>JAOWBW010000930.1:0-162741 GCA_026119855.1 Campanula takesimana | reverse complement strand
ATATGTACTCGACCCGATGTCTCTTATGCTTTGAGCATGACGAGTAGATACCAATTGGATCCTGGTGAGAGTCACTGGATTGCTGTCAAGACGATTCTTAAGTACTTACAAAGGACTAAGACTCGTTCTTGGTATATGGAGGTATGGAAGATGATCTTGTTGTAAATGGTTACACAGATGCAAGCTTCCAAACTGACAAGGATGATTAAGATCGCAATCTGGATTGTGTTTATGCTTAATAGTGGTGTTGTTAGCGTGAAGAGTTCTAAGAAAAGTACCGTAGCAGATTCTACAACTGAAGTTGAGTATATAGTTGCATCCGATGCTACTAAAGAGGTTGTTTGGATTAAGCAGTTCATCGGTGAAATAGAGGTGGTTCCTAGCATTGCTAATCCAATAGACCTTTATTGTGATAATAATGGTGCTATTGCTCAAGCAAAGGAACCTAGATCACATCAGAAATCCAAAACACATACTTAGGCGTTTTCATATTATTTGAGAGATCGTTGATAGAGGAGACATGAATATATGCAGAGTACCAACTGAAGATAACATTGCTGACCCATTGACAAAGGGTCTTCCGCAAGCGAAGCATGATGGTCATGTTAGGTCTATGGGTATTCGATACATTAATTAGGCCTAGTGTAAGTGGGAGATTGTTGGTGTGTATGCCCTAAGGCACGTTATTTGAACGATTAATGTTATCATTGGCTTTATGCTTTAATAAAGATATTGAATGTTTGATTATTATATCTTTGCATGTTTATTATAATAATCACCGTCCCTGATAATTATGATTAATTATTAGTATAAGTTTAATAGATAATCATATGATGATTGTGTGGTATGTGATACAATCAGACTTATGGGTATTTGTGGAGAACAAATACTGGACTGACCCCTATGAGATTTATGTCATGGTCATAATGTCATAATTAAGTCTCATATAGTTATATCACTTAAATCTTTAGACCTGAGGTTATTACAGTCTTCCACATGATAATATACGTTTGACATATTCAAACGTTTACCCTTAACCGGGTAGCTATGAAGAATATAATTGGCATAATTGGAATCATGTAGGAAAGGTAATAAGCCAAGAAGGGATTTGTCCTCGTCAAGAGAGATGTCAAGATTTGACCACTCGATGAATGGTATTGATGAAATGCATGGCCATGCTCAAATAAATGATTGGATCAATGTCATTTGTATTATCAATACATTCGGGATCGAGAAAGCATTGAACAAGGTAAGTTGACCATTGACCATGGCTTACGTTCAATTGACATCGTGAGACAAAGAGATTGTAATATGTTCTATAATATAGGAAACTTTGGATCTTCAAAGTTATACTAATTGGGTAATCATAATGGCTTGCTAGAGTCCGTTTATGATTACGAGATCTGAACGGTTCGGGCTCGTTGCCAACTTAGTATAGTCCTATTGGGTCACATACGCAGAACGGACTCGAATAAGGCACGGAAAACGAGAAAAACTGGATCCTACTGGAGGATCCGTACGGATAGGTTGGGAGCCACCAAACTGATCCGTACGGATGGTTTTTCTGGCAAGAACAGTTTTAGGTAACTTCTTGCTGATCAGAAAACCTATTTCCTAATTTGATTAGGTTTCTTCCTTGGATATAATTGATGATTTTCAGCAGCCGAAAACATATGCTTCCACATTGATTTGAGAAATCAAATAGAGGGTTTTTTTGTGAGAGAAAAATACACATTATTCAAGGGTTATTAAGGTTTGATTATTCTCAATTATGAAACCATAATATTCATTCAAGGGAGATTGAAGAAGGGTTCTTCAAAGCTAAAGTTTTCAAGCCTAAAGGATCTAGCAATCGCGTCAAGAAGGAGTTCTTGAATCCGTTCGAAGTGTGGATACCAAGAGAGGGTATTTTTCTTAATACCTAAGATCTTAAGTTTCATTCCGAGCAAACAATGTTAGAATTTTTTCGTCGTTATTATAAATTATTTGATCATAGCGGATCCTGGCTTTGGGTTTTGTTCATGTAAAGTCTTGCGTTGCGCATGATCCGTTGAAACCCAACAGGTTAGTATTATTAATTCATCTCCGTATTAATTTAATCATCTTGAATGGATCTAGGCTTTGGGTTTATTCCGCTGCGCATGATAGTGCAAAACCCAACATCTGGCACAACCAATCAATCATTAAGAAAGGCTGTCCTCCATCAAAGGCAAGATAAACTCATCATCAACAAAGAGAAACATCCTTCATCAAAGCGACAACACTAAAATCCCCAGCCTAAAGCAAGCGGCCATAGTAAGTGAAGGTATGAACACCATTCATCAAAGCTTTCTGCAAACCATACCGCACACAAAAGCAACTTCTCCATTCTTGAAAAATCTCTCTCCCATGCAAAACTACTTTCCAAATCACAACAACACACCACAAGCACAAATTTCTCACATAACTCCCATTTCACATCTTATGAATTTTCTCGCACAAGCACACAACAAGCACAACTATCTGTAAAGCACACATATAACAAGTAAACAAGTGATTCCCTTTGCATTCAATACCACCACAACAGAACAGAAAATTAAGTGGTAAACCCGGTCATCCACTTCACTCTACAGCATTCTTGTAGTACACTCCGGTCATCTGCAGTCTTCAGCAGCACGACACTACACGCCGATCACAACACTCTTCCAAGCAATCTCAGCACAGCAAAATGTAGCAGAAGTCCTCCGAGAAGCTACAACTCTCTCTATAAGCAACAGAACAGTGGTACACTTTGGTTATCCGCACGCACGCACATCCTTAGCAACTGAGTCTGTAATAAACTTCAATCACCTGCAATCGAGTCCGTAGTGTACTCCAATCACCTGCAACTAACACCGTACTCTTTACTATCATGTGCTTCCCTGTAGCAGATAACCGCAACTGCATTTCTCATGGTCTAAGTACCACCTCCTTCTCGTATAGGCTTTCCCATAGCGGATAACTGTAAACTGCATTTCTTATGGTTTAAGTACCACCTCTTTTTTGTATGGACTTTCCCACAGCGGATAACCGCAACTGCATTTCTCGTATAGACTTTCCCATAGCGGATAACCGCAACTGCATTTCTCGTGGTTAAGTACCACCTCCTTCTCATTTGGGCTTTCCCATAGCGGATAACCGCAAATGCATTTCTCGTATGGGCTTTCTCATAGTGGATAACCGCGACTGCATTATTCATATGGGCTTACCCATAGCAGACAACTGCGACTGCATTTCTCGTGGTTTAAGTACCACCTCCTTCTCGTATGGGATTTCCTATAACGGATAAACCGCGACTGCATTGCCCATGGTTTAAGTACCACCTCCTCCTCGTATGGGCTTTCCCATAGTAGATAACTGTAACTACATTCTTGTGGTTCAAACACCACCTTTCTAAGACGGGCTCACCCATAGCGGAAAACTACGCCAACACAGCCAATTAGAGTAAGTCCTTTGGGCATCCATCCTCAGTCAAGCAAAATCGCCTACACAAGAGGCGTCTCTATCTCTTGCAATTTTATTTTGTCTTGTTGAGTCTTTTATTTTATCGAGTCTTTTTAATTTCTCTTGTCGATGTCCTCAGCGGATGTCTTTCTTTCGTTGGCGCGTTTTTCTTTGTAATCCACGTCGCGAGAGGAATCTGTAGACACCCCACCTTGGACTTCTCATGTTTCAATTGCATACACAATCTTGGTTTTCCTCTATTCTGTTAACTTTCGTTACTTTCATTTAATTTTCATTACTTTTCATTACGTTCCCGACTGACTCTGTTAGCCTTGGATTTGACTAAGTGACAAAGTCAACCTTGAGTCTTTGTTTCATTTGTTTTTGTTGACTTTTGTTAGTGTTCATTAAGTTTCTGACTGATTTTGTTAGTTTGGGGTTTAACTGCATAACGGGACCAATTTTTGGGCTAAAATGTGAATTTTCTAAAGGATCCTAACTCTTGATTAATATTTATCCCCCCTAAAACTCTCCTACAAACTCTGACCACTCTTACTCTCAAGCAAAGGTGTTTTTGAAGTCTAGGTATTCAATACTCTCCCTCTCTTTCTATCTATCTTCACATATTACTCATTCTTTCTCTTTGATTATTTGTTTCAATGTCAAGTATGCAATCTCCATAAATTGAGACATTACCTAAAAGATCACTTCATGAATTGAAGTTAGTTTAATATTATCTCAATATGTTCTAATTTCCCTTAAAACCCCCCATCTCTTTAATATTATTAGCATAGCAAGACCGACTATAAGGCCGGGCGGGCCGGGTGCCTAACACAATCCTGTTCTGTAATCTAACACCCCGAACCTCTCTCTGAATCTTTGGGTTCTCTTAAATACACATATGTAACAATATATTCATGAGTTCACCGTGTGAGCCAATTTAGTTGACAATTTAAAAAAAAAAAAAAAAAGATAAGAAAGCAAATAATGACTGCATCAATTGGTAGCATTACGTTCCCCCTAGGTACAAATACTCGAGTCAAGGTAGTTTACATATAAAGAGAGAGAGAGAGAGAAGAGAGAGAGAGAGAGAGATCTGAGAGAGAGAGATCTGAGAGAGATAAGGAATTTGAATAATTAAATTATAAAGACCGAGCTATTCAGCCGATAAAAACTCATTCTCAAGCATCTATAACATTTTAAGGGCAAATGAAAAATTAAGGCACAACGTTAACATCGTTATCCTAACTTAGGGCCATCTTTCAATTTCATAAATTTAGGCTCAATATGGCCAAATGTTCTCAATTTTGGGAATTGTTTTTTACAGAATTCATTAGAAAACTTAGTTGAGTGACATGTGATGCGCACAAGATGGACAAATTGAATTAGTTTAAAATAAAATTGATTTCTTAATGGGTCAATGCAAATATTTAAATTTAACGGGTTGTTACAAGATTTTTATGTTTTCAAAATATTGAAAAATCAATTTATTAAACAAGATAACTTTTAAAAATATAAAATAAAAAACTAGTTCCTATCTATAAAAAGAATTTATAAACTAATTTAATTTTGTTACTGACAATTTAGACCCTAAAGTGATATACCACCCTTTCAGTTGAATCCTGAAGTTTTTTTCACTAAATCAGACCTTGATATGTAAAATAGTCACCCGTTTAAGGCATTTTTTACGGAATTCGTTAAAAAACAAACAGTTAAAAAGCATGTCCAATGCACATGGCTAATATAATTTGGTGGTTTGATAACTTTAGACATCTAATCGCTAAATTGAAACATTAGACCCTTTTCTACGAATGATTCCATACTTTAGAACCTTATTCGTCGAGAGCCTCTACCTCCTCTTCTTCGTCGAGAGCTCATACCTCTGTCTCCACTGTGTTGGGAGCCTTGTGTAATACTTTAATTGCTTCTTAGTGCAATGTTTGAGATACTTGGTTGGATACTTATTGCGAATTTAGTATTTTGACTTTTCATGTCCTCAAACCAAATAGTTTTCGTTGTGGCGATTTTTTAAATGTCAGATTTCCGCAGTGTCTAATTAAGTAATACTTGGAGAAGCATTTGTGCATCCCAGTTCATTCAACTAAGATTGTGTTACATAGATATCAACAAATGTTTAATTCGTGATGTTCGAAGTTCATAGTTTAATTGTTTTAAAAGAAAAATGCAATTCGGTAACGCGTGTTTTGGTCACTTTTGCGACTTTGTTAAATTTACCAATTCGATTCATTACATAATAATTTGTTGCAATTTGATGTAGAAACTAAATATGATGTAACTTTTTAATGGAATCAAATTCATGTGCCATTCACATCACACATCACTTTTTAAAGAACATCTTGGCAAATTGACGTGACAAAAAAAGTATTGATCTTTACCATAGATAATTGTTAGTTCTTTTTTTTAAAATCAAAATCATCCACTTGTGAGCACACAAAAAATTAGAAGGGATGAGGTTGGATCTGGATTAGGACCTGAGTTTATTTTAGCCAAATTTATGGATGTCAATTGGGAGCGACCCTAGGTGACAAATAGAGCGACTGTGTGGGGGAAGATGGTGTTGCCATATTGTTAATACCGGAGAAATGGTGATGGAGGTTGGAGAAGAGTTGCTGAATCAAGAGTAAGTGGGTTAGTTGGTGTGGACGAAGCTGTTAGAGAACAAGTTGGAAATTACTCTCGGTAAGAACAACCACTCACCACCATCTCATAAACAACCACTCACCACACCAAAATCACCATCAAAATTGAACAACAACCCCATAGTTGCATTTACAAAATGCTCATAAAATGCAATAACAATTTTGGATTTGCTTGATGCTTTTTTTTCCAATAACAATGGAAACAATGTAATCCAATCCGTTTTAATAGTAATGTGGCTTCTATAGTAACGCCAATTCAAATTCATGAAAACATTGTTATTTCATTTGAAAGAGGTAACCAACACAATCTCGATAAAAAATTTCATTGTAAATCTTGGTTTCATGATAAATATGGACAACCAAATTTTCATGGTAAATCAGTAAATTGTTATGTTGGGGATATGTGGAGAAGGAGAATAAGCCAAAGAAAGAAAACAGGATGGTAGATGAAGAAGTCAACCTGAGAAGAAAGAATCCAAATTTCATAGTAAATTTGCAAAAGTTGAATATCCCAAAATGCTATCTAATTGCCTTTAGATTTTGACTCAAGGACACTTTGTCCGTGGTCTCCTCTTCTAGTGTTAAATTTTAGTGGTTATGAAGGTGGAGTTTTGGAGGTTGTAATGATAGAAAGGAAGGTGGGTTGGTGGGGGCAACCAGTGAAGGTCGAGGTGATTGGATTGAGAGGATAGAAGGCGTATTAGGGGAGGGGTCATGATGACCAGAGAGGATGGTGATGGTGGTTGTTGTAGGGGTAAAGGTGTTAGATATTATTCTCTAGGCCCTTAAGAAAGGCCTATGCATTACATCATAGCTTCATTGTTATAAAGATAACAAACCCGATTATTATATCTTTTGTATGTTTATTATAATAATCATTGTTCCTAGCACTTATGAAGCGCTAGCATGAGTTTAATGGATAATCATATGATGGTTATGGTTCATAGGATGCAGATTAAACTTGTGGGTACTTTTTGGAGAACAAGGTACTGGATAGACCCGTTATGAGATTTATGTCATGGTCAAATGTCATAATTAAATCTCATAATAGTTATATCATTTGATATCCTTAGACCTGATATTAGCATGGTCTTCCACATGATGAACAATATTTGACGCACTCAAACGCTACCCTTAACCGGGTGGTTATACAGGCTATGATTGGAATAATTGGATTCTTGTACGGAAAAATGATAAGTCAAGATAGGTTTTGTCCCTCTCTCAAGAGATATATCTGTTTGGCTACTCGATGAGTGAGATTGATGATAGTGTATGGTCATACCCAAATGAATTGAAGTGTTCAATGTCATTTGCTCATATCAATCTACTCGGAATCGAGAAAGCATTGGACAACATAAGTTGACGTGGACCATGACTTATGTCCAATATGATATCGCGTGACAAAGGGATTGTGATATGTTCTATAAGGTAACTTTGGACTTTCAAAAGTTATACTAATTTGGTAGTCATAATGGCTTGCTAGAGTCCGCTTATGACTTACGGGTTTTGAATGGTTTGGACTCGTTGCCAACTTAGTATAATCCTATTGGGTCACACACAATAGAACGGATTGGAAAAAGGCTGAAAATCTGGGATTTTAGGAATGGCACCGTACGGCTGTGAGAGAGGCGCACGGCTTCTATGGAGCCGCACGGCCCCTCTCCCCGAATCTGGTCAGTTTGTTAAGAATTCTTGTGTGACAAGGAATCCCGATCCCAAACGGAATTAGGTCAAACCCTCATCTAAATATATGCAGCCGGGTTTGACAGCCTCTAATGTTTATTTTGGAAATCATAACACATTGTTTTAAAAACAATAAAATATAGAGAGGTAGGATTATTAGTTTTGAGATTTAGAATCATCAAAACTCAATAATCAAAGAGAAAAATAATTTCTACGAAGAAATCGTTTCTTCATCAAGCCTTGGATCTAGCAATCAATCAAGAAGGTGTTCTTGAGTCCGTTCGACGTGTGGATACCGATAGAGGGTGTTTGCTTTAGCACCTCAAAGTCTGTGTTCATGGATTTGATCTTCAAGGGTTAGTTCTTTCATCTTGTATTTAATTTAATCAACATGCACGGATCCGGGCTCATGGGTGTTTGATTTCATATGTTTATTCCGCTGCATATGATGCATCAAAACTAACAAAGGGCACGTGAGAGGGCGTAAGGTTGGTGTTCAAGTCATAATTTTTAATACTATGTAAAATGATCTACTTGCCCCCTTTAATAGCTACGTAGATGGGGCCTTACTTTGATTCCGTTGAAAAGCTAACATCTTATTAGTTTTTACATCAAGTTGCAACAAAAATGACAATGTTATCGATCGATTCATACATTTACAATGTTGGTAACTAAATTACCAATGACACCAACACACATGTTAGCGAATTGTAATTTTCCTTGTTTAATGAGGATTGAATGTTTATATAGCAATCTTTATATTTGGGATGCGTATTCAATTCTTGTTGAGTTCATTTTTTTTTATATATTTATTAATTTTTTGGTACATTAATATTTATATTAATTAATGCTATTATGTTATGTGCTTTCAAGAAAATAAAAAACTCAATTAATCTTAAAATATTAATCTTTAACACTAGAAAAACAGGGTGTCAGAGCTTTAATATGCTAAAATTTACCGTAAAACTGGTTTGTTGTAATACATTAAGGGTTGGTCTCTTATAAAACGCGTTTTACCACGTGATTAGGAAAAACGTGTTTTGCAAAAACGGTGCGATTTGCTGGAAAAAACTGTTGGTGTATATGCCCTAGGCATGTTATTTGGCGCGTTGTTTTACAATGTTATCACTTTTCATTTTTATAAAGAGATGTTTTGGATTATTATTTGTTGTTACTTGTTTTGTTATAATAATTTCCGTCCCTAGTACTTATGAAGAACTAGTATGAGTTTAATTAGATATGATTAGGTTCTAGCAAACCGTCATACCTACCCAAATAGTATAACTTAGATACAAGTTCGCATTCCTTTAGAATATGTCATAATCCTTTTGTCCACGATATCTTTGAACACAAGTCATGGGCAAAGAGTCAACTTGTTTTGTTCAATACTTTCTCGATTCCGAATATGTTGATAATCCAAATGACATTGATCCAATCAATTCATTTGAGTCCGGCCGAACATTTCATCAACATCATTCCTACGAGAGGCCCAAGCTTGACATCTCTCCGAGGAGGGACAAATCCATTTAGCTTATTATTCTTCCCTACGTGAATCCGATCATGCCAATCATACCCTTTATAACTACCCGGTTAAAGGTAGCGTTTGAATATGTCAAACATAATCTTCATCAAGTGGAAGACTATAATAAACTTCATGTCTAAGGATTCAAATGACATAACTAATATGAGATATATGTACGACATAGACCATGACATAAATCTCATAGAGCGGGTCATGTCCAGTACCTTGTTCCAAATAAGTACCCATAAATCTAACATGATCATCCTATGATCATTTAGCCTTTATACTAGTGCTTAACAAGTACTAGGGACGGAGATTATTATAAGTAAACATGAACAACAATAATAATCAAAACATCTCTTTATTGATATGAAATAAATGATAACAATTACAACGTTTATTAAACGTGCCTAGGGCACCACTACCAACAATCTCCCACTTGCCCTAGGCCCAATATCCCATGTATCTAATACCCATGGACCTAACATGACCATCATGTTTAGCTTGTGGAAGTCCCTTTGTTAGCGGGTCCGCAACATTGTCATCAGTAGGTACTCTGCATATATTTACGTCTCCCCTATCAACGATCTCTCGAATGATATGAAAACGCCTAAGTATGTGTTTGGATTTCTGATGTGCTCTTGGTTCCTTTGCTTGAGCAATAGCACCATTATTATCGCAATAAAGGTCTATTGGATTAGCAATGCTAGGAACCACTTCAAGTTCAGTGATGAACTTCTTAATCCAAACAGCTTCCTTAGCGGCATCTGATGCAGCAATATACTCAGCTTCTGTTGTAGAATCAGCGGTTGTACTTTGCTTGGAACTCTTCCAGCTTACAGCTCCACCATTTAACATAAACACAAAACCCGATTGCGATCGGCTATCATCTTTGTCGGTTTGGAAGCTTGCATCCGTGTAAGCATTTACAACGAGATCATCTTCCATTCCTCCATAGACCAAAAACGAGTCTTTAGTTATTCTCAAGTACTTAAGAATTGCTTTTACAGCTACCCAGTGATTTTCGCCAGGGTCAGATTGGTATCTACTTATCATGCTCAAAGCATAAGATACATCCGGCCTAGTACAAATCATGGCATACATGATGGACCCAATTGCCGAAGCATATGGAACATCATTCATTTTCTCACGCTCATCGTTTGTCTTAGGACATTGAGTCTTGCTTAGAGAAACTCCATGTAATACCGGCAAGGTGCCTCTCTTAGAATTTTCCATACGGAATCTTCTAATGACCTTGTCAATGTATGTACTTTGGCTTAAACCAAGTAGCCTCCTTGATCTATCTCTATAGATCTTAATGCCAAGTATATATGCGGCTTCACCCATATCTTTCATTGCAAAACACTTTCCTAACCAAGTCTTCACAGACTGAAGTGTAGGAATGTCGTTTCCAATGAGCAATATGTCATCCACGTATAAAACAAGGAAAAGCATTATGCTCCCACTAATCTTCTTGTATACACAAGGCTCATCTTCGTTCTTGATGAAACCAAACTCTTTGACCGATTCATCAAAACGGAGATTCCAACTCCTAGAAGCTTGCTTCAATCCATAGATGGATCTCTGCAATTTGCATACCTTAGAATTTTGTTCAAAACCTTCTGGTTGTGTCATATACACATCCTCTTGTAGTTTTCCATTCAGGAAAGCGGTTTTGACGTCCATCTGCCATATTTCATAGTCATGATATGCGGCAATGGCAAGCAAAATTCTTATAGACTTGATCATTGCTACGGGTGAAAAGGTCTCATCATAGTCAATACCATGAACTTGCCTATAACCCTTCGCTACAAGCCTAGCTTTGTAAGTATGCACCTTCCCATCCATGTCAGTCTTCTTCTTGAAGACCCATTTGCATCCTATGGTTTTTACACCTTCGGGTGCATCAATCAAATTCCAAACTTGATTGTCTTGCATGGATTGCAATTCGGATTCCATGGCTCCAAGCCACTTGTCTGAATCAGGAGAAGACATCGCCTCTTGGTAGGTTGACGGTTCATCATTCTCAATGATTTCCACGTCATTACTATCCGTTACGAGAAATCCATATCTCTCGGGCTCGGATCGTAACCTATTAGATCTGCGAGTTGCTTGTGTATTTTGAACAGGTTCCACAACTCCTTGTGGTTCTTGTTCTTGTTCCACTACTGGTTTAATGTTATTTTCTGGGTCTCGAATTTCTTCAAGATTTATTTTACTCCCACTGATTTCTTTAGAGAGAAACTCTTTCTCTAGAAAGATACCAGTTCGGGCAACAAACACTTTGTTGTCCTCTCGGTTATAAAAGTAATATCCTTTAGTTTCCTTAGGATATCCCACGAAAATACATTTATCAGATTTGTGTGCAAGTTTGTCTGAGACAAGTCTTTTGACAAAAGCTTCACAACCCCAAATCTTCATGAAAGATAGACAAGGCTTCTTTCCGCTCCACATCTCATATGGAGTCTTTTGAACCGATTTAGTTGGAACACGATTTAGTGTGAAAGCAGCGGTTTCTAGGGCGTAACCCCAAAAGGATATTGGAAGATCAACTTGACTCATCATTGATCGAACCATGTCTAACAAAGTCCGATTCCTCCTCTCGGATACACCATTCCATTGTGGTGTTCCAGGTGGAGTCAATTGTGAAACTATTCCACAATTCTTTAGATGATCATCAAATTCTTGACTTAAGTATTCTCCACCTCGATCTGATCGAAGTGCTTTTATACTTTTGCCAAGTTGTTTTTCTACTTCATTTTGAAATATTCTAAATATCTCAAATGCTTCACTTTTATGTTTCATTAGGTAAACATACCCAAATCTACTATAATCATCAGTGAAGGTTATAAAGTATTGAAATCCTCCCCTAGCATTGCTACTTAATGGTCCGCATACATCGTAATGTATCAACCCCAATAAGTCGCTTGCCCTTTCACCTAACTTGGTAAAAGGTGTCTTAGTCATTTTTCCAAGAAGACACGACTCACAAGTATCATATGACTCGAGGTCACATGAACCTAAAAGTCCGTTCCCATGGAGTTTTGAGATACGCTTCTCATTAATATGACCAAGACGGCAATGCCATAAATAGGTATGATTTACATCATTAGGTTTAGATTTCTTATTTACATGATAGACATTGTCATTATTTTCATTCTTGACATCCAAGATATAAAGGCCATTAAATGAATTAGCAATACCATAAAGCACATCATTTAAATAAATAGAAAATTTATTATTCTCAATAAGAAACTTAAAACCTTCATTATCCAAACAAGAAATTGAAATAATATTTCTGCTTAAATCCGGAACATAATAACAATTGTTCAAAACAAGAATTAATACGGAAGGTAAGGTGACTTCTGTCACGACCCGAAATCTAGGCTCTATTTTATTAGTAATAAATAACTATTATTTATTTAATTGCTTAATTATTTATTTAAATTATTGTTTATTTAAATAATTATGTGTGCATTTTATGTTTCATAATAATTGCCTAGCATTTTTTTTGGGTCATTTGTGCTAGTGTAGAAATGTTGAGTCTTAATTGTTAGTAGGGAGTGTAGTGTTTGTGTGTAGTGTAGTGGAGGGGGCCCAAGTGTAAATCTTTTAAACATTTCCCTACTCCCTCCCTACTCCTCCCTCACCTCCTCCCTCACTCATTCTTCATTTCCCAGCAACACTCTCCCTCTCTCCTCCATTGGTAAGTTTTTCTTTCTCCATCTTCTCTCTTCTTTTTCTCCATCTTCCTCTCATAATCTCTCATTCCTTAAAACTTGAACATTGTTTAGATCGTCGATAGGATCGCGTAGAATCAAAAATATTTGGAATCCATCAACTTTGAGAAAATCCAAGTAAGTTACTTTTCCCCCATTTTGATGCTAAAATGTCCATATCATGTTTATTTGATGTTTGATGTGTTATATTTGAAGTTTGGTTGGGTTTTGAATTTGTTTGGAATTTATTTGAGTTTTTGGTTAAAAATGGTGAATTGATTAATGTTGGGTTTGATTCGTGGTTTTGGGTTGCTAAATGGTGTATTTGGATCCCCACCCTAGTTATAAGTTGTTTTGGTACATTAGTATATAAGTTGGAAGGTTGGATTTTGGTTGAATGTGTTTTGGGTTTGAAATGGAAGAACCCAAGTTGTTCTTCCCGATTTCCAGTAGTTCAGAACATTGGGCGGCCGCACAAAATGTATGGGCGACCGCACATCTATCTGAAGTTCTTGTTTTGATGGGCAGTCCACTTTGGGCGGCCGCACAGCACTAAAAGGTCTTGGGTGTCCTTCTTTTTTGGAGTCCACTTTGGGCGGCCGCACAGAACCCCTGAAAGTTTACATTTGTTAAATTTGTGTGAATGAAGGATGCGTTTTGTCTAAGTCTTGGGTGTCCTTCTAGTTGACCTTAGTGAACATTGTAGTACACTCTAGTGATAGAATTGGGTCCTTTGTGATTAAGTTTGTGTTGGAAATTAATTAAGTGTTAATTGAGATTATTGGAACACTTTAATTGTGCGTTGTTGGTATATTTCACTTTATTGGTGACTTCTTAGTATGGTTTACCTTTGTGGTAATTTACTTGGATTGGTTCCCTACTTTGGAACCTTAAGTTGTTTATGCATGCTAAATTATTATTACTTAGCATTTATTTGGAAGCCCAGCTGGCATATTTGTTGCATCGGGCGATGGGAAAGATTATAATGGCAAAGCCAAGTCCATTACAATGTTGACCATTGTTTTGCCCCCTTCTTTACCCTTTTCCAGATTGGCCTTGGAAAAGTCAAGTTAGCGTTCCTCTGTGAATGTATCTAGCTAGCGGGCATGACTTTGTGTCATGGTCCTTGTCCTTTGTGACACTGTTATGGTTATTGGTTCCGGTACCGGGGGTTTTCTCTTCGGCTTTCATGCTATTATGAAGATGATGGTTTGTTGATTATTGAAGCTCCGTAGAGATCCTTTATTTGGATGTTCCGGTTTGGAAAACCTTGGCTATATCCTTTGTTATGTGTTTATTTCCGCTTCTATCTGTTAAGTGATAAATGCTATGTGCTATGTGATATTTATTATTGCTTATTGTATATTGCATCATAGCATGTCATGTAGTTGCATTAGTAACTTATTGAGATTTATCTCACCCCCTTTCCTTTTATCTTTGTTTTTCCTTAACCCCCCCCCAGGTGCTAAGGATTAGTCTCGCTGATCACGAGAAAGAGGACGTCGAGTGTGGATCCATTCTTTTGGGGAAGGTTGTTATAGGTTGGTTTACATTATATAAATGTGTAACCTTTTTGGGATAGTTGTACCAAACAATGACGTCACTAAGAATTGTATATTTGTATTTTGTTGGGCATAAACTTGTGGAAGTTTATGATAGTTGTATTTGGTTTTTATCAAACTTGATTTTGTAAAACTTTGGATCATCACCTTTTGGTATCAAATGGAATTTTTAACTTCGGTATTTCACAGTTTTGGTTTTAAGTCGACGTCCAGATCGCGGTCTCGGGCCCGCGGGGTCCGGGGTCGCGACAGTTGGTATCAGAGCTATGGCATTAGCTCTAAGTATAAGTCTAGGTGGATTAGTATGACCTAGGTGGGTAGTAGTGTGCGGAGTGATTAACGGTTGATGTTTTATGCAGGTAATTGTTCTCAATGTCTGGAAGAAGAAATAGAGGAGGTACTAGCGGGGCACAGAATCAGAATGATACAAGGGAAGAAGCACGTGCCATGTTTCAAGGCATGTTCGAGGCGGCCATGAAGGCCATACATGATCAAGGTCCGAGGGTAGAACAAGCACCACCCCGCTATGGATTGGAGCAATTTCTGAAACTGAAACCGGTTGAATTCAATGGGGAGCCCGATGTAAGGAAGGCTGAGTTGTGGATTGAGTCGATGGAGAATATTTATGATGTATTTGGGTGTTCGGATGAGGACAAGGTCCGGTTCGCGGCTTACAAGCTTGTGGGAGCCGCCGAGCATTGGTGGAAAGGTGTTAAAGATACTTGGGATGATACTCACACGGTGTATGCGTGGGAGTTGTTTGTGCGCAAATTCAAGGAGCATTTCATTCCGGTTGTTGATCAAAACCGAAAAGAGATCGAGCTACTCAACCTAGAGCAAGGTGTGTTGTCTATAGCACAATACTCGGCTAAGTTCATAGAATTAGCCTGGTATTGCGACTATTTGGTGAGGACCGAGGAACAAAAGGCTATGAGATTCATTCGGGGATTGAAGACCTCCATCCGTACTCAACTGATTGCTCAACGGATTGTGACTTTCCAAGATGCGGTGGACCGAGCCTACTTAATAGAGCAAGATATTGGGGAGCATAAAAGGAAGACCGAGGTAGCTAACCCGAGCAAGCCGGGAGGGCAAAGCAAGCCACAACACCGTTCCGATAACCGAGGTAACCCGGGAGCATCATCTCAGTTTAAGGGGCAAACCACACCGAGGAATCCGAGTTCTACTCCGGGGATTCAGAATAGAAAGCCTTGTACCTTTTGTCAGAAGGTAGGCCATTCGGAGGATAGGTGTTGGAAAAAGCAAGGCAAGTGTACCAATTGTGGTGAAATGGGGCACTTTGCGAGAGAGTGCACGAGGTACCGAGGTCAAGCATCCGGGTCAGGAGTTGGTACTAATCAGGGTCAGAAAAGGGATGCCGCTGGGAAGCCCAAAGTTCAAGGGAAGGTTTATGCCATGAATCAACAACAAGCTACCGATGATCCATCCGTTATTGGAGGTATTGTTTCTGTGTCTAATGTGAGCGCACGAGCGTTAGTAGATCTAGGATCATCTCATTCATACATTTCTGTGCAATTTGCTTCCATGTTAAATGCTGCATTCGAGTCTTTACCGTACGTGCTAGAGGTGTCGACCCCTATAGGAGAATGCTTGATTTCTGATCGAGTCTTTCGTGCTTGTGATGTGGTTATTTGTGGTCGAGTCCTTTGAGCGGATTTGGTGATTCTTTCTATCCAAGACTTTGATGTCATTTTGGGTATGGATTGGTTGAGCAAGTTTCATGCTTCTGTTGATTGCCGTAAGAAAACTGTTACTTTTTCTATTCCCGATGTGCCTAAATTTGTGTTTGAGGCTAGTCCTCTGAGTAGAAAGGTTCGCTTAATTTCTTTTATGAAAGCGAGAAAATTATTGCATAGTGGTTGTGAGGGGTATTTGGCTAGTGTTCTTGATACTAGGAAAGAATCCCCTAGTTTTGATAGTGTTCGGGTAGTTCGGGAATTTCCCGATGTTTTCTCTACCGAGTATGTTATGCCTCCCGATCGTGAGATTGAATTTTGTATAGATCTTTTGCCGGGTACGGCTCCGATTTCGAAAGCACCTTATAGGTTAGCTCCCGCAGAGTTGAAGGAATTAAAGGTTCAGTTGCAAGAGTTGCTTGATCGAGGGTTTATCCGCCCTAGTGTTTTCCCGTGGGGAGCGCCGGTTTTGTTCGTGCGGAAGAAAGACGGTTCCTTGAGATTGTGTATAGATTACCGGAAGTTGAATCAGGTTACAGTGAAGAACAAGTATCCTCTACCGCATATCGATGATTTATTTGATCAGCTTCAAGGGTCCGTGGTTTTCTCTAAACTTGATTTGAGGAGTGGGTACCATCAGTTGAAGGTTCGATCGGAGGATATTCCGAAGACTGCTTTTCGCACTCGATATGGTCATTATGAGTTCTTGGTTATTCCGTTTGGGTTGACGAACGCGCCGGCGTGTTCATGGATTTGATGAACCGAGTTTTCCATCCCTATCTTGATTCGTTCGTGGTAGTCTTCATCGACGACATTCTTGTTTATTCGAAATCCCGAGAGGAGCACGAGCAGCACTTGAGGACAGTTTTATCCGTTCTTGCGAGGGAGAAATTATTTGCGAAGTTTAGTAAATGCGAATTTTGGCTCGAGAAGGTGTCATTTCTGGGTCATGTGATCTCTAAAGACGGGATTTCTGTGGATCCTTCAAAGATAGAGGCTATAATGGATTGGAAGAGACCCGAATCAGTGACAGAGATTAGAAGCTTTCTCGGTTTAGCCGGTTATTACCGAAGATTTATTGAAGGGTTTTCGAGGATCGCTACTCCGATGACTCAGTTGACCCGGAAGAATGTTCTGTTTGTATGGACCGAGAAATGTGACAAGAGTTTCGAGGAATTGAAGAAGAGGTTGACTACCGCACCGATCTTGACTTTACCTAATGGGAGCGATGGCCTAGTGATTTATAGTGATGCTTCGAAAGAGGGTTTGGGTTGTGTGTTGATGCAGAACGGGAAAGTAATTGCGTATGCTTCGATGAAGTTGACCCCTAGTGAACAGAATTACCCCACTCATGATATGGAGTTAGCGGCTGTTGTATTTGCGTTGCACAAATGGAAGCACTACCTTTATGGAGCGAAGTTTGAGATTTTTACCGATCACAAGAGTTTGAAGTACCTTTTCTCCCAGAAAGAGTTGAACAACCGGCAGCGCCGATGGATGGAATTGTTGAAGGATTATGATTTTACGATTTCTTATCATCCGGGGAAGGCGAATGTGGTAGCCGATGCGATTAGTAGAAAGTCTTATGTGGCTTCGATGATGGTCCGGGAGTGGAAAATGCTCGAGGATGTTCGAGATTGGTCTCCTCGTGAATCGAGACATGAGGCTATTTTTGCGAATATTAGGGTGTCTCCGACCCTAATTCAGAGGATAAAGGAAGCTCAGAAAGAAGATCCCGAGTTGGTGAAGATAATGGGTAAATTGAAGGAAAAGAACTTCGAGGATTTTTCTATTAGCTCGAGTGGAGTGTTGACTTTCCGTGGAAGATTGTGTGTTCCGGATGTTGATGGAATTAAACAGAGAGTTCTTGATGAGGGCCACAAATCGAGGTATACTATTCATCCGGGCAGTACGAAGATGTATCAGGATTTGAAGCAACAATTTTGGTGGATTAATATGAAGAGGGAAAAAGCCGAGTATGTTTCGAAGTGTTTAACGTGTCAGCAGGTCAAAGCCGAGCATCAGAGACCCGCAGGATTACTTCAGCCGTTAGATATTCCCGAGTGGAAATGGGAGCATGTGACTATGGATTTCGTTACGGGACTACCTCGTACCCGTAGGAAGTATGACAGTGTTTGGGTAATAGTGGATAGATTGACCAAGAGTGCCCATTTCTTGCCTATTGACATCAGATATTCGATGGAGAAGCTTGCGACTCTTTACATTGATGAGATCGTTAGATTGCATGGGGTTCCGGTTAGCATTGT
The DNA here is from genome assembly GCA_026119855.1 of Campanula takesimana. Classification (NCBI taxonomy): domain Eukaryota; kingdom Viridiplantae; phylum Streptophyta; class Magnoliopsida; order Asterales; family Campanulaceae; genus Campanula; species Campanula takesimana. The sequence continues at coordinate 144,169 of JAOWBW010000930.1, read as the reverse complement.
GTCAGATCGAGACCCGAGGTTTACTTCTAGATTCTGGAAGGCGTTTCAGGAAGCTTTGGGTACAGATTTGCGATTCAGTGCGGCTTTTCATCCCCAGACCGACGGTCAATCCGAGAGGACTATTCAGATTTTGGAGGATATGTTGCAAGCGTGTTCGATAGACTTTTCCGATTCTTGGGATTCGCACCTACCATTAGTGGAGTTCTCTTACAACAACAGTTATCAGGCTAGTATCGAGATGGCACCGTTTGAGGCCTTGTATGGAAGAAAGTGTAGATCGCCTATTTGTTGGGATGAGGTTGGTGAAGCGAAGGTCGTGGGTATTGATTTGCTTCGGGATTCGGTGGAGAAGGTTAAAGTTATCCGGGATAGATTGAAGACAGCCCAGAGTCGACATAAAAGCTATGCAGATAACCGAAGGCGAGATCTTAGTTTTCAGACCGGTGATTTGGTGTTCTTGAAAATGTCGCCGAAGGTGGGTATTCGTAGGTTTGGGAAGAAAGGCAAATTGGCTCCGAGGTTTATTGGCCCGTTTGAGATTTTGGAAAAGGTTGGACTTCTAGCGTATCGTCTTGCGTTACCGTCATCCTTAGACCGGTTGCACAACGTTTTTCACGTTTCTATGCTTCGGAAGTATGTTCATGATCCATCTCACGTGTTACCGAGAGTACCGGAAGATATTGAGCCCGATATGACTTATGAGGAACGACCGGTTCGGATCCTAGATTCTAAAGTTCAAGAGTTGAGGAACAAAAGTATTTCATTGGTTCGAGTTCTTTGGAGGAATCATAACATCGAGGAGTCGACTTGGGAGCTTCGTGATGAGATCGAGAGGAAATTTCCGTGGCTTTTTGTTTAAGGTGAGTCTCGTTAAAATTCGGGTCGAATTTTCTTTAAGGGGGAGTGAATGTCACGACCCGAAATCTAGGCTCTATTTTATTAGTAATAAATAACTATTATTTATTTAATTGCTTAATTATTTATTTAAATAATTAAGTGTGCATTTTATGTTTCATAATAATTGCCTAGCATTTTTTTTGGGTCATTTGTGCTAGTGTAGAAATGTTGAGTCTTAATTGTTAGTAGGGAGTGTAGTGTTTGTGTGTAGTGTAGTGGAGGGGGCCCAAGTGTAAATCTTTTAAACATTTCCCTACTCCCTCCCTACTCCTCCCTCACCTCCTCCCTCACTCATTCTTCATTTCACAGCAACAACTCTCCCTCTCTCCTCCATTGGTAAGTTTTTCTTTCTCCATCTTCTCTCTTCTTTTTCTCCATCTTCCTCTCATAATCTCTCATTCCTTAAAACTTGAACATTGTTTAGATCGTCGATAGGATCGCGTAGAATCAAAAATATTAGGAATCCATCAACTTTGAGAAAATCCAAGTAAGTTACTTTTCCCCCATTTTGATGCTAAAATGTCCATATCATGTTTATTTGATGTTTGATGTGTTATATTTGAAGTTTGGTTGGGTTTTGAATTTGTTTGGAATTTATTTGAGTTTTTGGTTAAAAATGGTGAATTGATGAATGTTGGGTTTGATTCGTGGTTTTGGGTTGCTAAATGGTGTATTTGGATCCCCACCCTAGTTATAAGTTGTTTTGGTACATTAGTATATAAGTTGGAAGGTTGGATTTTGGTTGAATGTGTTTTGGGTTTGAAAATGGAAGAACCCAAGTTGTTCTTCCCGATTTCCAGTAGTTCAGAACATTGGGCGGCCGCACAAAAATGTATGGGCGACCGCACATCTATCTGAAATCTTTTGTTCTTGTTTTGAGGCTTTTTGGACGACCGCACAGTCCACTTTGGGCGGCCGCACAGAACCCCTGAAAGTTTACATTTGTTAAATTTGTGTGAATGAAGGATGCGTTTTGGTCTAAGTCTTGGGTGTCCTTCTAGTTGACCTTAGTGAACATTGTAGTACACTCTAGTGATAGAATTGGGTCCTTTGTGATTAAGTTTGTGTTGGAAATTAATTAAGTGTTAATTGAGATTATTGGAACACTTTAATTCTGCGTTGTTGGTATATTTCACTTTATTGGTGACTTCTTAGTATGGTTTACCTTTGTGGTAATTTACTTGGATTGGTTCCCTACTTTGGAACCTTAAGTTGTTTATGCATGCTAAATTATTATTACTTAGCATTTATTTGGAAGCCCAGCTGGCATATTTGTTGCATCGGGCGATGGGAAATATTATAATGGCAAAGCCAAGTCCATTATAATGTTGACCATTGTTTTGCCCCCTTCTTTACCCTTTTCCAGATTGGCCTTGGAAAAGTCAAGTTAGCGTTCCTCTGTGAATGTATCTAGCTAGCGGGCATGACTTTGTGTCATGGTCCTTGTCCTTTGTGACACTGTTATGGTTATTGGTTCCGGTACCGGGGGTTTTCTCTTCGGCTTTCATGCTATTATGAAGATGATGGTTTGTTGATTATTGAAGCTGCGCAGCGATCCTTTATTTGGATGTTCCGGTTCGGAAAACCTTGGCTATATCCTTTGTTATGTGTTTATTTCCGCTGCTATCTGTTAAGTGATAAATGCTATGTGCTATGTGATATTTATTATTGCTTATTGTATATTGCATCATAGCATGTCATGTAGTTGCATTTGTAACTTATTGAGATTTATCTCACCCCCTTTCCTTTTATCTTTGTTTTTCCTTAACCCCCCCCAGGTGCTAAGGATTAGTCTCGCTGATCACGAGAAAGAGGACGTCGAGTGTGGATCCATTCTTTTGGGGAAGGTTGTTATAGGTTGGTTTACATTATATAAATGTGTAACCTTTTTGGGATAGTTGTACCAAACAATGACGTCACTAAGAATTGTATATTTGTATTTTTTGGGGAAGGTTCATAAGTCCCTACGGCTAATGCAGCAACTCTTGCTCCATTCCCCACACGTAGATCTACTTCACCTTCTTTAAGCAGACTCCTATTCTTTAGTCCCTGTACATTTAGACAAATGTGAGAACCACATCCGGTATCCAATACCCAAGAATCAGTGGTAGAAAGGAGAATATCTATCATATAGATACCTGAAGTCGACGCAGCCTTGCTGCTCTTCTTCTTCTTTTGCTCTTCCAAGAAAGCCTTGCAATTACGTTTCCAATGACCAATTTCTTGACAATGGAAACAGATTGCATCCTTTTGTGAATCGGGTTTTGCCTCAGAAGCCTTGGCAGCCTTTGCCTTGCTTATTTTGGGTTTGATAACTTTCTTACCCTTTCCTTTGGCATTAGCCTTCTTCCCATCATGAACCAAGAGCACGGGAGAACCTTTCTCCACAATTTTCATCTCTGCAGTTTTGAGCATCCCATGCAACTCAGAGAGATTCTTATCCATTCCATGCATTTTATAATTCATTACAAACTGATTATAACTTTTAGGCAATGAATTAAGAATGAGATCTGTGGCTAGCTCCAATGGGATTGGATAGCCAAGTTTCTCAAGGTGCTCTACATAACCTTTTATTTTAAGAAAGTGAGGACTCACTTGTTGCCCTTCATTCATTTTACAAGTAGTGAATGCAACAATGGTCTTGTACCTCTCTTGCCTAGCTTGCTCTTGAAACATAGTTCTCAACTCCACGCCTATCTCATAGGCTTCCAAATGTTCCAAACTTTGTTGGAGTTTTGAGCACATAGCAGCAAGCATGAGACAACTTACATCTCTAGAATCATTACGATGTTTCTTGTAATTGTCTCTTTCTGCCCTAGGGGCAGTAGGCGGTGGTTCAGCAGGGAGAGGCCCATCGAGAATGTACAACTTATCTTCTTGCCTAAGAACGATTCTTATGCTACGGATCCAATCCATAAAGTTAGTACCATTCTCTTCGAGCTTATCCTTCTCAAGGATCGATCGCAACGACATTGATTGAGTGTTATTAGTCATTATCTACAAATATGCAAAATTTCCAAAATTTAATAAGTACCGATTTTCATTAAAGAAATAATTAATGTATTTTAAAACAAAATACTCCCACCAAATTATACAACCTTCTTTATACATCCAATGTATAGTATAATTTAAATGGGTTGAGACCCCGCTTTAATCTAATTTTGAGTACGCTTTGGCGCACCGCTCAAAATTAAATCAATTAGGTAGACAACTCTTATCAATCATATCTCATATGACTCTCAGTTCTTTTCATGAGATTCTTTAAGAAATCCAATTTCAAAAAGCATGTTAAATCTCATATTTGCCTTAAGCCCAAAACTGTTTTGACGCTTAATTAAGTCCAACCATTTTAAACGCATAGGAAACTCTTATTCACTCATCTTGCTCAAACATGAATAAAATCAATGCACCTCGCTTTGGCGAGCCCACATAAAATTACTCATGTATAAACAAGTGTTTTAATCATGGCCTGGCAAAAGGACTTAAAACTTTCTTTGAAGGTTCATCACATATAGCATATAACACATTTATGAGCACATAATATAAACATGTTACACATCAAGTTTAGGCACTAAATTAATCTCCATTAATTTAAGCATGGTATTTATGTGTCATTAGTTTCTTTATAATTATGAGGATGAGACTTATTTCAACTTTGGTTATTATTTCCAAATCAAGACAACAAGAAGTGCGGTCGAACTAAGCCATTAGGCAACTACAATCCCGCACTAATTCAAGAAACCAAGAAAGTAGTCCATGTGGCCGAAACTAAGCAATAGATGGTCTCGATGAACGTAGGCCAATTGCATTCTTAATTCCACATGGATCTCCAAACTTTGAATCAAGAACTTTGTTTCTCAATTTTAGCAATTATGAACTCTTCATAATTCTAACTTCGTTTTATCTTTGAAACTTTGATTGCGATCAATTTTGGGAAACACAATCTCGATGAACGGAGATTAGCCATCCAAAACTTGAACCAATCTAGGAATCACAAGACTAAAACAAATAGGAAAATCAAACCCCAAAATCCACACACAAACCAACTACCCAAAACCCATTCAAGATCAGAAAGTCTGGACTGGTTCTGTTACTGGTTTTGTTGAATTTTTCGAAAAATTCCAGATTCTGTTTTTCAACCAAAATCAGATCTTCTGATCCCCTTGTGCGGCCGCCCAAAAACCACTGTGCGGCCACCCAAAACTGTGCGGCCGCCCAAGGCGTTTTGTGCGGTCGCCCGGTTCCATCAGAATGTGCAGAATTTTCAAAGTTCGAAAATTTTGTCTCAAAATTGCTTTTCCCCGATTATTAAAACTTTGATCCAATCAAAATTTAATAATCAACAATTCTGAATCCACCATAATTTATTTATTGCGATTGAATCGTGCAATTAAAGTTGCAAAACAATAAACCACATAAAATCACATAACACATAAACATCACATATTCCAATATTCATATCATGCAAGGCACATAAACAATTTATATACACATAACATGATTCAAGTATTGAATTAATCAACATGAACCGGGCTCTGATACCACTGTTGGGTTTCGATCAAACATGCGCAGCGGAATTTAGCATTTAAAATTTTGAAACCCAAAGCCATGGATCCGTTCATATGATTAAATCAAATACAACATAAGAATAAAGGAATAAACTAACCCTTGGTGGCTATCAAATTCTCTTGGTCTTTGGTGGAGGTTTGAAGACTTGATCACGATCACAAAGCTTGAACACGAACTTTGAAGATGATGATTTTCACCCTCTAGCGGTATCCACACTTCGAACGAATATCAAAGGAGCTTCTTTGATCTTGGTTGCTAGACCAAATTGTGAAACACTTTTCCACAATCAAAAGAACTATATGGAATTTATTTTGTGTATTATTTTGTTCTTCAACCAAGAATGTCTTAGAACAAAATAAACCCTCTCTCAAACTCTTTGAGACTCACAAAATCATTGGCTTAGAGTGCTGGCCGAATTTGGTCTTTTATACACAAGTATGACCTATTCCAAATAGGAAACTTGTGTCAAAATCCGTCCAAAATTCGTTTCCTAATCAAATTAGGAATCTGCCACCCGACAGTACTGTGCGGCCGCCCAAAAACCTCTGTGCGGTCGCACAACTATCTGAAACAAAACTGGTACAAAACTGAGATAAGTGTGCGGCCGCCCAGTCCATACTGTGCGGTCGCCCACTTCCCCAGAATGTCCAAAATTTCCAAAATTCCAATGTAGTCCTTTTAAAGATTCGTTCTATTGTGTGTGACCCTCTAGGATTATACTAAGTTGGCAATGGGTTCAAACATGAAACCATAAGATATGATTAGGTTCTAGCAAACCGTCATACCTATCCAAATAGTATAACTTAGATACAAGTTCGCATTCCTTTAGAATATGTCATAATCCTTTTGTCCACGATATCTTTGAACACAAGTCATGGTCAAAGAGTCAACTTGTTTTGTTCAATACTTTCTCGATTCCGAATATGTTGATAATCCAAATGACATTGATCCAATCAATTCATTTGAGTCCGGCCGAACATTTCATCAACATCATTCCTACGAGAGGCCCAAGCTTGACATCTCTCCGAGGAGGGACAAATCCATTTAGCTTATTATTCTTCCCTACGTGAATCCGATCATGCCAATCATACCCTTTATAACTACCCGGTTAAAGGTAGCGTTTGAATATGTCAAACATAATCTTCATCAAGTGGAAGACTATAATAACTTCATGTCTAAGGATTCAAATGACATAACTAATATGAGATATATGTACGACATAGACCATGACATAAATCTCATAGAGCGGGTCATGTCCAGTACCTTGTTCCAAATAAGTACCCATAAATCTAACATGGTCATCCTATGATCATTTAGCCTTTATACTAGTGCTTAACAAGTACTAGGGACGGAGATTATTATAAGTAAACATGAACAACAATAATAATCAAAACATATCTTTATTGATATGAAATAAATGATAACAATTACAACGTTTATTAAACGTGCCTAGGGCACCACTACCAACACATTCACCTTCGTGGATCTCATGCATTATTTCTTGAGCTTCGGTCTCATTTGCGCATAGGAGATTGATCCCTTCGTGGTGCTTTTTGTAGACTCTGTCCCCAATCAGTACATATCGGGAGGCTAGTCTTTGCAATGCCATTTGAGACTTCTTATTGCTATTCTCGGGATAAGTACCATCCTTGAGGAAACTCATGATATCTGCATACCACAGGGAGTTTGCTTGGACCTCGTTGATCTCGATACTCATGCAGTATGCCAGACTGTTTCGTCGGGAAATTTTGAAGGGCTTCACCATTTTACCCTCAGGTATTTCGACCAGTGAAGCGATGGTAGCTAGTGCATCAGCGAAACGGTTTTTGTTCCTTGGCAGGTAGTTGAAGGTGATTTCTTGAAACTGTTCAACTAACTCCTCGAGATGTTGACCATACCGTTGCAGGGTCGAGTCTTGAATCTTCCATTTTCCAGATGTCTGATTGATGATGAGCAAGGAATCACCAAATACTTCTAAACTTATGACATTTCTCTCGAGGGCTGCTTCTAGCCCCGCTATGCATGCTTCGTACTCAGCGGTGTTATTGGTGGCTTCAAATTCGAGGCGGATAGCGATTGGAGTATACATGTCCTTAGGATCAACAAGTAACATCCCTATGCCATATCCATGCTTATTGGCTGTGCCATCGAAAAAAAGTTGCCACTTATTTTCCTCTGTTGTAGCACAAATTAAATGCTCGTCGGGGAACTGTACATCTTCCCCCTTCACTTCGTCACACGCAAATTCAGCAAGCTGATCACTGAACACTTTCCCCCTGATGGATTTGAGTGTGACGTAAGTGATATCGTATCCGGCGAGCATGAAATACCATTTGGCTATTCTTGTTGACATGAAAGTCTTCTCGAAGATGTAGCGGAGCGGGTCCACTTTTGCCACCAACTTGATTGGGAAGGCCTCCATATAGTGCTTGACCTTTTGAGTAACCCAAACCAATGCAGCACAAGACTTCTCTAAGACAGTGTAGTTCTTTTCGGCTCCTTGAAACCGGTGGCTGACAAAGTAGATAGCATTCTCTTTTGTGGAGTCTCGCTGTTCTTGTGCTAACATAGCCCCTAGGGCTTCATCATTGACAGTGAGATAGAGCAAGAGAGGCTTCTCTTTGTGCGGTGGAACCAAAACTGGAGGGCATGTCAAGTAATTTTATTTTTATTTTTTTTTGGCGAAAAGAGGACGGTACCTCCCTAGAGTTTATTAGAATGATAAGAAATTACAAAACATGGAGGGGGACATTACAACCTCAACCTCCAAAGAAAATCCAAAAGGGAAGGTCTTACACAAGATGTAAGAACTTTTACAATAAAGGGGGGGGGGATAGCATGTCAAGTAATGCTTCACTTGGTCGAAGGATTCTTGGCATGCATCGGTCCATTCTAGAGCCACATTTTTCTTGAGTAGCTTGATGATCGGTTCACACATGGAGGTGAGTTGGTGCACAAACCGACTGATGTATTGAAGTCTGCCCATGAAACCTTTGATTTCCTTCTGCGTCTTTGGAGGAGGTATGTCAATGATTGCCTTGATCTTGGAGGGATCGGCTTCAATTCCCCTCTCAGTGACCATGTAACCGAGAACCTTTCCTCTGACGACCCCGAAAGTGCACTTTGCGGGATTGAGTCTCATTTTGTGTTGTCGAAGTCTTTCAAAGAACTTGCGAAGATCGATCAAATGTTGACCGTTGGTTCCCTTCGAATGGATGATCATGTCGTCTACATAGACCTCGATCTCTTTATGAATCATGTCATGGAATAGATCCGTAACAGCCCTCTGGTAAGTAGCCCTAGCGTTCCTTAGCCCGAACGGCATGACTGTGTAGCAGAAGGCCCCCACGGAGTTGTGAAAGCTGTCTTGTGTTGATCCTCTTCGGATATGAGAATCTGATTGTAACCGGCAAAACCGTCCACAAATGAGCGGACTTCATAGTTGGCAGTTGAATCGACGAGCATGTCGATGTTTGGTAGTGGAAAATCATCTTTCGAGGAAGCGTTGTTCAAATCCCGGAAGTCCATACAGACTCGGACCTTGCCGTTTGCCTTTCTAACTGTCACGATGTTGGCTAGCCAAGTCGGATACTCAATGACTTTGATGAAACCCACACTAAGGAGCTTTTCAATCTCTTCTTTAACTTGTAGAGACCATTCCGGCTTGATCTTTTGGAGCTTCTGCTTTACTGGCTTGGCGTCCTCTCTGATCGGAATTCTGTGCTCCGCGACCTTTCTGTCCAAACCCGGCATGTCTTTGTACGACCATGCGAATACATCCACGAATTCTCTGAGCAGTGCAGTCAATCTGTCTTTTTCTTCCCCCTTGAAGAAGCTGCCAATCTTCGTTTCTTTCAGCTCTTCGTCGGTACCCAGATTAACAACATGCAATTCCTCATCAGCCCCTGGACCATTTTCACCACGACAACGAACCTGTTGAGCTAGTTCATTTAGGTATGTTATGTTTTCGTGGTCTATTTCATCATAATTTTGAATCGTTATTAACTTGTTAATTAAGTTCGTTGTTAGTTAATTCATCATTTATGATGTTTACAATCTCGGGGTACTCAGAAATATCAAATTTTTCATTAGCAAAGAAAGGAAACACACGCTCGGCTATTGCCCTCCATATCCTCTTGGGTGAGGGCATTAGAAACACTCTCGGACTCGAAAGTAAGTGTGAGACGCTCTTCCTTTGTTGCTGTACGGGGTATGCAACCCATTTCTCGGATCAAGAAATCCTCGGATACTATTGGCCCCTTCGTTGAATACCAGTTGTTGATTGGCTCGGAGCTTGGCGGGATCTCACTGAAGGTTTCCTTTCTGACGACGGTGTCGTAGATGGCGTTGACTTGACAATCGTCCATGATGGCAAATTCTTCGAACATGGAGGCTAGATCGGATAGTTCTTCCCCCACGGTAATCTCTACCTCGGACTCTACAGTCACTTTCTTGCCCCACCACTCTTGGGGTGACATTGGAGTAGGCTCCCTTTCTTGTGTCAGTATTTCACAATCAGTGAAGATCTCAAGACCGGGCTTTCTGACGCCCTTGTCGTTAACCCATGGTTCGGGAAAGATCATGTACGGAACATCTTCCCCTTGGCGAACAAAATAACCATTTAGTATGTTTCGGTAAGGCCTCAAGTTAGGGATTTCATATTGTCGGCCTTCTTTGCGAGCTCGGGTCTTTTGATTCTTGACTGCTTTCTCGTACTTCAAGTCATATTTGGAATTTTCTCTCTCTAAGCGAATTTTCTCTCTAGGGTTTCGTCTTCCTCCTAGGGTTGCCCTAGGTTTTTTGACCACCGGCAGCTTTTCATGGCTGCTCCGGATGATTTCCCCCCATTGCAATCATTGAAATCTAACCCTAACCCTAATGTAGCCGGTGCCACTTCAACGCCAAACCCTAATCTGCATGGAACCGCCGCTAATCTCAAACCTATTACGGATTCCGCCTCAAAACCCTAATATCACTCCGCATAGCATCAAATCCTTCGCCTCCCTTGTTTCTCAACCGCACTCTAATCAAATTGGGAATATCCCAATGATTCCAGCCGATACTCATAAAGGTGTGCCATCATTGAAACTCTCTAAGGAAGTGATTACTGCTTTCTCAAAACCGTTTGAATGGACATTGGTGGGTAGATTTTCTAATGGGCATCCCACAATGGAAGCTGCTAGGTTAGCCTTTGCTAAATTCCAACTCAAAGGAAACTTTAAGCTTGGTCATATTGATTCTTAACACATGCTTATTCAGCTCTCCACGGAAGAAGATTTTTACAGACTTTGGACAAAGGATGTATGGTATGTGACCAAATATCCTATGAAGACTACGGTTTGGACTCCTTCCTGGCGCCCTAAGGAAGATTCACCTTTAGTGCCGGTATGGGTTAGTCTGCCTGGATTGCCTATCCATCTATTCAACAAGGTATTTCTCTTTTCTCTTGCTACGACTTTCGGAAAACCTCTATCCATTGACAAGGCCACAGCAGAATTGTCAAGACCGAGTTTTGCCAAAATTCTGGTTCAATTTGATCTTCTCAAATCTTTACCGGATAAGATTCATGTTGATTGTGGTAATTTTATCCCTAGCTTTTTTCAAGCTATTGAATATGATAATTTGCCATTATATTGTCGTCACTGTTCTTCTTTGGGCCACGATAACTTTGGTTGTCGAGTGTTAAATTCGGAGCATAAAAAGAAGGCTGTAGATGTATAGCAATCAAAAGAAGAGAATTTCAAAGGGAAGGATAACAAAGGTAACCCTAACCCTAAAATGGATGATACTAATATGGTCCCGAAACAGGTTGGTATTCAGACTTCTGCATCTAAGACTGATACGGGAACCATTGAGAGTGGTGATATGCCTAATAAGGGTGCTGCAACCCTAAATGAAGATGCTGCTACTAGCTCCAAGTCTCAGGGTGTTTATATAGAAAAAATGGGGTGTTTATTTACCTAAAGTGTCAATGATATGTTAAGTAAAAAACTCACAGCTATTAAAATGAAGAATGGATTGGATAGCGATAAGGGGGCAATTGATATGCCTAATGTGCAGGATCCTCTCAAATTGCAAACTCCTTTACGTGATGACTCAGCCATAAGATCTAAGCTCTCGTCATCCACTAAAATGGATACTTGCAGCTCCCTCAACTTATCTCCGAGGGCTCCAAGAGTTACATCTTTGAATCATGTTATTGGTTTTCAGTTGGATTTTAAGGAGCGTGAGGAACTTATGGAGAACAAGGGTAATGACGATGATGGTTTTATCACTGTCTCTCATAAAAAGAAAAAGAGTAGGGAGAAATCCCCTATGCTGTAAGCCCTTCACTTTCTTATATCTTCATCCTTTTATTCCTTTTTTATTTATGTTTTAATGGTGTCGTTTATAAGTTGGAATGCTCGTGGCATTGCTAATTGTGCTACGGTGAGAAGAATTAAACATTTATTTCGTTCTTATGGAGCCTCTTTGATTGCTCTTTATGAACCTAAAGTTGATAGCTCCTCTCTGGATCAGTTTATTAAGAAAGTTGGGTGTGAAAATGGGATGGCTAATGTATCTAATAGGGTTTGGGTTCTTTGGAAGCATGGGCTGCATGGTGTTGTTATTCAAGACTCTGCTCAGGCCTTAGCCTTACAAATCTCTCACCCTTCATGGACAGATTCAGTCTGGATTTCTTTTGTGCATGCTAGTTGTAACAGATTTTCTCGTATTGATCTATGGGAGGAATTAATGGCTATTAGTGAAGTGGAATATCCTTGGATGGTGGTGGGTGACCTAAATTGTGTGCTTAATCAAACCGAGAAAGTGGGAGGTAAGCTTATTAATGAGATGGCGGTGAATGATTTTTCTGACATGGTTCAATATGCTAATCTTATGGATGCTGGTTTTGAAGGCAATATGGCTACTTGGTCAAATAAAAGGAAGGGTAGAAGAGCTATTTATCAACGTCTTGATCGTGCTCTTTACAATGAAAAATGGTTGAATCTGTTCCATCTAACCCGTGTCACTCATTTGTCTCGGGTGTGCTCGGATCATGCTCCTTTAGTGATTAATATTCAACTTGCGTCTGAAGCTTCTAAAGGCTCGTTTCGGTTTCTTAATATTTGGCTTAAACATCATGATTTCAGCAACATTGTTAAAGCTTCTTGGGAAGCCCCTATGGAGGGTCATCCTATGGTGTGCTTTGCTAAAAAGCTCAGTAGGTTACGGAAGGCTATTATGGGATGGAATAAAAACATTTTCGGAAGAGTGGAACAACAAATTAAGAACGCGGAAGATGAAGTCATTGCTTGTGAGAATCAGCATCAACAAATGAATAATGAAGAATCAAGGACAGCCCTACATCTTGCTCAAGCGCATCTCCTTCAGAAGCTGAATATGGAGGAAGACCTTTGGGCCCAAAAGGCTAATTTAAAGTGGATTAAAGAAGGGGATCGAAATACAAGGTTTTTTCATGCCACGGTTAAGAAGAAGAGGCAACGTCTGTTCATTCACAGAATTAGAAATAGACATGGCGAATGGCTCACCGATAAAAATGACATCAAAGAGGAGGCTTTGAGATTTTACTCGGACCAGCTCTAAGGTCAATGTGAAATTCCATCTAATGATTACTTATTCCTAATTCCTCATATTATTAATGATGAGGATAACCTTATGCTTACGGCTACCCCAAATATGGATGAAGTGTATGATATTGTTGTCGGTATGAATGGTCAAAGTACTGCTGGTCTGGATGGGTTTACGGGGGCTTTCTATAAAGGATGCTGGGACATTATCAAGGTTGATCTATGCCGAGCTATTGGGGACTTCTTTATGGGTTTTTCCATGCCGAGAAGCTGGACTAGTACGTTGATCGTCACTATCCCTAAGGTTGAATCACCTACTTCTTTTTCTGATCTTAGGCCGATTAGCCTATGCAACTTTTGTAATAAAGTGGTGACAAATCTTCTTACTAAGCGTCTTGCCCCTATTCTTCCTCGCATCATCTCTCCCCAACAAAGTGGCTTTGTTTAAGGGCGAGTGATTCATGAGAATGTTCTGTTGGCTCAAGAAATTATGCAATCCATTAATAAAAAGGTCCGGGGTTCTAATGTTGCTTTGAAGCTGGATATGGCTAAGGCATATGATAGACTTTCGTGGTTTGGGTTTAGTGAAATGTGGATTGACATGATTTACCGTTGTATCTCTAATAGCTGGTTCTCTATTCTGATTAATGGAGAAAGTTATGGTTTTTTCCCTTCTTCTCGTGGTTTGAGACAAGGAGAGCCTTTATCCCCTTGCCTCTTCATTATTGCTACTGAGATGATGAGTAGAGGTTTGAATCACCTTCATTCTGTGTATCCACACTACAAGTACCGTATTCATATAAATTCTCCTATGGTTTCCCATTTGGCTTATGCGGATGATGTCTTTATTTTCTGCAATGGGTCTAAAGCATCTCTTGAATGTCATATGAAGTATCTTGATTGGTACCAAAGATTTTCGGGGCAACTTGTTAACATTCAAAAATCGGGTTTTGTCACTAGAAACAATAGCGATCGAGATGATGTTATTGCTGCCACCACGGGATTTGTCAAACAAAATCTCCCTATTATTTATTTGGGATGCCCTCTTTACACGGGCAGGAAAAATATTAGCCTTTTCAGTCCTCTTATTAGAAAGATGGAGTCTCGGCTAGCCTCTTGGAAAGGTAAGCTGTTATCCTTTGGGGCAAAACTTACTTTGATCCAATCTTGCTTAGCTGCGATCCCGTTATATTATCTGTCCCTTATTGATCCTCCTAAAGGAGATCTCCGTGCTCTGGAGAAGATCATTGTTAGGTTCTTTTGGAGCAGTAATGAGGGTAACAATAAATGTCATTGGCTCGCTTGGAACAAGATGAGTTATCCTGTTGAAGAAGGTGGTTTGGGTTTACGCAAGTTTGAAGACATTTCTCTTGCTTTTGCTATGAAGCTTTGGTGGCATTTTAGGACCACGGAATCTTTATGGAGCAGCTTAATGCTTGCAAAATATTGCTGGAATATTCACCCCATGGATGCTACTTTGACCTCTTATTCTTCCCACATTTGGAAAAGAATGATCAAGGCTAAACCTTATGTTGAAGAAAATATGGCTTGGCGTGTTGGTCGAGGCGAGATTTCTATTCATGAAAAATGGATTGATGACCCCATAGGGGACATCCCCTTTGAGCATGAGCAGGTATTCACTTTATTTGAGAATGGTCAGCCTCGCAGTCTCCACATTCGGAATATTTATGGAGAGCAACTTCTAAATCTGATCCATCATAATTCTATTGTCCTCTCTACTCGGCCGGATACCCCTGTATGGTTACCTTCTTCCTCGGGCAAATTTTCTGTGAGCTCCGCTTGGCAAGAATGTAGATCTAATAGGGTGCGGTCAGCTATTTTTGGCTTTTGCTGGAGCAAATTTATTCCAAAGAAGATTTCGGTGTTCTTGTGGCGTGCATTGCAAGGTGGGCTGCCATCGGACAACAAAGTCAGAATTAAGGGTGTTTCTTTTGCATCTAAGTGTGAATGTTGCCCAGCTGCTAGCGAGGATTCTATTGATCATATCCTTGTCCATGGCTCCTGTGCTACTTATGTTTGGGATCATTTCAGTGGTTTGTGTGGCATTCGATCTTCTTTGGGTAGCCTCAATCAAGCTCTTATTTGCTGGTGGCATGGTCCCTCCCACCCCCATTCCCCTGTCTCTAAATGGATTTCTAATCTCCTTCCTGCTCTTATTGTGTGGGAAGTTTGGATTGCTCGCAATAAAAGCAGATTTGAAGGGATTAAGATGTCTCCCAACAGCATAATTCAAAAGGTACGCTTGTATGTTTCTAATATAGCTAAATCATTTAATCTGTCCTTTCCAAGATCCTTTGGCGATACTACCTTGTTTGATGCCTTCAACATGATTTTTCCTACTAATTTCTATCGCGAAATCAGATTTGTTAAATGGGAGTTTCCTAGCATTGGTTGGGTTAAGCTTAACACTGATGGAGTATCCCGAGGTAATCCGGGAAGTGCTTCAGGAGGTGGTATCTTTCGTGACCATAATGGGGATTTCATTCATGGCTTTTCTAATTTTTATGGATCTCAATCTAACATGATTGCCGAGGCTTGTGCTGCTAGAGATGGTCTTATTATAGCCCAAAATCGTGGCTATCCTCGGGTTTGGTTGGAATTAGACTCTCAAGTGTTAGCTCGTATCATCATTAAAGAATACCATATCCCTTGGGCTGTTTGGTACATCATTGCCCAGATTCATCGCCTTTTGGATCAAATGGAAGTTCGGGTTACTCCTATTTTGAGAGAAGGTAATGGTGTTGCAGATTCGTTAGCTAACGAGGCTGCAAATGAAGAAAGAAACCTTGAATTCAACTCCTTCCAGGCGCTCCCTCATCTTTGTAAGGGTTTCTTTGCTCTTGACAAAGCACAGATCCCCTACACTCGGCTCTCTTAGTTAAAGGGCTTTCTTTTCTGCATGGCTAGATTTTTGTATAGGCCTTTTTCTTTATTTTCTAGTTTCCCCCTCCTTTATTGTAGAGGATCTTACAACATGTGTAAGGCCTCCCCCCTAGTCTTTTCTTTTAAGGTGGTTAAGGCCGTAATATCCCCCACCTCTTTTTTTTTTTTTTTTTTTTTTTTTTTGGCGAAAAGAGGACGGTACCTCCCTAGATTTTATTGATAAAGAAAAATTAATACAAGCATGGTGGGGGACATGACAACCTCAACCACCAGGAAGGAAAAGCTAGGGGGGAGGCCTTACACATATCGTAAGGTCCTCTACAATAAAGGGAGGGGAAACTAGAAAATAAAGCAAACAGTCTATACAAGAATCTAGCCATGAGAAATGCCGAGAAAGAATTAATTTAACCGAGTGTAAGGAACTCGCGCCTTATCAAGAGAAAAATAGCCTTTGCAATGACAAGGAAGATCATGGAAACTGTTGACAACGGAATTCCTTTCCTCAATTGCAGCCATATTAGCCAGACCATCCGCCACTCCATTACCTTCTCGCAAGATATGAGTAACCTTAACCTCCATTTGATCCAAGAGACGATGAATATGAGCAATAATATACCAAACAGCCCACGGGATATGATACTCCTTATTAATAATTCAGCTTAGAACTTGGGAATCTAATTCAAGCCATATTCTATGAAAGCCTTTGTTTTGAGCAATAATGAGACCATCTCGAGCAGCAAGAGCCTCAGCAACCATATTGGATTGCACTCCATAAAAGTTGGCAAAGGCAAATATAAAGTCTCCATTATGATTCCGTAAAATACCACCTCCAGAAGCAATACCAGGGTTACCTCGCGACGCACCATCCGTGTTAACTTTAATCCAATCAAGACATGGGGGATCCCAAACCACCAATCTGATGGGGCGATGAGAGCTGGGAGAAGAACTCAAAGAAAAAGCTTCAAACAAATGATTATCCCCAAAAGATCGAGGGAAAGATAACTTGAAAGAAGCAGCAATATTTGAAGCATAAATTTGAACCTTATGGATGATACCATTAGGACACATCTTAATCCCATCAAATCTGCTTTTATTTCGAGCCACCCAAAGATCCCAAACAATAAGATCTGGAATGAGACTTAAGAGCCATTTAGTAGAATGCGAGTTAGGGTGAGAAGATCCTTGCCACCAACAAATGAGCGCTTGATTGAGACAGCCCAAATTGGTCCGAATACCACACATAGAGCTAAAATAATCCCAAACATGGCTAGCACACTCACCATGAACAAGAATATGACTAATGGAATCCTCACTAGCAGCCATGCAGCACTCACATTTAGATGCCAAAGAAATACCCTTATTCTTCACTTTATTATCCGAAGGCAGCCCCCCATTTAAAGCACGCCATAAGAAAACCGAGATCTTTTTAGGAATGAATTTAGACCAGCAAGAAGAAAACACAGCTGATCGGATCCTAGGAGATCTGCACTCTCGCCAAGCCGAACTTACCGTAAATTTACCCGAAGTAGAGGGCAGCCATATAGGAGTATCCGGGTGGTGAGAAAGAGAGATATCATGACGTTGGATTAAAGACAAGAGTTGTTGACCATATATAAACCGAATATGATCAATACGAGGCTGCCCATGCTCAAAGAGATCCGAAATTGTAACATGCTCATAAGGAATATCTCCCATAGATTCATCCAGCCATCTCTCATGGATAGATATGTCTCCTCTACCAACCCTCCAAGCCATCCGATCTTCCACCAACGGTTTAACCTCAATCATCCTTTTCCAAACATGAGAAGAATATGACGTAAGAGAAGCATCCATTGGGTGAATCTCCCAACAATACTTAGCTCGCATAAGGCTGCTCCAAAGGGATTCCATACTTCAAAAACGCCACCAAAGTTTCATAGCAAAAGCCTTAGAAATATCCTCAAATTTCCGCAACCCCAAACCACCTTCCTCCACGGGATAACTCATTTTGTCCCAAGATAACCAATGGCATTTTTACTACCATCATTGCTGCTCCAGAAGAACCTAACAATTATTCTTTCTAAAGCTCGCATTACACCAATGGGAGGGTCAATAAGAGATACGTAATATAAAGGAATTGCAGCAAGACACGATTGAATCAAGGTAAGCTTGGCACCAAAGGATAGGAGTTTACCTTTCCAAGATGCTAATCGAGATTCCATTTTCCTTATGAGAGGAAAAAAAAGGTTTATCTTTTTCCTTCCCGTGTAGAGCGGACAGCCCAGATAATTAAAGGGAGATCTTGCTTTCTAAACCCCGTAGTAGCAGCAATAACATCATCTCTATCTCCATTTTTCCCAGTTATGAAACCAGATTTTTGGATGTTAACCAGCTGACCCGAGAATATTTGGTACCACTCAAGATACTTCATGTGACATTAAAGAGAAGATTTTGAACCATTGCAAAAAATAATCAAATCATCCGCATAAGCTAAATGAGATATCATGGGAGTATTTATATGGATACGATATCGATGTTGAGGAAGAACAGAATGAAGGTGATTAAGACCTCTACTCATCATCTCCGCCGCAATAATGAAGAGACATGGTGATAAAGGATCTCCTTGCCTTAGACCTCTTGTAGATGGGAAGAAGCCACAACTTTCCCCATTAATCAACACAGAAAACCAGATATTAGAGATGCAGCGATAAATCGTATCAATCCAAACTTCATTGAACCCAAATTGCCGCATGACTTTAAGAAGACCAAACCAAGAAAGTCTATCATACGCCTTTGCCATGTCTAACTTAAGAGCCACATTAGAACCACGAACCTTTTTATTAATCGACTGCATAATTTCTTGCGCCAAGAGGATATTTTCATGGATAACACGCCCTTGAACAAAACCACTTTGTTGAGGGGATATGATGCGAGGTAAAATGGGAGCAAGGCGGGTAGTGAGAAGCTTAGTCACCACTTTATTACAAAAATTGCACAAACTAATCGGCCTAAGATCAGAAAAGGACGTTGGAGAGTCAACTTTAGGAATGGTAACAATCAAAGTACTAGTCCAGCTGCGAGGCATCGAGAAACCCGAGAAAAAGTCCCCAATGGCCCGAACCAGATCCGTCTTAATAATATCCCAACAACCCTGATAGAAAGCCCCCGTAAAGCCATCAGGACCAGCAGCACTTTGACCATCCATGCTGAAAACAATGTCATGAACCTCTTCTATCGTAGGAAGAGCAGTAAGATTATGATTATTGTCGCGGCCCCGGACCCCGCGGGCCCGAGACCGCGATCTGGACGTCGACTCTAAAACCAAAACCATGAAATACCAAGGTTAAAAATTCCATTTAATACCAAAAGGTGATAATCTAAAGTTTTACAAAACCAAGTTTAATAAAAACCAAATACAACTATCATAAACTTCCACAAGTTTATGCCCAACAAAATATAAATATACAATTCTTAACGACGTCATTGTTTGGTACAACTATCCCAAAATGGTTACACATTTACATAATGTAAACCAACCTATAACAACCTTCCCCAAAAGAACGGATCCACACTCGACGTCCTCTTTTCTCGTGATCAGCGAGACTAATCCTTAGCACCTGGGGGGGGGTTAAGGAAAAACAAAGATAAAAGAAAGGGGTGAGATAAATCTCAATAAGTTACTAATGCAACTACATGACATGCTATGATGCAATAAGCAATAAACAATAATTATTGTCACATAGCATATAGCAATTATCATATAACAGATAGCAGCGGAAATAAACACATAACAAAGGATATAGCCAAGGTTTTCCAAACCGGAACATCCAAATAAAGGATCGCTGCGCAGCTTCAATAATCAACAAATCATCATCTTCATAATAGCATGAAAGCCGAAGAGAAAACCCCGGTACCGGAACCAAAATCCAAAGAAGTGTCACAAGGGACGGGAGACATGCCACAAAGTCATGCTCCAAGAAGCTAAAATGCACACAAAGGAGCTAGCTCTTCTCACATCCAAGGCCAATCTGGAGGAGGGTAATAATGGGGCAAAACAATGGTCAACATCACAATGGACTTGGCCGTGCCATCATAACGTTTCGCATCGCCCAAACACACACAAAATACCAGCTGGACTTTCACGTAAAGGCTAAGTAATAAAATACTAGCACGATAAACAACAAAGGATTCCAAAGTAGGGAATCATGCCAATTAATCACCAAGAAGATGAAATGGACCAACAATGCACAATAAAGGTGCTTCAAAGTCCCAATTAACATTTAATCTATTTCAAACACAAACTTGATCACAAAAGACCCAATTCTATCACTAAAGTGTACCATAATGTTCACTAAGGTCAACTAGGAGGACACCCAAGATTTAGACCAAACACGTTCTTCAATCACACAAATTGACAAAATGTAAATTTTCAGAGCACTGTGCGGCCGCCCAAAGTGGGTTGTGCGGTCTCCCAAAAAGCCTCAAAACAAGAATAAAAGCTTTCAGAAAGATGCGCGGTCGCCCAGGAAACTTTGTGCGGCCGCCCAACCTTCCGGATTGCCAGAAATCGGGAAGAACAACATGGGTTCTTCCATTTTCAACCCAAAACACATTTAACCAAAATCCAAGCTTCCAACTCATGTGCTAATGTACCAAAACAATTTATAACTAGGGTGGGGACTCAAATACACCATTCATCAACCCAAAACCAAGAATCAAACTCAACATTTATGATTTCACCATTTTTAACCAAAAGCTCAAATAAATTCAAAATAAATTCTAAACTCAACCAAACTTCAAATATAACACATCAAACATTATCTAAGCATGATATGAACATTTTAGCATCAAAATGGGGGAAAAGTAACTTACTTGCAAATTCTCAAAGTTGATGGATTTCAAATCTTTTTGATTCTACGCGATCCTACCGACGATCTAAACAATGTTCACGTTTTAAGAAATGAATAACAATGAGAGGAAGAAGGAGTAAATGAAGAGAGAAGGAAAGAGAAGAAATGCTTACCAAAGCTAGAGAGAGGGAGGGAGTTGTCTGGGAAAGAAGAATGGAGAGAGTGAGGGAGAAGGTGGGGGAGGTGAGGGGAGTAGGGAGGGAGTATGAAAAATGTTTAAAAGATTTACACTTAGGCCCCCCACTACACTACACACAAACACTACACTCCCTACTAACAATTAAGACTCAACACTTCTATACTAACCCAAATAACTCGAATAAAATGCTAGGCATAATTATAATAACACATAAATTGCACACATAATTATTTAAATAAATAACAATTTAAATAAATAAATGAGCAAATAATTAAATAAAAATCATTTAATTACTAATAAAATAGAGCCTATATTTCGGGTCGTGACATTCACTCTCCCTTAAAGAAAATTCGACCCGAATTTTAACGAGACTCACCTTAAACAAAAAGCCACGGAAATTTCCTCTCGATCTCATCTCGGAGCTCCCACGTCGACTCCTCGATGTTATGGTTCCTCCAAAGAACTCGAACCAACGCAATGCTCTTGTTTCTCAACTCTTGGACTTTAGAATCTAAGATCCGAACCGGTCGTTCCTCATAAGACATATCGGGCTCAATATCCTCCGGTATCCTTGGTAACACGTGAGACGGATCATGAACGTACTTCCGAAGCATAGAAACGTGAAAGACGTTGTGCAACCGGTCCAAAGATGATGGTAACGCGAGACGATACGCTAGAAGTCCAACCTTTCCCAAAATCTCAAACGGACCAATAAACCTCGGAGCCAATTTGCCTTTCTTCCCAAATCTACGAATACCCACATTCGGAGACACTTTCAAGAATACCAAATCACCAATCTGAAAACTAAGATCTCGCCTTCGGTTGTCTGCGTAGCTCTTATGTCGACTCTGGGCTGTCTTCAATCTATCCCGGATAACTCTAACTTTCTCAACTGAATCCTGAAGCAAATCAATACCCAAAACTTTCGCTTCACCGACCTCATCCCAACAAATAGGCGATCTACACTTCCTTCCATACAAGGCCTCAAACGGCGCCATCTCGATACTAGCCTGATAACTGTTGTTGTAAGAGAACTCCACTAACGGTAGGTGCGAATCCCAAGAATCGGAAAAGTCTATCGCACAGGCTCGCAACATATCCTCCAAAATCTGAATAGTCCTCTCGGATTGACCATCGGTCTGAGGATGAAAAGCTGTACTGAATCGCAAATCTGTACCCAAAGCTTCCTGAAACGCCTTCCAGAATCTAGAAGTAAACCTCGGGTCTCGATCTGACACAATGCTAATCGGAACCCCATGCAATCGCACAATCTCATCAATATAAAGGGTCGCAAGATTCTCCATCGAATATCTGATGTCAATAGGCAAGAAATGGGCACTCTTGGTCAACCTATCCACTATTACCCAAACACTGTCATACTTCCTACGGGTACGAGGCAATCCCGTAACGAAATCCATAGTCACATGCTCCCATTTCCACTCGGGAATCTCTAACGGTTGGAGTAATCCCGCGGGTCTCTGATGCTCGGCTTTGACCTGCTGACACGTTAAACACCTCGATACATACTCGGCTATTTCTCTTTTCATATTAATCCACCAAAATTGTTGCTTCAAATCCTGATACATCTTCGTACTACCCGGATGAATAGTATACCTCAATTTGTGACCCTCAACTAAAACTCTCTGTTTAATTCCATCAACATCCAGAACACACAATCTTCCACGGAAAGTCAACACTCCACTCGAGCTAATAGAAAAATCCTCGAAGTTCTTCTCTTTCAGTTTACCCATTATCTTCACCAACTCGGGATCTTCTTTCTGAGCTTCCTTTATCCTCTGAATTAGGGTCGGAGACACCCTAATATTCGCAAAAATAGCCCCATGTCTCGATTCACGAGGAGACCAATCTCGAACATCCTCAAGCATTTTCCACTCTCGAACCATCATCGAAGCCACATAAGACTTTCTACTAATCGCATCGGCTACCACATTCGCCTTTCCCGGGTGATAAGAAATCGCACAATCATAATCCTTCAACAATTCCATCCATCGGCGCTGCCTATTATTCAACTCTTTCTGGGAGAAAAGGTACTTCAAACTCTTGTGATCGGTAAAAATTTCAAACTTCGCTCCATAAAGATAGTGCTTCCATTTGTGCAACGCAAAGACAATAGCCGCTAACTCCATATCATGAGTCGGGTAATTCTGTTCACTCAGGGTCAACTTCCTCGAAGCATACGCAATTACTTTCCCATTCTGCATCAACACACAACCCAAACCCTCTTTCGAAGCATCACTGTAAATCACTAGACCATCGCTCCCATTAGGCAAACTCAAGATCGGTGCGGTAGTTAACCTCTTCTTCAATTCCTCGAAACTCTTGTCACATTTCTCGGTCCACACAAACGGAACATTCTTCCGGGTCAACTGAGTCATCGGAGTAGCAATCCTCGAAAACCCTTCAATAAACCTTCTGTAATAACCGGCTAAACCCAGAAAACTACGAATCTCGGTCACTGATTCGGGCCTCTTCCAATCCACTATGGCTTCAATCTTTGACGGATCCACAGAAATCCCGTCTTTAGAAATCACATGACCCAGAAATGACACCTTCTCGAGCCAAAATTCGCATTTGCTAAACTTCGCAAATAATTTATCCCTCGCAAGAACGGATAAAACTGTCCTCAAATGTTGCTCGTGCTCCTCTCGAGATTTCGAATAAACAAGAATGTCGTCGATGAAGACTACCACGAACGAATCAAGATAGGGGTGGAAAATTCGGTTCATCAAATCCATAAACACGGCCGGCGCGTTCGTCAATCCAAACGGCATAACCAAGAACTCATAATGACCATAACGAGTGCGAAAAGCAGTCTTCGGAATGTCCTCCGATCGAACCTTCAACTGATGGTACCCACTCCTCAAATCAAGTTTAGAGAAAACCACGGACCCTTGAAGCTGATCAAACAAATCATCAATATGCGGTAGAGGATACTTGTTCTTCACCGTAACCTGATTCAACTTTCGGTAATCGATGCACAATCTCAACGAACCATCTTTCTTCCGCACAAACAAAACCGGCGCTCCCCACGGGGAAACACTAGGGCGGATAAACCCTCGGTCAAGCAACTCTTGCAACTGAACCTTTAACTCCTTCAACTCAGCGGGAGCTAACCTATAAGGTGCTTTCGAAATCGGAGCCGTACCCGGCAAAAGATCTATACAAAACTCAATCTCACGATCGGGAGGCATATCATACTCAGTAGAGAAAACATCGGGAAATTCCCGAACTACCCGAACACTATCAAAACTAGGGGATTCCATCCTAGTATCAAGAACACTAGCCAAATATCCCTCACAACCACTATGCAATAATTTTCTCGCTTTCAAATAAGAAATTAAGCGAACCTTTCTACTCAGAGGACTAGCCTTAAACACAAATCTAGGCACATCGGGAATAGAAAAAGTAACAGTTTTCTTACGGCAATCAACGGAAGCATGAAACTTGCTCAACCAATCCATACCCAAAATGACATCAAAGTCTTGGATAGGAAGAACTACCAAATCCGCACAAAGGACACGACCACAAATGACCACATCACAAGCACGAAAGACTCGATCAGAAATCAAGCATTCTCCTATAGGGGTCGACACCTCTAGCACGCACGGTAAAGACTCGAATGCGGCATTTAACATGGAAGCAAATTGCACAGAAATGTATGAATGAGATGATCCTGGATCTACTAACGCTCGTGCGCTCACATTAGACACAGAAACAATACCTCCAATAACGGATGGATCATCGGTAGCTTGTTGTTGATTCATGGCAAATACTCTTCCTTGGACTTTGGGCTTCCCGGTAGCATCCCTTTTCTGACCTTGATTATTACCAACTCCTGACCCGGATGCTTGTCCCCTACCTCTCGGGCAATCTTTTACAAAGTGACCCATTTGACCACAATTGGTGCACCTTCCTTGCTTCTTCCAACAACGGTCTTCAGAATGACCTTCCTTTTGACAATACGAACATAGCCTCCTAATTTGGCTCCCTTGGTTCCCGGAAGTGGTACCCGGGTTCCTTGGAATCGGTTGCCCTCGGAACTGAGATTGTCCCCCAAAGTTACCTCGATTATCAATCCTTGGTTGCGACTTGCTCTGCGCTCCTTGCTTACTCGGGTTGGCCACCTCGGTCTTCCTTTTATGCTCCGCAATATCTTGCTCTATTAAGTAGGCTCGGTCCACCGCATCTTGAAAAGTCACAATCCGTTGAGCAATCAGTTGAGTACGGATGGAGGTCTTCAATCCCCGAATAAATCTCATAGCCTTTTGTTCCTCAGTCCTCACCAAATAGTCACAATACCGGGCTAATTCTATGAACTTAGCCGAGTATTGTGCTATAGACAACACACCTTGCTCCAGGTTGAGTAGCTCGATCTCCTTTCGGTTTTGATCAACAACCGGAATGAAATGCTCCTTGAATTTGCGCACAAACAACTCCCACGCATACACCGTGTGAGTATCATCCCAAGTAGCCTTGACACCTTTCCACCAATGCTCGGCGGGTCCCACAAGCTTATAAGCCGCAAACCGGACCTTGTCCTCATCCGTGCACCCAAACACATCATAAATCTTCTCCATAGACTCAATCCATAACTCAGCTTTCCTTACGTCGGGCTCCCCATTGAATTCAACCGGTTTCAACTTCAGAAATTGCTCCAATCCATAACGGGGTGGTGCTTGCTCTACCCTCGGACCTTGATCATGTATGGCCTTCATGGCCGCCTCAAACATGCCTTGAAACATGGCACGGGCTTCTTCCCATGTATCATTCTGATTCTGAGCCCCACTAGTACCTCCTCTGTTTCTTCTTCCAGACATTGAGTACAATTACCTGCATAAAACATCAACCGTTAATCACTCCGCACACTACTACCCACCTAGGTCATACTAATCCACCTATACTTATACTTAGAGCTAATGCCATAGCTCCGATACCAACTGTCGCGGCCCCGGACCCCGCGGGCCCGAGACCGCGATCTGGACGTCGACTCTAAAACCAAAACCATGAAATACCAAGGTTAAAAATTCCATTTAATACCAAAAGGTGATAATCTAAAGTTTTACAAAACCAAGTTTAATAAAAACCAAATACAACTATCATAAACTTCCACAAGTTTATGCCCAACAAAATATAAATATACAATTCTTAACGACGTCATTGTTTGGTACAACTATCCCAAAATGGTTACACATTTACATAATGTAAACCAACCTATAACAACCTTCCCCAAAAGAACGGATCCACACTCGACGTCCTCTTTTCTCGTGATCAGCGAGACAAATCCTTAGCACCTGGGGGGGGTTAAGGAAAAACAAAGATAAAAGAAAGGGGTGAGATAAATCTCAATAAGTTACTAATGCAACTACATGACATGCTATGATGCAATAAGCAATAAACAATAATTATTGTCACATAGCATATAGCAATTATCATATAACAGATAGCAGCGGAAATAAACACATAACAAAGGATATAGCCAAGGTTTTCCAAACCGGAACATCCAAATAAAGGATCGCTGCGCAGCTTCAATAATCAACAAATCATCATCTTCATAATAGCATGAAAGCCGAAGAGAAAACCCCGGTACCGGAACCAAAATCCAAAGAAGTGTCACAAGGGACGGGAGACATGCCACAAAGTCATGCTCCAAGAAGCTAAAATGCACACAAAGGAGCTAGCTCTTCTCACATCCAAGGCCAATCTGGAGGAGGGTAATAATGGGGCAAAACAATGGTCAACATCACAATGGACTTGGCCGTGCCATCATAACGTTTCGCATCGCCCAAACACACACAAAATACCAGCTGGACTTTCACGTAAAGGCTAAGTAATAAAATACTAGCACGATAAACAACAAAGGATTCCAAAGTAGGGAATCATGCCAATTAATCACCAAGAAGATGAAATGGACCAACAATGCACAATAAAGGTGCTTCAAAGTCCCAATTAACATTTAATCTATTTCAAACACAAACTTGATCACAAAAGACCCAATTCTATCACTAAAGTGTACCATAATGTTCACTAAGGTCAACTAGGAGGACACCCAAGATTTAGACCAAAACACGTTCTTCAATCACACAAATTGACAAAATGTAAATTTTCAGAGCACTGTGCGGCCGCCCAAAGTGGGTTGTGCGGTCGCCCAAAAAGCCTCAAAACAAGAATAAAATCTTTCAGAAAGATGCGCGGTCGCCCAGGAAACTTTGTGCGGCCGCCCAACCTTCCGGATTGCCAGAAATCGGGAAGAACAACATGGGTTCTTCCATTTTCAACCCAAAACACATTTAACCAAAATCCAAGCTTCCAACTCATGTGCTAATGTACCAAAACAATTTATAACTAGGGTGGGGACTCAAATACACCATTCATCAACCCAAAACCAAGAATCAAACTCAACATTTATGATTTCACCATTTTTAACCAAAAGCTCAAATAAATTCAAAATAAATTCTAAACTCAACCAAACTTCAAATATAACACATCAAACATTATCTAAGCATGATATGAACATTTTAGCATCAAAATGGGGGAAAAGTAACTTACTTGCAAATTCTCAAAGTTGATGGATTTCAAATCTTTTTGATTCTACGCGATCCTACCGACGATCTAAACAATGTTCACGTTTTAAGAAATGAATAACAATGAGAGGAAGAAGGAGTAAATGAAGAGAGAAGGAAAGAGAAGAAATGCTTACCAAAGCTAGAGAGAGGGAGGGAGTTGTCTGGGAAAGAAGAATGGAGAGAGTGAGGGAGAAGGTGGGGGAGGTGAGGGGAGTAGGGAGGGAGTATGAAAAATGTTTAAAAGATTTACACTTAGGCCCCCCACTACACTACACACAAACACTACACTCCCTACTAACAATTAAGACTCAACACTTCTATACTAACCCAAATAACTCGAATAAAATGCTAGGCATAATTATAATAACACATAAATTGCACACATAATTATTTAAATAAATAACAATTTAAATAAATAAATGAGCAAATAATTAAATAAAAATCATTTAATTACTAATAAAATAGAGCCTATATTTCGGGTCGTGACAATTATCATCATCATTAATAATTCGGGGGATCAAGAATAAATAATCATTTGCCGGGATTTCACATTGACCTTGGAGCTGATCCGAATAGAATCCCACAGCCTCCTCTTTAATTTCCTCTTTATCAGTAAGCCAAACTCCCTGACGATTCTTGATTCGATGGATATATAACCGTTGCCTCTTTTTCTTTACCGTGGTGTGGAAGAACTTGGTATTCTTATCCCCTTCTTTTAGCCATTTTAAATTAGCCTTTTGAGCCCATAATTCTTCCTCAATGTGCTGCTTTTGAAGAAGGTGAGCTTGAGCAAGCTGAAGCACTTCACGAGATTCTATTGAATTCAGATGCTGATGCTGAACCTCACATACAAGAACCTCATCCTCTGCAGCCTTAATTTGTTGCTCCACTCTACCAAAAATAGTCTTATTCCAGCCTATAATATATTTGTGCAAACGAGTAAGCTTTTTAGCAAAACGGACCCTTGGCTGACCCTCCATAGGAGAAGCCCAAGAATTATGCACAATATTGCTGAAGTCCTGATGCTTTAACCAAATATTAAGAAACCGAAAAGAACCACCTCTACTATCAGCCTCAATTTGGATATTAATCACCAGTGGAGCATAATCCGAACATACCCGAGATAGATGAGTAACTCGAGTAAGGTGAAAAAGATTCAGCCATTGCTCATTATACATATCCCGGTCCAGCCTTTGATAAATAACTCTTCTACCCATCCTCTTATTCGACCAAGTAGGCATATTACCTTCAAAACCAGCATCCATAAGATTAGCATATTGAATCATGTCCGAGAATTCATTGACAGCCATTTCATTGATAGGTTTGCCACCCACTTTTTCCCCTTGATCAAGAACACAATTAAAATCACCCACCACCATCCAAGGAATATCCACCTCTCCGATAGCCATTAATTCCTCCCAAAGAGTAATGCGCGAAAGCCTATTACAGCTTACATGAACAAAAGAGACCCAAATGTCCTTCTCCCACAAAGGATGCGAAATTTGCAAAGTCAAGGCCTGTTTAGATTCTTGAATAATGGACCCATGCAGCCCATGTTTCCAAATCACCCGAACCCTATTAGAAGTGTTAGCCAAGCCACTTTCACAACCAATCTTTCTTATAAACTAATTCAAATTTGAGCTAGCAACTTTAGGCTCATAAATAGCAATCAAGGAAGCCCCATGGGAGCGAAATAAACGTTTAATTCTTCTAACCGTAGCACCATTAGCAATGCCACGAGCATTCCAACTTATAAACGATACCATTAAAAATATTGATAAAGAAAAGCAAATGATAAAAGATAAGAGGGGCAATAACTCACAGCAATGGAGATTTCTCCCTATCCTTTTTCCTTTTATGAGTGACAGTAATGAAGCCATCATCATTTCCATCCACAGCATCCTCCACAGATTCACGTTCCTTTAAGTCCAATTGAAACCCAACCACATGATTAAGGGTAGTAACCCTAGGGGCCCGAGGTGACAAATTCAAAGAGCTGAAAGTGTCCATCTTAACCAAAGAGGAAGGTTTTTTCCGCATGGCAGAATCATCCCTAATTGGAGTTTGTAACTTGAAAGGATCTTGAACACTAGGAATCTTACCTTCTTCCCCAGTATCCGACTTAGTTTTGATAGAAGATAACCTTTTAGTAAGAGCATCATTCACCGCTTTAGGCAATGCAACTCCCCTTTTGGCAACATATATCCCCGTATTAAGAGTAGGCTTAGGAGCAGCCTTCTCTTTGAACACTTGAGCATTTGATGTTTCAGCAATATTATCCTTTTGGTGATTCTTAGGGTTGGGAATCAGCCCATCACTTTTTATCGGATCATTGGCTGAAGCAGGCTTCTTGGTAGCCTTCCCTTTCACACTATTGTCAACCTTGTTTCCCTCCTTCTCCTTGTTTAGGGCACGACAACCAAAGGAGTCATGACCCAACACTGAGCAATGCCGACAATAAAGTGGCAAATTATCATATTCCAATTTCTGAAAGAAACTAGGATAACAATCACCACAATCAACATGCACTTTAACCGGTAAAGCCTTGAGGAGATCAATTTGAACCAAAATTTTGGCAACGCTTGGTCTAGATAATTCAGCCGTAGCCTTGTCAATAGACAAAGGCTTCCCAAAAGTGCTAGCAAGCGATGACAAGAAGATCTTGTTAAATAAATGAATGGGCAGACCCGGAAGGCTTACCCAAACTGGAACTAATGGAGAATCATGTTTACGTTGCCACGATGGAGACCATACAGTAGTTTTCATAGGGAATTTTGTTACATACCACACCTCCTTTGTCCACAACCTATGAAAGTCCTCCTCAGTCGAAATTTGGATCAGCATATGCTGTGTATCAATGTGGCCGAGCTTGAAATTACCTTTCAGTTGAAATTTCGCAAAAGCCAGACCAAACTTTTTCTTGACAAAAGGAACTTCTACGGGGTGCAATATCCCTTGTTGATGCTTCCTTAGGCCTAGACCGGGAAAGTGATTCATGCCCCTCATCATGCGGAGGATTTTAGGATTGCCGAGGGTCCATTGTCTGCTTCCCCCTTCTTTGTCGATGGTGTTGACGCTGGAGAGAGTGCCATCTTCTATCCTGTGTTGGACTTGGTGAACGGGTTGTCCCCCATTTCTGTGGATGGTGATATTCTCGGCCATGATGGTGACTATCTCGTCCCCATTTCTGATCTTGACACACTGATGGAGAGTGGAAGGTACCGCATTGGAACTGTGGATCCAAGGTCAGCCCAAAAGTAAGTTGAATGACGCAGGGACATCAAGTACTTGGAATGGGACGGACATGATCATGCTTCCAAATTCGATATCAACTTCTAACATTCCCATAACTGTACGGGCAGTGCTGTCGTACCCTCTAATGACTTGTGCGGAGGGTTGTAAATCGGAGCTTTTGAGCCCTAGTATGCCCATAACTCGGCTCGGCATTAAGTTGAGTGCAGAACCACCGTCTACTAGGACTCTTGAAATGGGTCTCCCCCTTGCCCTTACTTTGATGTAGATGGCTTCATTGTGTTCGGACCCAAATGGCGGGAGGTCCATGTCGGCAAAAATGATGACATTGCCGAAGTGAA
The DNA here is from genome assembly GCA_026119855.1 of Campanula takesimana. Lineage (NCBI taxonomy): Eukaryota > Viridiplantae > Streptophyta > Magnoliopsida > Asterales > Campanulaceae > Campanula > Campanula takesimana. Next base: position 113,023 of record JAOWBW010000930.1, on the reverse strand, counting down.
TGTGACCTATCATTGCTGTGAGGTCCTCAGGAGTCGTGTCAGGAGAGACTGATGTGTCATCTAAGTTCTTGATGATGAGGTCTCGGTGTTTCTTTGATGATACAATAAGGTCCCAGATGGATATGTTAGCTTGCGTCTTCTTGAGCTGTGTTAACAAAGGATCTTCGGGTACGTCACGTGCTTGTGATCTTTGAGAAGAGGTGTTGGTTGCTGCGGTATTGGGAGGGATTGTGCTCATTGTTACTCGGCCACTGCGAGTGAGCACGTTCACGGTCCCGTGTAGCTTCTTCTTCCTATTCTCTAAGACTTCCCTCATAATCTCATCATAAGTCACAACATAACAAGAATTATCAAGTTTATTCATATCATCGGAGCCCTCATTCAAAATTGGGATCAAATGAGTGGTTCCTTCAAACTCTCCTACCTCTATTACATTGACACCACCCTCATTAGGGATTATGAATTCCTTCTTGTCTATGAGGTCTTGGATGGTGTTGCGGATGGAGAATCAATCCTCGGTGAGGTGGCCAGTGCATTGATGGTAGTCACACCATTTGTGGTGGGCATGATTGGGACGGAGCGGTTGTGGTTGCTTGTACCCTTGGAGAGGAGTCATTTGCCCCTTGGCCTTTAGAGCTTCATAGGCATCGGTGATGGTCATGCCATTGAGAGGAGTGTAGACGCGGTCGTTTTGGAACCGCTTGCCTTGTGGCGGAGGGACCTTCTTGTAATTCCCCTTGTCAGTAGTAACGGCATTAACAGAAGCCTCTTTGTTTGAACTAGAGGCGGCCTTGTATCGGTAAGTAGGAGTGGCCTTTTTAATCTCCTTGAGCAAGTCATCCATGCGTACCCCCACCTCATACATTTGGGAGAAGTCGGAGTAGCAAGCCCCACTTAGGTGGGTGCGGAGATCAATCTTGAGACACTTGAGAAAGATGTCCATTTGCTCTTTTGTGTTTGGCCTCTCAACAATTTCAGAGAGCTTGTCATTCCATCTCCTGTGAAGTCAATGAAGGATTCGTTGTCTCTTTGAGTGGTGTTCTCGAGCTCTTTCCTTGTGGGCCGGTGAGTGGTGTTGCCTTGATATTGATTTTTGAAGGCAAGCATAGCGGCATCCCAATCAAGACGGACAGTGAGCGGGAGAGTTGCATACCAATCCTTTGCCGCCCCCTCGAGGGTGAGAGGAAAGCATTGAGCCATAACTTTTGGGGAGACCTTCTTCGGAACCATAGCCCAAATGTAAGTCTCGATGTGAGCCATCGGGCATGAGTTTCCCTTAAACTTGCTAATGTCGGGCATCTTGAATTTGTCGGGGAGAGCGGCCATCGTGCTCATGAGGATGGATGACTGATAAAGGCTTGTGTTGGAGCCTTTTCCCATGTTGAGGCCGTCGAATTTTTGATCAATGTAGGCCATGATGGAATCGACCATTTTGGGGTCGTTGTTGTTGGTGCTTGGTCCTCCCATTTTTTGGTGTGGGCACTGACATATGGGCTTTCAAACAAACCCTCGGTCCACTCGGATTCCTCATTATCATTAACCCCCTTGTTCTTGGAGAGCTTGAGGAGCTTGGCTTTCAGTTGGTCAACCTCGGCCTCGTGGGCCTCCCTTCGACTGTCGACATGAGCTTGCCACAAGGCTTCTTTGGTTTGAGCCTCTTGGTTAAGGGTAGAGACTTTGTTGTTGGAGTGCTTGAACCATGGCAGAAAGCTGTTCGAGAGTCATGGCGTTGTTGGTGCTAGAGTAGCCGGCCATTGATGATGTAGAAGCTGTTGGAGTGATCGGTTCACGGACAAGCCTGTTGGATGAATCCCTGTAGATGCGGAGAGTACCAATCGGACCTATAATTGGAGAAGTAGCCCTTGTCAGTCTCGGTTCACACTTTCGGACCATGAAGAGGTTGAGAACACACAGTTGGGCACACGACTCGAACCACATAAGAAAAAAGACTCTTTTTTTTTTTTTTATAAGTCGGAGGGAATGGGTCCCTTTTGGGGTTTCTAATAAGATAATGGAATCGTCACACTAGTATATTGACCAACCATCTCGCGGTCCCATATACTCATCGGATTCCATCGCGTTTGTGAATCCTACATGTGTCGGGATTAAACTAAATTAATGTAGTAAAGCATACATGCGGGGACGAATTTTTTTATTTTCGTCCAAAATAACCACTTTTGGGGACGGATTTTTATTGCGTCCGTTTCAACAAGTTGGCATGTATGATTTGAAAACATTAGTTTAGAGAAATCTCGGTACATAGAAACCGACTTGGTCACGGAGTGTTAGACCCTAACTAGAATTGTGTGGTTTGTGCTCGGCTAAAGAGAGGCTTAAAGGTCACCCCCGGCATGTAGTCATGAACTACGCCACGGGCTGAGGTTTACCGCTTCGAAAGAGCCAAGGTCGAGTGGAGCTTGAAACTTTCTAGGACGGGCCTCGATGGGTTTGGGGTTGGACTTGTGCGACTCGATAGTGAGCAATTTATAGGGGTAGTGTGCATGTAGTGTGAGGTCTATCACGTGACAAAAAATTTTATTTTTTTATTTTTTTAAAAAAAGAAAAGATAAAAACACATAAGCACGTAAATTACAACTCTCGAATCACCCGTGTGACCGATAAATAAAACATAAAATTAAACAGTCTAAGGGTTCAATTCTGTTCTGATGCATGCAACTGTGCCCACACCCTACTGTTCTGTTCAGTCACTGAAACCTGTTCTTGCCCTGGAAATTGGCTCAGAAGCGCGCGCCTCGGGCTGGTGTTGTGGGAAGCGCGCGCTTGGCGCATTGTATCTGGGAGGCACCCGTTTCTGGGCTCACCTGTCAGATTATCAGAAACTTATGGACTCAGGGGATTGCCCTGGTCCTGATTGTGTGATGGAACCCCTGCAATGTTGGTTAGCACGAAATAATAGGAGGAATAGGAAGAACACATGGAAGGCGGGCGATTCTGGAATTTGACGCGGGACGCGCGCGCTGTGGACCATGAAGGTCCGAGGCGCGCGCTTCTCATGTCAATTTCCAGAATGCCCAGAAAAGTGAGTTATGAACAGAAACACAAGTTTAACCCTCAATCAGTCCCCAGCAGAGTCGCCACTGTAGATACCCCGGGGGGACCACGGCTTGGCTAGAGCGCGTGAATTACCCTAGGATGTCTAATTGTGTTTTAGAGTCGCCACCCACGTTTTTGAGGAACGTAAGAAAACCTAATGTTTATGAGGCTAAGTTTGATTTACGAAAACAGAGATTCTTTGGGATAAGGGGTTCGGGGGTTAGGTTACGAAATGGGAAGTACTTAAACACCCATTTCACCCGAGCAAAGTCGGTCTTGTTTGTTCATAATTCACTTTTAAAGATAAATGCGTTCTTCCTATTAAAATGATGATAAAAAGGGGTTTTAAAGTTTGAAATGTAGGGAGATGACTCCTAGGCCAATTCAATGTAATGAAAGGACCGTTGGTGTCATGTCCCAAATGGTTTTGGGTGATTGCACATTTGATTGAAGAAGAAGAAGAAGAAAAAGAAGAAGAAAAAGAAGAAGAAGAAGAGAAATGCTTAAGACATTTACCTATAGTATCCTTCAAAGAGAACCTCTTGTAAAGCCTTGAAAAAGAGGTTGAATACTTAGTTGAAGAAATCCCCAAGAAAAAGTCTAGGAAAGAAGTGAGTAAAAGGTCTAAAAGTAATGATGTCCAAGCTCCCTTCTAATGATGGATTGGAGGGGTTTTTATAGTTGAAAAAGGACTGTTTTTTGGAGCCAAACGGAGTCTCCAAGAAATCTTTCCCGGGCAAAATCATGTATAATGAGCAAGGGAGAGATTCTTGGGCAGAATCTGTAACTGACACACCCCAGAAGCGCGCGCATCCCACCTAGGCGGCGGAAGGCGCGCGCGTCTGGCCTCAAGGGGCGGAGGCGCGCGACTCTGAGAAGCAATTTTTGATAGAATGGACTACAAAGTTAGAACTGTTATTCAGTTTAGTCCCGGGACTTAACGGAGTCCGTCTGGAACTTAACCAAAGTAACAGAAAACACTTAAAAGAGGGAGAAACACAAAATCAAGTGTGCAATCGGGGTGAGCGGTCCAAGGCGGGGTGTCTACAGGGTGAAATTCCATCGAAAGATTAGCCATGCATGATAAACCCTAGTAGCAATAATTCTAGGCAAAAATTGGCGAAAGTCGAATTGCTAGAACACTAAATTGAGACATGCAACAACGAAATTGACATGGAAACTCAATCAAAGGAAGAGATCCTTACCCGCCTAGTCCGAATGGCGTGAGAAACGTGGTCCTCTGGGAACGGGCACAACTCATCCGTCGCCCACACTTTACCCTTCATATGCCTACCAAAGAGGTGCTCTTTGTGGGATCGATGCATACCGGCCATTTGAAAGGGTTAGGAATCACTAAAACTTGGTGAAAATGGAGATTTTTGAGTGAGAAAATCGCCTAGGGTCGAAATCTCCCGAGAATGAAATAGGAAAAGTGATTTGAAAATCGCTTTCAGCACCTAATATGCCTCTGTTCTGCGCAAAAACAGAGAAGTCTCGTACGAGACATCGTTCCCTCATATGAGGTATCCCCAGAAAAGTCTCAGAAAAAATGTTTTCTTGGGAAATTCCAGAAAAGCCCTGCTTTTAACAGAAAGGTCAGAAAAAGCCCTGCTTTAGACCAAGAGGTCGAATCTGAACCCGGTTCAAGATGGAACATTGAGTCGTCAACAAATTGATATTTTCAGAATTGGAACAAGCAAAGTTGTTTCTCAGTATGAATTTATCCTCACCGCGCATCCAAGATCATGGGTGAGCAACAAAATCTGCATCAGCAAACTTTAAATCCCATGACTGTCATCAAGACGTAAGTTAATGGCACAGGATTTACAACTGGGTATCCCACGACTGTTATCAAGACGTAAGTTAATAACACAGGATCCCACCATTCGGAGTCCCACAATTGTCATCAAGGTGTAAGCTAATGGCATAGGATTCACATTTTCAACGGAAAGGCAGTCTCATTGAAAGGAGAAGCATGGTCCGAGTAATTGGCGGCTCCAAATCCGGGTATCCCACGACTGTTATCAAGACGTGAGTTAATAACACAGGATCCCACCAATTAGAATCCCATAATTGCCATCGAGACGTATGTTAATGGCATAGGATTCACTTTTCTGGCGAATAAGGCATCCTCGTTGGAAGGAGAAGCAAGGATCCAAGTAATTGGCGTCTCCAAACCCAGAGTCCGATAATTGTTATCAAGACGTATGTTAATAACATAGGATTCACATTTTTCAACGAATAAGGCAACCTCGTTGGAAGGAGAAGCAAGGTCCGGGTAACTGGCATCTCCAAAATCGAAGACGGTTCGTCATCAACAACAGGGCATGTTCAGAATTGGAGTCAAAGAGATTGATTCCTCGGTATGGATTGCAACTAGAGACGGTTCGTCATCAACAAAGAGGAGTATATTCAGAATTGGGTCAAGGCCATTGATTCCTCAGTATGGGTACTCTCTAAACTCTAAACTTTACTTACCGCAAGTATTGTTTTCAAAAAAATGATTTCAAAATAACTTAAACCTCAGTTTTTGTGTGTTTTCAGAGTCGAACTACGTTTGGTCTGATTTCCTTCTGAGTAATACGTAGGCAGCTTTTTAGCACGACCATACCCCCAGTTCAAAATGGCGTCTTTTCGACGACGGTACTTCATCCATAAGTATCGTCGCCGAGGGGCTCTGTAGACACCCCATTTTGGACATTCATTCATAGTCACACTACTTCTGTGTCTCGCCTTTGATTTGGGTCGAAACTCGTTAAGTTGGACATGTTTCGTTAAGTTTCTGACTGACTTCGTTAGTCAGGGGTCAAACTGAACATTAAAACTATTGCAGAGGGAAAATACTGAATTCCAGCACTGAGATGCCTCATACGAGACATTGATGTCTCGTACGAGACATCCCCCTTGACAGTCGGGTTTTTGGTCAGTTTCTTTGTTGATCTTAACCCCTTTTCTTGGCAAACACTTAAGCAATCCGGGAAAACCTAATGGACGATCCTAGTGTCCAAAAATACCTCTGTGAGAATCAAGTCTTGGATTCCCACCACAACTTACCTTCTTGGCCAAAACCCTAGGTCCAAAACCCCTATAAATATAGTTGTTCTTGCCTAGAATGACTAATGGTCAACTCTAGACTCCTTATTCACCCAAAAACCACTCCAAATCTAATCAAAAGGTTCTCATAATCAGCCTCTCTCTCTCACCCACGAAATTTAAACCCTCACCACACCATTCAAGACAAGTTCATTGGAGATTCAAGGCCTTTAGTCAAGGCCATCCATAGGATTCTTGAAGAATGCTTAGGTAAAACTCTTTGTTTACTATCTTCTCATCTCCTTCTTTGTCTTTAAAGTAGTGTGATTTCATTAAAGGATCAGCCTAGAGCCTCTCCAATTCATGGAGATGGCCTCGAAGCACATGATCCGACATCTCAAATAAATAAGCAAATATTTATTTGCTTGTTTTCCTTTTACATACACTTTGCATGATTTTGAAACGATGATGATGATTTCTTAGCAAGACCAATCCTAGATTGGGTGAATTGGGTGCTCCTTGACCTTCCCAATTCATAACTTAACCCCTGAATCCAGATATCTTGGTCCGTGTTTTGACAACAGCATAGTGGCGACTCTCAATTAAAAAGGTAAATCGAAGGACGAAAACCGCCTCGAGAACAACCAATAACAACAAAAACCCGTGCGCAAATACCGGTGAGCCTATCTATAACTTCTACAAGAGATGGAACCATAAGCTAGGCAAAGGAACAAAAGAAAATCTTCTACAAGTGCTTGTTGCCTGAGCTTAGGGTGGCAATTGGTAACGGCTACTTTCCCGATCTGCGAGAAATGGACGATGCTGGGGTCAGACATGAAGCCGGTATTACTGGCGTTGCTAAAAAAACTCCCAAAAGTGGAAACACCTCCTTCCGCTACAAGGCTCTGACAAACACTGCTCCCAAAGCCAAAGAAGTTGTCGGTCAAGTAAGTATGGTTCAGAACACCTCCGCCTTTGACATCCAAGCTGTTACAAGTAACTTCCCACGTGAGAAAAAGCATTTTGATGACTTCGGCATGCCTACTGGCCTAGTATTTGAAGTTTTGATAAAGAAGGGCTGGATCAAGCCACTTGAGAATTACGAACCGTTAAATAAGAAGACTGACCTTGATGCAACCAAGTTCTATAAATACCACAAGTACATGGGTCATAAGACCGACGACTGCTTATAACTTAAGCGTGTCATAGCCGAAGGAAAAATCGAGAAGCCTAGAGGTCCGAACACCATAGCAAACCCCCTCCCAAACAATGGAGGCGTAAAATGGTTGAGCTCATCGGGGGTGACATTGGTATCCTCGAGACGGTAGACGCTTTCGCCGAACTGGGGCTTGACATGAATGCCCTATTCGGAGAGATAGTCAGAATTGGGTTAATAACTTTTGTGGGACACCGTTTCTATTGGCCTAAGCATGGATGTGATATGTCAAAGTTCTGTGGCTACCATAAAGTTTCCGGACACACCAACAACGAGTGATTTACCATCAAGGAAATCGTTCAAAAGCTCATCAAAGACAATACTATAGCAGACCTGATGTAAATACATTGGAGAGCTCAAGTCAAGCTAAACAAGACCCTTTGCAATGGAACGTTGGACCTATTACTAGGTCAAAGTCTAAAGAATTCATGAAGGCCATCAATGGATTAGTTCAAACATTTTGGATCCAAGCTCAAGATCCAACTCAAAGGAATTCACCTATTCAAGTGAATTTAATCCAATCTGAAAGTGATGTTTGTTCCAGCCCAAAAGCATAGAGCATGGAGCCTAAGGGAGTGCAACATGAAGTTTCATGGAGGAATATGTTGGCCCAATAAATAAAGACATTTTGGAGCCCAAATTGAGTCCAAAATAAGTGTTTTCAAGTCAGCCCAAAGAGAGATCCGAATTTTACAAGTCTCATGAAGATTCTAGAGGGAAGATAAGGTAGATAAATTCAATACATACTTTTGGAAAGTTGGAAAGTCATTGGATAACTCATTATAATAATTGTAGACTTTATCATGTAATTAAAGCTTGTAGCTTACATCATTGATGACCTCATTTATCTAGGAATCATCACCATTCCATCCTATAAATAGGCCATTTTTGTAGTCCATTTGGACACACAATTCAGATTTTAATCAATTTGAGAGATTTATTCTACTCTTTGGTTCTTTGAAAAACTTAGACTTATCAAGTGTAATTTTCTATACTTGTGGCGTCTTCCTAGCTTATCAACCAACTTGGGTGTATTGGTTGTGGCGCTTCTAAACCAAGTATCCTATCTTCTTAGGTAGCGGGTGCGGTTTTACACATACGAACGAATTTCCTTAGAACGATCCTCGGCTACAAGGCAATTCTGATCCTATTCCTTGTAGAAATCACATCATTTGGTATCAGACGATGAAGTTACGATGGCTCGCTTTCTAAATGGATTGAATCGAGAAATTCAAGATAGGGTGGAAATGTATCATTATGTGGAGATGAAAGAGCTGGTGCATCAATCCATAAAGGTGGAGAAACAGCTCAAGAAGGGGGGAAGTATTCGCACCAACACTTGGAAAGCAAGCTCTCAAAAGAAGGAGGATAAAACTTCCGCTTCTTCATCCTCTTTCTCTAAACCAGCAACAAAAAGTAATGGGGCTGCTAAAGGTAATAATGAATCCTCTACTTCTCGAAATCGTGATTTCTACAAGGAATAGGATCAGAATTACCTTGTAGCCGAGGATCGTTCTAAGGAAAGTCGTTCGTAGGTATAAAACCGCACCCCCTACCTAAGAAGATAGGATACTTGGTTTAGAAGCGCCACAACCAATACACCCAAGTTGGTTGATAAGCTAGGAAGACGCCACAAGAATAGAAAATTACACTTGATAAGTCTAAGTTTTTCAAAGAACCAAAGAGTAGAATAAATCTCTCAAATTGATTAAAATCTGAATTGTGTGTCCAAATGGACTACAAAAATGGCCTATTTAGGATGGAATGGTGACGATTCCTTGATAAATGAGGTCATCAATGATGTAAGCTACAAGCTTTAATTACATGATAAAGACTGCAATTATTATAATGAGTTATCCAATGACTTTCCAACTTTCCAAAAGCATGTGTTGAATTTATCTACCTTATCTTCCCTCTAGAATCTTCATGAGACTTGTAAAATTCGGATCTCTCTTTGGGATGACTTGAAAACACTTATTTTGGACTCAATTTGGGCTCCAAAATGTCTTTATTTATTGGGCCAACATATTCCTCCATGAAACTTCATGTTGCACTCCCTTGGGCTCCATGCTCTATGCTTTTGGGCTGGAACAAACATCACTTTCAGCTTGGATTAAATTCACTTGAATATGTGAATTCCTTTGAGTTGGATCTTGAGCTTGGATCCAAAATGTTTGAACTAATCCATTGATGGCCTTCATGAATTCTTTAGACTTTGACCTAGTAATAGGTCCAACGTTCCATTGCAACGGGTCTTGTTTAGCTTGACTTGAGCTCTCCAATGTATTTACATCAAGACCCGAGGAAAATCATCGCCATGGATGTCAATATGGTGGAAATCGACCAAATCACCATGATAGATCTTGAAGAATCCATCGAGCAATTGAAAATCTCCATGAAGAAGTTTCTCCGTGACCTTGTGAATAAAGGACTGCTCAGACAACTCAAGGGCTATTCTGCGCACATGCGAAGCAATGTATGGAAGTACTGCCACTGCCACCATGTCACGACCCGAAATCTAGGCTCTATTTTATTAGTAATTAAATGATTTTTATTTAATTATTTGCTTGTTTATTTATTTAAATTATTATTTATTTAAATAATTATGTGTGCATTTTATGTGTCCTAATATTATGCTTAGCATTTTATTTGGGTCATTTGGGTTAGTGTGGTTTTGTTGGGTCTTAATTGTTAGTAGGGAGTGTAATATTTGTGTGTAGTGTGAGAGAGGGGGCCTAAGTGTAAGTTTTTGAATTATTTCCCCCTACTCCCCTCACCTCCCTCACCTCCTCCCTCACTCTCACCATCTTCCAGCCCATCTCCCTCTCTCTCTAGCTATTGGGGTAAGTTTTCTTTCTCTCCTTCTCTCTTCATTTACTTCCTCTTCCTCTCATAATCTCTCATTTTATAAAACATGAACCTTGTTTAGATCGTCGATAGGATCGCGTAGAATCAAAAAGATTTGAATTCCGTCAACTTTCATTATTTTCAAGTAAGTTACCTTTCCCCCATTTTGATGCTAAAATGTTCATATTATGTTTAGATAATGCTTAATGTGTTATATTTGAAGTTTGGTTGGGTTTTAAATTTGTTTGGAATTTATTTGAGTTTTTGGTTAAAAATGGTGAAATCTTGAATGTTGGTTTTGATTCTTGAATTTGGTTGATAAAGGGTGTTGTTAAGATCCCCTTTCTAGTTAAATGATGTTTGGGTACCTTAGAAACCTTGTTGGGAGTGTTGATTTTGAGTGTTATGTAAATGGTATGAAAATGATAAGGAGATTTGAAGAACCCAGCTGGGAATTCTTCCCAGCCCGTAGACCAGGCGCCCGCCTGCCCCTGCCCAGGCGCCCGCCTACTCCCACTTTTTCTAGCGCCTGACCTTCTGTCCATTCAAGCGCGCGCCTGCCCCCTACCAGGCGCCCCCCGCCCCCTGGTTTAGAATTCTCCCTTTTTGCTTGGGTTAGGACTTAGGGCCTAAATAGTTTAAGTTTATTTCTTCTAATTAACTTAAGATAACACCGTGGAGCACTTTAGAAATTAAAATTGGTTCCTTTGTGAACAATAGTGTTATGTAATTTGATCAAGTATTGTTTGGGCATCTTATGATGTATTCGTGTTTGTTCCAACCGAATTGAATTTCGCGTAAGACTTGGTCTAGGTTTTAGGCTATGTCCTATAGTACCTAGAGGGTTGTTATTGAACACCAAGGTGTAGGGTTTAGTCATGTCGTGATCATGTTCTACTAAGGGTAACCTTTCGGATTCGTTTGGGGTGTTTAGAATGGGTTCGTTATGAACGGAGATAAAGCATGAATTGGCAATTGGGTACCTACGGTTTGATTAACCTTAAGATGTATTCATTCGGATTTCTTATTTGGAATTCCAGGTGTGATGAGATGGTTGAGTTCATAGTCCTAGTATATCTTTATGAGTAAATATTTAGGAACAATTTGGTAATAGTCATTGTGCTATTGTGAGCGACCGTTTGGGTTGTGTTATTTTTGAGTAACTTGTGAGTATCATCTTTAGGATGTATTTGGTACGTGCCTTATCTGGGAATCATTATGTTTTACTGGTCAATGTTGTTGGACTCTTTTATGAGAAACTCCTTGTGTTTATTGTTGTGGAACTCTTCTTGAGTAAACGTTTGCATCTTTTATGGTGATTAATTGGTATGGTTCCCTACTTTGGAATCTTTGGTTGTTTATCGAGCTAGTATTTATTACTTAGCATTTATCTGAAAGTCCAGCTGGTTATTTGTGTATCGAGTCAGGCAATGGATAATGCTATAATGGCACGAGCCAAGTCCAGTATAGCATCGCCCATTGGTCCTTCTGTCCTCATCCAGATTGGCCTTGGTTGGGATGAGCTAGCTCCGTTGTGGGTATTCTAGCTAATCGTTTTGGAGCATGACTTTGTGGCATGGCTCCCGCCCTTTGTGGCACTTTATCATTGTTATTGGTTCCGGTACCGGGTTTCTCTTCAGCTTTTATGTTACTATGAAGATGGTTTGTTTGATTGATGGGTTGATTGGTCGCTTCTGACCGGGGATTTCTCTTCAGCTTTCATGCGATTATGAAGATGATGATTTGTTGATTATTAAAGCTGCGCAGCGATCCTTTATTTGGATGTATCGGTTTGGAAACCTTGGCTAATATCCTTTGTTATGTGTTTACTTTCCGCTGCTATCTGTTGACTGTTAATTGTTACATGCTATGTGATATTTATCATTGTTTATTGCTTATTGCATTATAGCATGTCATGTAGTTGCATTAGTAACTTACTGAGATTTTATCTCACCCCGTTTATTTACATCTTTGTTTTTCCTTAACCCCCCCCCCCCCAAGGAGGAAAAGGATTAGGATTCGCGGATCGAGGAGGACGTCGAGAGGATTGAGATTTTGGGGCAGGTTGTTATGGATCGGTTTACATTATTTAAATGTATAACCTTTTTGGGATAGTTTTACCTTTATTGACGTCATTAAGAATTGTATATTTTATTCTTTTGGTATAAGCTGTGGAGCTTACGTTCGATGCACTTGTTGATTTAAACTTGGATTTGTAAAACCTTGTGTTATCATCTTTTGGTTCAAATTGGAATTTTTAACTTCTATAATTTATAGTTTTGGTTTTAAGTCGACGTCCAGCTCGCGATCTCGGACCCGCGGGGTTCGGGGTCGCGACACACCAAGCCATTGGTCACAGCACAAGAGAATGCTTCGCCTTGAAGAAAGACATCTTGAAGCTCATTCATAATGGTTCTCTCAAAGATCCTAGGCTCTCTCTAGACAAATATAGTGTAGCACCAAATATCGGTGATCTAGCCGAACCTATTGTGGTAGACTCCGAGTCACCTAGTGACGATGAGATAGGTTGTACTTCAAAGTTCATTAATGATAGTCATTCTTCTTGTTATATGCTGTCTTTAGAAGAACTGTCTCTAGAAGCCTCTCTTCTAGGAGAATACGACTCCGGTCCACTTAAATCTCCACCACCATCTCTAGCAGAAATCTTCACAGAGTCCATGAAAATGCCACAGTCTCCGTATGACACACGAGCAGAGATCAACCTACTCACAAGGTCCGGACAGATCTATCAGTCAGACCCCAAAGGTGCAAAGAAAGCCTTATACAAAGAGTCAGAGCAAGCAGACCCTGAGAAGGAAGATCCCATCCTCACGCAGCTTAAGTAAACTCAAGCTCACATCTCTCTCTGGTCTTTACTCACCTCATCTCTAGCCCATCGCTAAATGCTTGAGAAGAACTTGGCCGCCACTATGAGGAAGACCGTAGAGTCTTCAATGGGTTTGAAATAGTGGCACAAGCTCAGATATGTGATGACGATCTCACCAGAACCTCCGACAAAGTGCTACCTGTTTACAAGATACTTCGAAACATGGGCTTCATACCGGGGCTGGGGCTAGGTAAGAACTTACAAGGACCCACGCATTTGACCAAAGAAGTAGACCACAGAGGACTGTTTGGGCTAGGATACATGCTTACTCCTGCAAACGAGGCAGAACAGAAATGGATTGAGCTACTCAAGAAGAAGCAACTGCCTTACAAGAAGCCAGACATGAAACCTTACCGCCTCTCCCTCAACAGTTACTACGTTAAGGAAGGTGAGGAGCACTCAAGCTTTGAGTTTGCAGAGCCATGGTTCGACCACAATGGGAAACTACAGAAGGGTTTCGAAATTTTCATAGATGTCGAGTTCGACCGGGCCAACCTAGAGCTAAGGTACATGGAACCTCGAGATACTACTGGCAGAATTACTACCATTCAAAATGAGTACGTTATCAAGGTGAACAAAGACCTGACTTACGATATAGAATTCGTCACTCGATGAGCCCCTGGTCAGAGAAACTGAGAAGTCAGACGCATGGGATGGCCAAGATTTGTTCCAACACTTGGGGCTAGAAGATGACGTCGTGGCTGTTATTGAAAGCGGACCCGTGACCACTGCTATCGAGAATCTGGGGCTTGCCTGTCTTTTCCCTAAGTCTCCCAAAGAGTCATTCCCCATTAGGTCATCTAGGCCCACCTTTCTCACTTATGAGTTCGTGTCTCCGTCTAAGTCTAATGACCTTAAGGAAAAAGACTTCAATGTAATTATTTTTCCTCGTGCGCTTAATGAAAGTGTTGACCTTTCCGAGTATCCCGATATAGCCACTCTTATAAATGATAAATTGACTAATCAACCTAATGATATACAAATAGTTAATAACGATTCATTAAAAGAGGCAGACATAAACGAATTAAATGAAAAATACATCCGCGGAATCTTAGAGCAGGTTATGAATCAAAGGGAAAATCGAGCCCAAGATGATGATGAGGTGTTAACATGTGTGAATCTGGGAAGACAAGACAAGCCGAAGTGGACTCAGATTGGGAGCTTCTTTTATGGTGAAGAGCGAGAAACGCTAATTAAACTACTCAGAGAGTATGAGGACATCTTTGCATGGTCTTGTGACGATGCGCCGGACAGTCAATGGCAACATACGACAACGCCAAATATTGGGTCAGTCAGGCAGATACTACAACCGGCCAAGCCAGAATGGTCACCACGCATGGGGATCGAGATAGATAAACTACTACAGAGAGACTTCATCACATCAGTGCATTGGCCAAAATGGTTACTTGACATCATCTCCATAAAGAAGTACGACAGAAAGGTGAGAGTCCACCTAGACATCATGAGCCTCGACGAGATGGTCCCTAAACACAAAGTTCCTCCATTTGACATAGACAATTTGCTAGAAGCTACTGAAGATAGAGAGGTGCGATCATTCCTCGAAGCTTTCCCCAAAACAAAACGAATACCCGCCGCAGTGCAAACAGATGAGAAGTTGTTCTTCCACACTCCATGGGGTTCTTATTGTCACGCAAATCGACTCCTAGAATGGAAAGGCATCGATGTCTCTTACCATGTGCCAACAGCCACGCCATCAGACTCATACGTCTACCTAGATGACTTGGTCATACACTCCAAGAGACCTTACGGCCGATATATTGAGGATTTGAGGAAGCTCTTCAGCATTCTGAGAAGGCAAAAAATTCTCCGCGACTCAACCAAGTGCAGATTTGGTACAGTTCAGACAAAAGCTTTAGGGTACAGATTGGGACAGAAGTTCGAGGCTAACCCCGCCAAGGTCAGACAGCTGATAACTGTTGGTAGTGGTGCCCTAGGCACGTTTAATAAACGTTGTAATTGTTATCATTTATTTCATATCAATAAAGAGATGTTTTGATTATTATTGTTGTTCATGTTCACTTGTAATAATCTCTGTCCCTAGTACTTGTTAAGCACTAGTATAAAGGCTAAATGATCATGGGATGATCATGTTAGATTTATGGGTACTTGTTTGGAACAAGGTACTGGACATGACCCGCTCTATGAGATTTATGTCATGGTCTATGTCGTACATATATCTCATATTAGTTATGTCATTTGAATCCTTAGACATGAAGTTATTATAGTCTTCCACTTGATGAACATTATGTTTGACATATTCAAACGCTACTTTTAAACGAGTAGTTATAAAGGGTATGATTGGCATAATCGGATTCACGTAGGGAAGAATAATAAGCTAAATGGATTTGTCCCTCTTCGAAGAGATATCAAGCTTGGGCCTCTCGTAGGAATGATGTTGATGAAATGTTCGGCCGGACTCAAATGAATTGATTGGATCAATGACATTTGGATTATCAACATATTCGGAATCGAGAAAGTATTGAACAAAACAAGTTGACTCTTTGACCATGACTTGTGTTCAATGATATCGTGGACAAAAGGATTATGACATATTCTAAAGGAATGCGAACTTGTATCTAGTTATACTATTTGGGTAGGTATGACGGTTTGCTAGAACCTAATCATATCTTATGGGATCATGTTTGAGCCCATTGCCAACTTAGTATAATCCTAGAGGGTCACACACAATAGAACGAATCTTTAAAAGGACTATATTGGAATTTTGGAAATTCTGGACATTCTGAGAAGTGGGCGACCGCACAGTATTGACTGGGCGGCCGCACACTTAGCACAGAAATGTACCAGTTTTGTTTCAGATAGATGTGCGACCGCACAGTGTATTCTGGGCGGCCGCACAGTACTGTCGACTGGCACTTTCCTAATTCGATTTGGAATGTCTTTTGACACAAGATTCCTATTTGGAATAGGTCTTGCTTGTGTATAAAAGGATGAGTTCGGCCAGAACATGATTGATAGCCTTTTGTGAGTCTCCAAAGAGTTTGAGAGAGGTTTTATTTTGTTCTAAGACATCTTTGGTTGAAGAACAAAATAATACACAAAAGAAAAATTCCATATAGTCATATCAATTGTGAAAGCGTGTTTCATAGTTGTTGGTCTAGCAACCAAGATCAAAGAAGCTCCTTTGATATTCGTTCGAAGTGTGGATACCGCTAGAGGGTGAATATCATCATCTTCAAAGTTCGTGTTCAAGCTTTGTGATCGTGATCAAGTCTTCAAATCTCCACCAAAGACCAAGAGAAAATTTCATAGCCATCAAGGGTTAGTTTTATCCTATATTCATGTTATTGTATTTGATTTAATCATATGAACGGATCTATGGGCTTTGGGTTTCAAAATTTTAAATGCTATATTCCGCTGCGCATGTTTGATCGAAACCCAACAGTGGTATCAGAGCCTCGTTCATGTTGATTAATTCAATACTTGGATCATGTTATGTGTATATAAATTGTTTATGTGCCTTGCATGATATGAATATTGGAATATGTGATGTTTATGTGTTATGTGATTTTATGTGGTTTATTGTTTTGTAACTTTAATCGCACGATTCAATCGCAATAAATAAATTATGGTGGATTCAGAATTGTTGGTTATTAATTTTTGATTGGATCAAAGTTTTAATAATCGGGGAAGAACAATTTTGAGACAAAATTTTCGAACTTGAAAATTCTGCACCTTCTGATGGCCATGGGCGACCGCACGAAAATACTGGGCGGCCACACATTTTTTGGGCGACCGCACAGATAATTTTGGGCGGCAGCACAGAGGAATCAGAAGGTCTGATTTTGGTTGAAAAACAGAATCTGGAATTTTTCGAAAAATTCAACAAAACCAGTAACAGAACCAGTCCAGACTTGCTGATCTGGAATGAGTTTTGGGTAGTTGGTTTGTGTGTGGATTTTGGGGTTTGATTTTCCTATTTGTTTTAGTCTTGTGATTCTAAGATTGGTTCAAGGTTTGGATGGCTAATCTGCGTTCATCGAGATTGTGTTTCCCAAACTTGATCGCAATCAAAGTTTCAAAGATAAAACGAAGTTAGAATTATGAAGAGTTCATAATTGCTAAAATTGAGAAACAAAGTTCTTGATTCAATGATTGGAGATCCATGTGGAATTGTGAATGCAATTGGCCTACGTTCATCGAGACCATCTATTGCTTAGTTTCGGCCACATGGACTACTTTCTTGGTCTCTTGAATTAGTGCGGGATTGTGGTTGCCTAATGGCTTAGTTCGACCGCACTTCTTGTTGTCTTGATTTGGAGATAATGACCAAAGTTGAAATAGTCTCATCCTCATAATTATAGAGAAACTAATGACACATAAATATTATGCTTAAATTAATGGAGATTAATTTAGTGGCTAAACTTGATGTGTAACATGTTTATATTATGTGCTCATAAATGTGTTATATGCTATATGTGATGAACCTTCAAAGAAAGTTTTAAGTCTTTTATTGCCATGCCATGATTAAAACACTTGTTAGTACATAAGTGACTCTAATGTAGATTCGTCCTAGCGAGATGCATTAAATTAATTTATGTATGAGCAAGATAGATAATGTGGGCACGCCCTAGCGGGACACATTAACTATGCGTTTAAAATGGTTAGACTTATTGGGCGTCAAAACAGTTTTGGGCCTAGGCAAAGATGAGGTTTAACATGCTTTTTGAAATTGGATTTCTTAAAGAATCTCATAAAAGGAACTAAGAGTCATATGAGATATGATTGACAAGAGTTGTCTACCTAATTAATTTGATTTTGTGTAATCCGCCTTAGCGGACTTGAAATTAAATTAAAGTTGGATCTTAACCCATTTAAATTATATTATACATTGGATGTATATGAAGGTTATATACTCCCTCTGTCCCAGCTCACTTGAGACTTTTTGACCAAAACTGGTCAACTTAAGGTCGGTTTGACCAACACTTTATAGAAATATTTATGATCCAAATAAAAATAAAAAAATGTAAAATGATCACCATTAAAAATCCTCTCAATAACAATTTTTAATTTTTTTTTTTTGGAACATAAATATTTCTATAAAGTGTTGGTCAAACCGACCTTAAGTTGACCAGTTTTGGTCAAAAAGTCTCAAGTGAGCTGGGACGGAGGGAGTAATTTAGTGGGAGTATTTTGTTTAAAAAATACATTATTTATCTCTTTAATGAAAATCGGTACTTATTAAATTTTGGAAATTTTGCATATTTATAGATAATGACTAATAACACTCAATCAATGTCGTTGCGATCAATCCTTGAGAAGGATAAGCTCGAAGAGAATGGTACTAACTTTATGGATTGGATCCGTAGCATAAGAATCGTTCTTAGGCAAGAAGATAAGTTGTACATTCTCGATGGGCCTCTCCCCGCTGAACCACCGCCTACTCCCCTAGGGTAGAAAGAGACAATTACAAGAAACATCGTAATGATTCTAGAGATGTAAGTTGTCTCATGCTTGCCGCTATGTGTTCAAAACTCCAACAAAGTTTGGAACATTTGGAAGCCTATGAGATAGGCGTGGAGTTGAGAACCATGTTTCAAGAGCAAGCTAGGCAAGAGAGGTACAAGACCATTGTTGCATTCACTACTTGTAAAATGAATGAAGGGCAACAAGTGAGTCCTCACTTTCTTAAAATGAAAGGTTATGTAGAGCACCTTGAGAAACTTGGCTATCCAATCCCATTGGAGCTAGCCACGGATCTCATTCTTAATTCATTGCCTAAAAGTTATAATCAGTTTGTAATGAATTATAACATGCATGGAATGGATAAGAATCTCTCTGAGTTGCATGGGATGCTCAAAACTGCAGAGATGAAAATTGTGGAGAAAGGTTCTCCCGTGCTCTTGGTTCATGATGGGAAGAAGCCTGGTGCCAAAGGCAAGGGTAAGGCAAAAGTTGTCAAACCCAAGATAAGCAAGGCAAAGGTTGCCAAGGCTTCTGAGGCAAAACCCGATTCACAAAAGGATGCAATCTGTTTCCATTGTCAAGAAATTGGTCATTGGAAACGTAATTGCAAGGCTTTCTTGGAAGAGCAAAAGAAGAAGAAGAGCAGCAAGGCTGCGTCGACTTCAGGTATCTATATGATAGATATTCTCCTTTCTACCACTGATTCTTGGGTATTGGATACCGGATGTGGTTCTCACATTTGTCTAAATGTGCAGGGACTAAAGAATAGGAGACTGCTTAAAGAAGGTGAAGTAGATCTATGTGTGGGAAATGGAGCAAGAGTTGCTGCATTAGCCGTAGGGACTTATGAAGTCACTTTACCTTCCGGATTAATTTTGTTTTGAACAATTGTTATTATGTTCCGGATTTAAGCAGAAATATTATTTCAATTTCTTGTTTGGATAATGAAGGTTTTAAGTTTCTTATTGAGAATAAGAAATTTTCTATTTATTTAAATGATGTGCTTTATGGTATTGCTAATTCATTTAATGGTCTTTATATCTTGGATGTCAAGAATGAAAATAATGTCTATCATGTAAATAAGAAATCTAAACCTAATGACGTAAATCATACTTATTTGTGGCATTGCCGTCTTGGTCATATTAATGAGAAGCGTATCTCAAAACTCCATGGGGACGGACTTTTGGGTTCATGTGACTTAGAGTCATATGATACTTGTGAGTCGTGTCTTCTTGGAAAAATGACTAAGACACCTTTTACCAAGCTGGGTGAAAGGGCAAGCGACTTATTGGGGTTGATACATTCCGATGTATGCGGACCATTAAGTAGCAATGCTAGGGGAGGATTTCAATACTTCATAACCTTCACTGATGATTATAGTAGATTTGGGTATGTTTACCTGATGAAACATAAAAGTGAAGCATTTGAGATATTTAGAATATTTCAAAATGAAGTAGAAAAACAACTTGGCAAAAGTATAAAGGCACTTCGATCAGATCGAGGTGGTGAATACTTAAGTCAAGAATTTGATGATCATCTAAAGAATTGTGGAATAGTTTCACAATTGACTCCGCCGGAACAACACAATGGATTGGTGTGTCTGAGAGGAGAAATCGGACTTTGTTAGACATGGTTCGATCAATGATGAGTCAAGTTGATCTTCCAATATCCTTTTTGGGTTACGCCCTAGAAACCGCTGCTTTCACACTAAATCAAGTTCCAACTAAATCGGTTCCAAAGACTCCATATGAGATGTGGAGTGGAAAGAAACCTAGTTTATCTTTCATGAGGATTTGGGGTTGCGAAGTTTATGTCAAGAGACTTATCTCTGACAAACTAGCACACAAATCTGATAAATGTATTTTCGTGGGATATCCTAAAGAAACTAAAGGATATTACTTTTACAACCGTGAGGACAACAAAGTGTTTGTTGCCCGAACTGGTGTCTTTCTAGAGAAAGAGTTTCTCTCCAAAGAAATCAGTGGGAGTAAAATAAATCTTGAAGAAATTCGAGACCCAGAAAATAACATTGAACCAATAGTGGAACAAGAACAAGAACCACAAGGAGTTGTGGAAACTGTTCAGAATACACAAGCGACTCGCAGATCTAGTAGGTTACGATCCGAGCCCGAGAGATATGGATTTCTCGTAACGGATAGTAATGAGGTAGAAATCATTGAGAATGATGAACCGTCAACCTACCAAGAGGCGATGTCTTCTCCTGATTCGGACAAGTGGCTTGGAGCCATGGAATCCGAATTGCAATCCATGCAAGACAATCAAGTTTGGAATTTGATTGATGCACCCGAAGGTGTAAAAACCATAGGATGCAAATGGGTCTTCAAGAAGAAGACTGACATGGATGGGAAGGTGCATACTTACAAAGCTAGGCTTGTAGCGAAAGGTTATAGGCAAGTTCATGGTATTGACTATGATGAGACCTTTTCACCCGTAGCAATGATCAAGTCTATAAGAATTTTGCTTGCCATTGCCGCATATCATGACTATGAAATATGGCAGATGGACGTCAAAACCGCTTTCCTGAATGGAAAACTCCAAGAGGATGTGTATATGACACAACCAGAAGGTTTTGAACAAGATTCTAAGGTATGCAAATTGCAAAGATCCATCTATGGATTGAAGTAAGCTACAAGGAGTTGGAATCTCCGTTTTGATGAATCGGTCAAAGAGTTTGGTTTCATCAAGAACGAAGATGAGCCTTGTGTATACAAGAAGATTAGTGGGAGCATAGTGCTATTCCTTATTTTATATGTGGATGACATATTGCTCATTGGAAACGACGTTCCTACACTTCAGTCTGTGAAGACTTGGTTAGGAAAGTGTTTTGCAATGAAAGATATGGGAGAAGCCGCATATATACTTGGCATTAAGATCTATAGAGATAGATCAAGGAGGCTACTTGGTTTAAGCCAAAGTACATACATTGACAAGGTCATTAGAAGATTCCGTATGGAAAATTCTAAGAGAGGCACCTTGCCCGTGTTACATGGAGTTTCTCTAAGCAAGACTCAATGTCCTAAGACAAAAGATGAGCGTGAGAAAATGAATGATGTTCCATATGCTTCGGCAATTGGGTCCATCATGTATGCCATGATTTGTACTAGGCCGGATGTGTCTTATGCTTTGAGCATGACAAGTATATACCAATCCGACCCTGGCGAAAATCACTGGATAGCTGTAAAAGCGATTCTTAAGTACTTGAGAAGGACTAAAGACTCGTTTTTGGTCTATGGAGGAATGGAATATGATCTCGTTGTAAATGCTTACACGGATGCAAGCTTCCAAACTGACAAAGATGATAGCCGATCGCAATCGGGTTTTGTGTTTATGTTAAATGGTGGAGCTGTAAGCTGGAAGAGTTCCAAGCAAAGTACAACCGCTGATTCTACAACAGAAGCTGAGTATATTGTTGCATCGGATGCTGCAAAGGAAGCTGTTTGGATTAAGAAGTTCATAACTGAACTTGAAGTGGTTCCTAGTATTGCTAACCCAATAGACCTTTATTGTGATAATAATGGTGCTATTGCTCAAGCAAAGGAACCAAGAGCACATCAGAAATCCAAATACATACTTAGGCGTTTTCATATCATTCGAGAGATCGTTGATAGGGGAGACGTAAATATATGCAGAGTACCTACTGATGACAATGTTGCGGACCCGCTAACAAAGGGACTTCCACAAGCTAAACATGATGGTCATGTTAGGTCCATGGGTATTAGATACATGGGAGATTGGGCCTAGGGCAAGTGGGAGATTGTTGGTAGTGGTGCCCTAGGCACGTTTAATAAACGTTGTAATTGTTATCATTTATTTCATATCAATAAAGAGATGTTTTGATTATTATTGTTGTTCATGTTCACTTGTAATAATCTCCGTCCCTAGTACTTGTTAAGCACTAGTATAAAGGCTAAATGATCATGGGATGATCATGTTAGATTTATGGGTACTTGTTTGGAACAAGGTACTGGATATGACCCGCTCTATGAGATTTATGTCATGGTCTATGTCGTACATATATCTCATATTAGTTATGTCATTTGAATCCTTAGACATGAAGTTATTATAGTCTTCCACTTGATGAACATTATGTTTGACATATTCAAACGCTACTTTTAAACGAGTAGTTATAAAGGGTATGATTGGCATAATCGGATTCACGTAGGGAAGAATAATAAGCTAAATGGATTTGTCCCTCTTCGGAGAGATATCAAGCTTGGGCCTCTT
Source organism: Campanula takesimana (assembly GCA_026119855.1). Taxonomy (NCBI): domain Eukaryota; kingdom Viridiplantae; phylum Streptophyta; class Magnoliopsida; order Asterales; family Campanulaceae; genus Campanula; species Campanula takesimana. Next base: position 90,296 of record JAOWBW010000930.1, on the reverse strand, counting down.
GTAGGAATGATGTTGATGAAATGTTTGGTCGGACTCAAATGAATTGATTGGATCAATGACATTTGGATTATCAACATATTCGGAATCGAGAAAGTATTGAACAAAACAAGTTGACTCTTTGACCATGACTTGTGTTCAATGATATCGTGGACAAAAGGATTATGACATATTCTAAAGGAATGCGAACTTGTATCTAGTTATACTATTTAGGTAGGTATGACGGTTTGCTAGAACCTAATCATATTTTATGGGATCATGTTTGAGCCCATTGCCAACTTAGTATAATCCTAGAGGGTCACAAACAATAGAACGAATCTTTAAAAGGACTATATTGGAATTTTGGAAATTCTGGACATTCTGAGAAGTGGGCGACCGCACAGTATTGACTGGGCGGCCGCACACTTAGCACAGAAATGTACCAGTTTTGTTTCAGATAGATGTGCGACCGCACAGTGTATTCTGGGCGGCCGCACAGTACTGTCGACTGGCACTTTCCTAATTCGATTTGGAATGTCTTTTGACACAAGATTCCTATTTAGAATAGGTCTTGCTTGTGTATAAAAGGATGAGTTCGGCCAGAACTTGATTGATAGCCTTTTGTGAGTCTCCAAAGAGTTTGAGAGAGGTTTTATTTTGTTCTAAGACATCTTTGGTTGAAGAACAAAATAATACACAAAAGAAAAATTCCATATAGTCATATCAATTGTGAAAGCGTGTTTCATAGTTGTTGGTCTAGCAACCAAGATCAAAGAAGCTCCTTTGATATTCGTTCGAAGTGTGGATACCGCTAGAGGGTGAATATCATCATCTTCAAAGTTCGTGTTCAAGCTTTGTGATCGTGATCAAGTCTTCAAATCTCCACCAAAGACCAAGAGAAAATTTCATAGCCATCAAGGGTTAGTTTTATCCTATATTCATGTTATTGTATTTGATTTAATCATATGAACGGATCTATGGGCTTTGGGTTTCAAAATTTTAAATGCTATATTCCGCTGCGCATGTTTGATCGAAACCCAACAATAACAATGTCACCCCCTTGCCAAGAGTATGAAAGGTCCAAGATCATACGCCTACTCCACTACATCAGTCGCCTCACAACAGCAGGAGACCCCATCCTTAGGGAATTAAAAAATTGTCCACGCGAAGTTTGGAATCAGAAGTCCGAGTTATCCATGACTCAATTGAATAATTACTTAGTGAATACCCCATCGTTGCGACCACCGCATGGGAAGTTCGAGCCACAGAGTTGCAACCAAACGAAAACCCCCATCCTTTTCCGACACTACACAAGCTCTGATCTACCTTTGGACTCCATATTCAAAATCCTGGTGAAGCTCGGCAAGCTACAACCGACGCAAGAGGTGGTTCCTACTCCAAAGATTGCTATGTTACAAACCTGCGAGCCGAACAAAAGGTGTTCCTATCACCAGAATGAAGGACATGGTGCTGACGACTGCCAAGAGTTGAAAGACAAGGTCCGATAGCTCATCGAGATGGGTCGCTTAGTCAAACAGAATGAAGAATGGGTATATGTGGATGACAACGGCCTCCTCCCAGTCAAGATTTACAAGCTCTGCCACTACTACAACTGACCACTACGGTCCTCTCCTACAAGCGGCACTCTCGATCAAGCCGTCTTCTAAAAACGACTGTCCCCCTTAAACAAAAAAAAAATTGTGTTCTATAAATTCCCCCCCCCCTTCTATCTCTCTTTTCTACAATCAGAAATGAACTACGATGAACTGAGCCCCTTAGGCCTACTTGTAAAAGGGGAACGTACGCAGCCTTCAAAGATGCGGTCTCAAAAATAAATAAAAATCCAAATCTGGTTTGAGCAAATTCAATAAAGCAAACATCTGTGTACAACTGAAAGCAAAATCTCTATTTCCATAAGTCACTACACGTTAACATTTATTTAATGAGTCTAAGCTAGAAAGAACCTGCGACTACATAACCTTCTATGAAATTCAAATAAACTAAAAAAAAAAAAAAAAAAAGCTATACTATGTGTCTGCAATGACTGTGGTTGGATACTCGGAGTCATTCCTCCTCTTCTTTCTTCGTCTTTTTATCTCGTCGTCCGCATCTAGCCTATTTAGTAGGATCTGCAAATAAAGCCTTCCTAAGCTGAGTCACCCCCCTAGGGCCTTCCTTCTTTCTTTTCCTCTCGAGAGGTGCTAGTTGAACCAACTTGGCTTCCACTTCTCGTTGTAGAGTCTCTTCCCTCCTCAAGCGTCTACTCGAGACATAAGGGATCACCACCATACGTCTCAGTCACCTTAGAGTCTGTCTAAATCCCCCCAAAGTCTTCTGGTACCAGTCCAAGTATTCTCGAGACAGAAGTGTGTCATGAATTCGATGTATACAGAAAACGTCGGGCATCTGAGCGTAAGACCAATACTGCTCCAAAAGCACTGCGACTTCAGGATTCATGGGAAGCATCTTGACATTAATCCTGATACAAGTCTGATCCTATAAATGAGGTATAACCTGAGGCACCCCGTACTATCGGCAAACCCGCACTGCATAATAGTAAGTGGTTACATCAAAAGCAGGGACACGAATCATGCAGAGTCCACACTGCGCCCACCATGCTCTAGTAATCACCCAATGAGGTAGCACCCACTTGATCTGAGTTGTGCCCATCTGTGCCAGATATGATACCCATACAGACCGAGTCATACCTACAAATGGCTCCACTACTCGTCTACTCTGACAAGCCCAAGGCGGCACCTGACCAAAAGGATCCTCCAATACTCTAAGCCTCTCCTGCAACCACAAGTGAAATAACCGAGTACTACCTCGAGACATCTTATGAGAGCCAGAAACCAACTCGCCAATACTATGTAAAGAATCCCCAAGCAAGACAGGGATAATACTGCGTCTGGCCCGAGCCTGGCCCACCATATCAATACAACCCATCGTGGCGTCCATAAGGAGTGGCTCAGTGGTAGAGCCAAACTTCACAATGTGTGAGGTCTCGGGTTCGATCCCTTCCCATACCTCCTAGGACATCATTATTATAAGGGGGTAAGTGGGGAACCACTATCGATCCTCTTTTTTAAAAAAAAAAAAAAAAACAACCCATCGTGGCTACCCCTTCATAAAGAGAAAATAATACCAAGGCGAAGAGACAAAGACCTAAGCAATCCAAAGCTGTGTTAGAATCCGCAACACTGTTGATGAACCTAATAGGAAGCTCACATATATCAACATCATCCCTCAAGAATAAGCCTCTAGCATCTTCAATAGATATCCTGAGCAGCTGAGAAACTCGTGTTGCCGGAGGTACTTGATACTGCGGCATGGCTACCCTATCCGTTATTCTCCCATAGCACAGAGCCACAAAATCCTTATACGTAGGGGTCATTTCATTATAAGAAATTTGAAAACGTGGTTGTCCTCATCCTAGAATTTAGCGGCATAACGAATCATGTTCTCATCTGATTTAACTCTGAACAGCGACCAAAGACACTTGATCCCGAATCTCCTATCAAAAGATGCGCGAGTAGTCTTAGAAAACTTCCCAATCCATATCTTCAAGATTTTGATGAAGTAGCTTTGCTTCTCCACAGAAATCATGGGATGTCTCTCCATCAGAATAGCGCAGAAAGGTCGAAATCTAGAGCAAAAACAAAGAAAACTGTTGTCTGTCCCATCTGGCTTCGCAGGCTATTGTTAAATGGGATATGGAGTTCGAGTCCTGATCATATAGGGGAGAATCTGACAAAAATCATATCAAAGAAGGGACCATCCATGCGGCCAGTCTTTTCGGATAACTGGCCACGCGGCCACTTCAGCCGTCATCAGCAGATTTACGGGCCCACCTCTACCAAACATCGGAATGGACCCATTTAATATATTACAAGTCACAAAAGAGACCTAACAAATGTAGGAAATAAAGGACTACATCTAGTCCGAGCTCTCCTCAATCTCTACCTCCTCCTCTTCATCATCGCTAGCATCATCATCTCCATGGCCCCGCTGCTGCATATAGTGGGATCCACCAGATCCATAGCCCCTACCTCTGACAGACCTCCTACGGGCACGAGACGAGGAAGTAGCCTCTGTAGGACTCTCTCGGCGCGGCGGCACTACCACGTCCTTTTGACGGCAAGTACAAGCAGCAGCTAAGCACCAAAACAAGCGCTCAAAGATGTTTCCCCGGCGGACAGAGCGGATATAAGCCTCTCGAGTCACCTGGGACAGATAGCCATAATCAAGATACAAGTCTAAAATATGTGTGTGCAAGACAGAAATAAAAATCAAAAGGGTATCATACCATAGCTCCAAGCGGAGGAAGCTGGGCCCCAATAACCTTATTAGCCTCAGTCAGAGTAAGGTCAAAGTCAACATCGAAGCCGCCCCGCTGCACTCTAATGGTATCTGGAAACCATGGCATATCCATGGCATGTCTAGCCCCTCTACTAGAACTGGCCAGGTAGCCACCTGCCTGCTTCCTAGCCGCCACATGCAGACTCACCAGTACATGCTCAATATACCAAGCATAGTCACCACCACTCCAGTGCTGACTAGCTGGAGTCCTCGCAAAATAATCACCGCTCGCCCAGAGCCTAGCAGGGTACAACATGTTCCTAGGTGGCTCACTCGAAGCCCATATGTCAGGGTACGCACTATGCTGCCTGCAGACCCTCTCGCTAGAGGGGGGTGAATAGCAGTCCAAACTTTTTCTAAAATACCCTTGAAAATACAACCGAGTACTTATCAGTTTGGTCAACTGCGGTTCAAGGCACTAGAACCGAACTGATAAAATGCACAGTGGAGTTTTGCGGTTTAGCCAAAGAGGATATGTAAAGAGTTGGGCGGTTTGACTCAGTATAAAAAAACAATGATGCAACCGATAATCTCAACTTGAAGATCAAAGAAAAACACAATTTACTTTTCAAGTCATTTCGTAAATAGGTTAAGTTATAGACCACAAACAAAAAAAGTAAATAACAAGACAGAAAGTAAAGATCAAACACACAATTTGAAGAGGTTCGTTCTTGAATGAACTACGTCCTCTACCTAGATGGTTAGTCTAGGATTTTCTAATAGCTACTAGGCTTGTATTAATTTAGAGGAGGTTTTATAAGATGAATCTAAACTCTAAACAATCAATCTAACCTATAAAGCTATTATAACAACAGGTGTATTCGAAATATATAATCTATGTGATTATATAAATCGGGTGTGTGTGTGTGTGTGTGGAAAGAAATCAAATGCTCTAAATATCTAAATGATGGTTGAGCAAATGAAGAACTTTCTATGTAAAGGCTGAGTATGGATGGTTGTTTGGCTTGAAGCTTGATGAAGGAATTTTGGGTTTGCTAAGGAGATCTTTGAAGGATTGAATTTCTGGGTTTAAATCTTCAAAGCAAACTTGAACACTTGGGAGTAATTTCTTTTGAAGCTCAGCAACCTTCATTGTTGAAGAATGAAGGCTATTTATAGGCAATGCACCCTTGTGACCGTTGGGTAAAGATTTGAATTAAATCTGAGGGTACAATTGCTGTCGAATTCCCATTGGTTGAGCTGTCATTATCGTCCTTGGTTTTATCTTGTAGTCCTAGGTAGTTGTTACACCACTACCTGACATATGTCCTTTGTTGCAGAAAATGACTAGCGGTAAACAATTCAAATTGATGTACAAAACCGACATTCCTTATGGTCACTCCAAGTTAACTCGAAGTTATTATGACAAGTCATAAAACATTCCTTTACGGTCATAAAGGGAATGTTTGTCTCAAGGAATAAATGACACTTGAATTCTTCAATAAATACTCTGCGGTTTCACCAGGTACTGAAGCGGTTCCAAGGATGAGCTTGATGTGCGGTTTTGTTGAAACTAAAAACGACGGTTCCATGATTGGTGGTTCTATCAATTTTGCATCAGAGGTTCCAAATAAGATTTGAAGAACGGTTTCATCAAAGCCACAGAATGCGTTTTGATGAAAGACTTATGGCTCCATGCTGGCGGTTCGAAGATAGCACGAATGCGGTTTGAATAACTAAACTGCTAAGGGTAAACCGAACTATACTTAGCCTAGACAAATAAAAATCTAGAAATTGACTTATCTAAAAATTGAAGTATAACTTCATTACATGCGGTCCTAAAGTCCATAAAAAGACACGTGGCATAGATCAATCAAATCAAGGGTTGTACTAACAATGAATCCTAACAATCTCCCCCTATTTGATTGATGCCATTACCACACTATGTTAAAGCAAAACATTGTACTTGGTAATAACATGCTCAAATGAAATTTCTTGAAACTGCATGTCCCAAGTCAGTGCACACACTATGCTAAATCATAGATTTCTAATCTATCAAAAATAAAGGAAATGAAGAATAGATAGAAAAGAAAGACATTCAGATGCATATAAAATGATATGATTTTAAAGATCAGATATGCATGTTTAAACTGAATGTTTAAAACACAATGCACTTAAAAATATTTTTCATGATGAATATAGTGCATGAGTTTTTGAAAAATGCAAGCATTGTTCCACAAACAAGCAATTTGAATAAACAAAGTTTTGGAAACATAGATGTAATGCATTCATTCTCATTATAATTCAATCATAAGGTTTGGATTTACAATAGAGAATTACAAGAGAATAGCAAAACTGAATCAAGTCATAAAAATGACTAAGGAAATCTAGTCTACTTGATCAGCATCGGCAGGACCCCTTCCAGCTGCAGCATCATCTGCAATATGGTCCTGAGCGGTTTCAGCATCTTCAGCAGTATCCCTTATATCATTTTCAGCATATCTAGCAACAGGTTCGGTTTCAGCAACATTCCTTGAGCTGGTTACATATGTGGTTGAGAACACGAAGTCTGCAGTATGAAGCCGAACTTCAGTCGGTTCATTTATCTTCTTTTCAATACTTGCAGTTCTCTTAGCAATGTTATCGGTTCTGTGCAAAATGAGCTCTGCACTGTCAAGGGAATGATTTTCCAGAATATCAAGTTTATTCTCCAAAATACTCATCCTTTCATCAACGGCTTGAAATTTTAAAGATCAAAGATCATTGTTGGTTCTGACAAGATCTTGAAGTGCCAGTTGATTCTCCAAAATGATATTCAGCTTCTCATCCAGCTTCTGTTGTCTAGATCTATCATCAAATATATCATTCACTCTCTCCCCCTTAATAGCATCAAGATCAGACTTAATTGTAAGCATGTGAGAGTCAAACCGTGAGGTTGCAGTCATCTGATAAAACTGAATATTCCTAACTGCATCTATTAAATCTGCAGTAGTGGCACGAAGAGGCAGATATTGGAGGAATATATTGGAGCCTTGCCCTTTAAAATGGTATAGGCATCACCAAGAGATGCACCCATTGAGACTCTTAAGGCTAACTCAAACTCAACTGGATCAAACTGAATAGATTGGGGAACTGGAACAAGGGCAGTAGTTTGATCAGGAGGACAAGGGCACAAGGATTCTAATTGAACTGAAGAAAGAGAAATAGAAGGCAAAGGACGAGAAAATATTCTGAACAGAGTGGGATGGGATCTATGATCACAGTATAGACAAAAATTGTTGCACAAAGTAAGATCATTCATAACCTGAACCGCAATGTCTGCAATCATATTCTCAGCAACACTTAGAATGAGTTTATCAATAAAGGATTCACTCTCATCAGCAGGAAAAATGGCAAAAGGATTAAGGCGGCCTGACTTGAGAAATCTGTCCTCGGCTTTAGAAGCGTCTTTGGCACACTTTGCACTAAGTTTGTCAGCCTTAAACTGCTTTAAGTACCTTGCCATATTAGCACCACGCTTCCTCTTATTTGTCTTCGGTTTAGGCGGTAGAACCGACGATTGAACTGAGGGTTGAGCCGAAGGTTGAACTAATGGTTGAACTAAAGTAGGAGCAAACGGTAGAACCGGAGATGAAGATGGAGATGACAGAACCGGAGATGGAGTATGCTCTGGTGAGTCAAAGTCCAATTTTCTTTTAAGGTTTGGGGGAGAGTCTTCAATAAGCATCGATTCTATGACAGCCTTTCTCATTGCGGCACGCTCACGCAGTTCCTTAGCAAAGCTTCATTCTTGAGAGGAATGGTCCTTTTCCCAAAGGCATCACTGAAATCTACAGCACCTGGTCTTCGAGTTTGCCAGTGATCCTCAAAATCACTCTTCTTTACCAACCTCCTCTTCTTCTTCAAAGGTTGAACCTCAAGATTTTCTTCTTCTTGCTTAGATTCACCTATAGATGCCTCAGACACCTCGGTCTTCTCAGGCATATCTGCAGCCTCAAACACTCCGGTTTGCTCATGCTGAACCGCAGCCTCAGACACTTCGGTCTGCTCAGGCTCGGTTTGATCACGAGGATTAAGGTTTGGGAAGGCTTTGTAAATTTTAGCCAACTGTTCTTCAGTGAATTAAACAGAAGACAGTTTAGAAGGTGACGGTTTGGGAGGAGATGAATGTTCGGTTTGAGTAGGGTCGGTTTGGAGGAAGTCAGAAAGAATTGTCTTAGGTGAATGTTTAGGAGGGGATTGCGGTTTTGTAAGAATGGATTTGGCTTTGGAGGCTTTGAGAGTATGATTTTCAGCAACATTGTTAAAGCTTCTTGGGAAGCCCCTATGGAGGGTCGGCCTATGGTGTGCTTTGCTAAAAAGCTCAGTAGGTTACAGAAGGCTATTATGGGATGGAATAAAAACATTTTCGGAAGAGTGGAACAACAAATTAAGAATGCGTAAGATGAAGTCATTGCTTGTGAGAATCAGCATCAACAAATGAATAATGAAGAATCAAGGACAGCCCTACATCTTGCTCAATCTCATCTCCTTCAGAAGCTGAATATGGAGGAAGACCTTTGGGGCCAAAAGGCTAATTTAAAGTGGATTAAAGAAGGGTATCGAAATACAAGGTTTTTTCATGCCACAGTTAAGAAGAAGAGGCAACGTCTGTTCATTCACAGAATTAGAAATAGACAAGGCGAATGGCTCACCGATAAAAATGACATTAAAGAGGAGGCTTTGGGATTTTATTCGGACCAACTCCAAGGTCAATGTGAAATTCCTTCTAATGATTACTTATTCCTAATTCCTCGTCTTATTAATGATGAGGATAACCTTATGCTTACGGCTACCCCAAATATGGATGAAGTGTATGATATTTTTGTCGGTATGAATGGTCAAAGTGCTGCTGGTCCGGATGGGTTTACGGGGGCTTTCTATAACGGATGCTGGGACATTATCAAGGTAGATCTATGCCGAGCTATTGGGGACTTCTTTATGGGTTTTTCCATGCCGAGAAGCTGGACTAGTACGTTGATCATCACTATCCCTAAGGTTGAATCACCTACTTCTTTTTTTGATCTTAGGCCGATTAGCCTATGCAACTTTTGTAATAAAGTGGTGACAAAGCTTCTTACTAAGCGTCTTGCCCCTATTCTTCCTTGCATTTTCTCTCCCCAACAAAGTGGCTTTGTTCAAGGGCGAGTGATTCATGAGAATGTTCTGTTGGCTCAAGAAATTATGCAATCCATTAATAAAAAGGTCCGGGGTTCTAATGTTGCTTTGAAGCTGGATATGGCTAAGGCATATGATAGACTTTCATGGCTTAGGCTTATTAAGGTCATGCGGCAATTTAGGTTTAGTGAAATGTGGATTGACATGATTTACCGTTGTATTTCTAATAGTTGGTTCTCTATTCTGATTAATCGAGAAAGTTACGGTTTTTTTCCCCTCTTCTCGTGGTTTGAGACAAGGAGATCCTTTATCCCCTTGCCTCTTCATTATTGCTGCTGAGATGATGAGTAGAGGTTTGAATCACCTTCATTCTGTGTATCCACATTACAGGTACCGTATTCATATAAATTCTCCTATGGTTTCCCATTTGGCTTATGCGGATGATGTCATTATTTTCTGTAATGGGTCTAAAGCGTCTCTTGAATGTCATATGAAGTATCTTGATTGGTACCAAAGATTTTCGGGGCAACTTGTTAACATTCAAAAATCGGGTTTTGTCACTAGAAACAATAGTGATCGAGATGATGTTATTGCTGCCACCACGGGATTTGTCAAACAAAATCTCCCTATTATTTATTTGGGATGCCCTCTTTACATAGGCAGGAAAACCATTAGCCTTTTCAGTCCTCTTATTAGAAAGATGGAGTCTCGGCTAGCCTCTTGGAAAGGTAAGCTGTTATCCTTTGGGGCAAAGCTTACTTTGATCCAATCGTGCTTAGCTACGATCCTGTTATATTATCTGTCCCTTATTGATCCTCCTAAAGGAGTTCTCCATGCTCTAGAGAAGATCATTGTTAGGTTCTTTTGGAATAGTAATGAGGGTAATAATAAATGTCATTGGCTCGCTTGGAACAAGATGAGTTATCCTATTGAAGAAGGTGGTTTGGGTTTACGCAAGTTTGAAGACATTTCTCTTGCTTTTGCTATGAAGCTTTGGTGGCGTTTTAGGACCACGGAATCTTTATGGAGCAGCTTAATGCTTGCAAAATATTTCTGGAATATTCACCCCATGGATGCTACCTTGACTTCTTATTCATCCCACATTTGGAAAAGAATGATCAAGGCTAAACCTTTTGTTGAAGATAATACGGCTTGGCGTGTTGGTCGAGGCGAGATTTCTATTCATGAAAAATGGATTGACGATCCCATGGGGGACGTCCCCTTTGAGCATGTGCAGGTATTCACTTTATTTGAGAATGGTCAGCCTCGTAGTCTCCACATTCGGAATGTTTATGGAGAGCAACTTCTAAATCTGATCCATCACAATTCTATTGTCCTCTCTACTCATCCGGATACCCCTGTATGGTTACCTTCTTCCTCGGGCAAATTTTCTGTGAGCTCCGCTTGGCAAGAATGTAGATCTAATAGGGTGCGGTCAGCTATTTTTGGCTTTTGCTGGAGCAAATATATTCCAAAGAAGATTTCAGTGTTCTTGTGGTGTGCATTGCACGGTGGGCTGCCATAGGACAACAAAGTCAGAATTAAGGGTATTTCTTTTGCATCTAAATATGAATGTTGCCCAGCTGCTAGCGAGGATTCTATTGATCATATCCTTGTCCATGGCTCCTGTGCTACTTATGTTTGGGATCATTTCAGTGGTTTGTGTGGCATTCGGTCTTCTTTGGGTAGCCTCAATCAAGCTCTTATTTGCTGGTGGCATGGTCCCTCCCACCCCCATTCTCCTGTCTCTAAATGGATTTCTAATCTCCTTCCTGCTCTTATTGTGTGGGAAGTTTGGGTTGCTCGCAATAAAAGCAGATTTGAAGGGATTAAGATGTATCCCAACAGCATAATTCAAAAGGTACGCTTGTATATTTCTAATATAGCTAAATCCTTTAATCTGTCCTTTCCAAGATCCTTTGGCGATACTACCTTGTTTGATGCCTTCAACATGAGTTTTCCTACTCATTTCTATCGCAAAATCAGACTGGTTAAATGGGAGTTTCCTAGCATTGGTTGGGTTAAGCTTAACACTGATGGAGTATCCCGAGGTAATCCGGGAATTGCTTCAGGAGGTGGTATCTTTCGTGACCATAATGGGGATTTCATTCATGGGTTTTCTAATTTCTTTGGATCTCAATCTAATATGATTGCCGAGGCTTGTGCTGCTAAAGATGGTCTTATTATAGCCCAAAACCGTGGCTATCCTCGGGTTTGGTTGGAATTAGACTCTCAAGTGTTAGCTCGCATCATCATTAAAGAATACCATATCCCTTGGGCTGTTTGGTACATCATTGCCCAAATTCATCGCCTTTTGGATCAAATGGAAGTTCGGGTTACTCATATTTTAAGAGAAGGTAATGGTGTTGCAGATTCGTTAGCTAACGAGGCTGCAAATGAAGTTAGAAACCTTGAATTCAACTCCTTCCAGGCTCTCCCTCATCTTTGTAAGGGTTTCCTTGCTCTTGACAAAGCACAGATCCCTTACACTCGGCTCCCTTAGTTAAAGGGCTTTCATTTCTGCATGGCTAGATTTTTGTATAGGCTATTTACTTTATTTTCTAGTTTCCCCCTCTTTTATTGTAGAGGATCTTACAACTTGTGTAAGGCCTCCCCCCTAGTCTTTTCTTTTAAGGTGGTTAAGGCCGTAATGTCCCCCACCTCGTTTGTATTTTTCTTTCATATTAATAAAATCTAGGGAGTACCGTCTCCTTTCGCCAAAAAAAAAAAAAAAAAAAAGTATGAGCATCCATAGCAAATTTTAAGGATTTCTCAAAATTTAATTTCACTAGAGAAAGAGGTTTAATTTGAGGTTTGGGAGGAAGTGGTTTTGATAAGGTAGGTGAAAGTTTAATGGGGGGAAAAGAGGTTGAAGAAGATGAGGTTTTTGAAGGTTTTGAAGACGGTTTGGTTGAGGGTTTGGGAACAAGATAGGTTATGTCTGCCTTAGATATGGAAGGGGGAATGACTGCAGTTCCTTTCTTCTTTCTTGGAACTGCGGTTTTCTTGGGCTAAGCTGCAGGTCTTGGCCTTGCTGCCGGCTCCCCCTCAACCGCAGGCTCCCCCTCAGCCTGTACAGCGGTTTGATCAATTCCATTTAAACCCATTTATTCTAAATTTCTTCTTTGAAGATCATCCCTTGCCAAACTAGCAGCGGCTATATCTGCTAACGCCCCAGTGTAAGGTTTGCCTGACTTGTTGAGCCGCGTTTCAGGAAAGGGTCTTCTTTGAGTTTCAGGCAATGGATCCACAGTCCATACTGCCTGTGCATACCTCCATCAAATGAAGTTCTAAATGCATCAAATTTAGACAACCCAAAAATTGATTTCTCAACTGGATCCATCCATTAGTCTTTGTTAGCTGAAGAAAATTTGAAAATTTTTGGTTCTTGGTGCAGGAACTTTGTTAAGAGCCTGCAGTGTGTCCTAATCTTTGATTTTCCAGCGGCTTTGGCAGCAGTATGGCGGTTCATTACATTGATCACATCTTTCATTATAATCTTTGTCCAGTGCAGTTTCTTCCCCTTGTAGATGGCCACACAGTAGTTGTACTGTTCACTGGTGAAATTGTTGTGATTGCCATTCTTGCACATGACTGCACTATCAACTAAGTCACAATCAGTTCCATGGTTGTGCTATTCAAGAGCTCCGGTTTGATCCCTATAATCCCAGAGTACTCAAGGCCAGCCAGCACAACTATCTTTGATGCGGTTAGAATCACAGTTTTTCCACAAACTGTAGACTTGATAGCATCTTCAAACTTTATCTCACCAGTTTCTAAATCCCTTATCACCTCTCCTTTTCTATTCAACATAGAAACATTTGTAGAGATCACATTTTCAAAGAATTCAGCAAAAATGAAGGTTACGAATAGAGGTTCATCCATAAGGAACAGCGGTAGAAGCTTGGAGGTTTCTAGCAGTTGCAGTAGCTTCCTTCCAACCGCATCCCTTTTGAAATCTTTTTCCACAATTCTTGAGCCGGGCACAAAATTTGATGGATCCTAAAAAATAATCAAAGTTAGAAAGAATTTGAAAATCAACAAGGAATCCTAACAATGGAATCAAGCGGCGCAAGTAAAGGAAATGAAGGGTAAAGATGTAAAAACAAGAATAAATAAACCCATGAAGGAAAAATGGATCAAATAGAGAGTTTTTGAAAAAGAGTTTGAATGCACGAAGAACATGAAGAACAGAGTATAAACATGCAAAACAAAAACATAACCAAAACATGAAAGAGTTCTACCAAAATGATCACAAAGAGAAGATTCTAACAAAGTTCTAAATAAGCGAATGCAAATAACAACATATAAGCCCAGAATCTACAAAAATCACGAAGAACACCGAAAAACCCAAAAATCGATTTTGCTCAAAAATTGAACACAAAACACAAAATAAAACATACATTCAGTATATATAAGCAATTAAAAGCATTATCCAACCAAAATATCGAAGAAAAAGCATAAAAAAATCAAGGAAGATGAACAAGCTTTTTCAAGCTCAACAATGGCGGACAATAAGAGATACTGAGTTAGGGTTCAAGAAATCATACCATGTCTGGCTTCAAAGGTTTAGATGATGTAGAAGCAGAAGCAATATCAAGGATTTCTTAGGTGCCATTTGAATTTGTTTAAGTATAAGAAAGATTAGAGAGAGATAGAACAGAGAGAGAGAGAGAGAGAGCGGTGAACAGAGGAGAGAGAAAGGAGTTTGCCAAATAAGGAAGAAGTTAAAAAGTTAAATTGAAAATGAATTTGTCTTTTATACTCAATTAACCACCTCGGGTAGTGGAGCGGCCATGACGGCTGAAGAAAACCAAACGTCAGTATACCTGTCTATCGTATTTAATGCGGCAGAAATAATTGCAAAAAGGTCCTTAAAAGATGAAAAGTCATAAAGTAGGGACTAAACTGCAATTATACATACCTGAGCAGTTTGAGTAAACCGACATACCTTTCTTTATTATCGATTTTGGTAAAACCGATATCTCTCAGTTCTGTCTGCGGTTTCAGTAGATCAAACCGAGTACTTGCTTTCACAATCCGGTTTGGATCAAACTGTTGTTATTCTTCTTGAGTCTTCAGTTAGACTGGAACCTTTATTGATGCGGTTTCGATGTGGATAGAACCGCAAGGTATTTTTGCATTTTCTCAATAGAGCCAAAATACTTATCAAAATCTATTAGAAACAAGAAATAAATAGACATGAAATAATTCAAGTTAGTTCCAGCATACCCATTTCTCCTCGTAAATGAAAGAACCTTGAATTTTCAAGCGGTTTGGTGAGGATGTCTGCAATTTGATCATCGGTTCCAACGTTTGCTAGAAAAATGTTCTTCTTTTCAACATGATCTTTGAGGAAATGATATCTGATGTCAATATGCTTGGTTTTTTAGTGCTGAAATGGATTGTTGGAGATAGATATTACTGTAGTGCTATCACAGTAAATAGGGAAGTTCTTTTTAAATATTTTATAGTCTTCCAACTGCTGTTTCATCAAGAGAATTTGAGAGCAATAGCTTCCAGCCACAATGTATTCAGCTTCAGCGGTTGAGACTGAAACCGACGCTTGTTTCTTGCTGGACCATGATACAAGCCGATATCCAAGGAACTGACATGTACCACTAGTGCTCTTTCTATCAATCTTACAAGCTGCAAAGTCAGCATCTGAATAACCTAATAAATCAAATGAAGATTCTTTGGAGTACCAAAGTCCAAGGTTAACAGAGTCACATAAATATCTAATAATACGTTTAACAGTCATAAGACGAGATTCTCTAGGATCAGCATGAAATCTAGAACAAACATAAACACTAAACATGATATCTGTCTGGCCTACTTTCAGTTAAGTAGAAGAGAGCCAATCATACCTCGGTAGAGTGTCTGATTTACTTTCTTACCTTGTTCATCTCGATCCAAACTGTAGGCCTTAGGCATTGGGGTATCAATTGGTTTTGCAGTTTCAAGCCCAAATTTCTTGATCAAGTCTTTGGTGTATTTGGCTTGGTTGATAAAGATTCCATCATGACATTTCTTTATTTGGAGTCCAAGAAAAAATGTCAACTCTCCCATCATACTCATCTCAAATTTACCTTTCATTAGCTTCTCAAACTTAACACACATAGTTTCATTAGTAGAACCAAAAATAATATCATCAACATAAATCTGAACTAACAATGAATGACCTTTGTGCTTAGCTATAAATAAAGTTTTATTAATTTTACCTCGAGAGAAGCCTTGTTCAATAAGAAATTTATATAGAGTGTCATACCATGCTCTTAGAGCTTGCTTGAGTCCATACAAGGCCTTCTTGAGCTTGAAGACATGATGAGGGTGTTTGTTGTCTTCAAATCCTAGCGGTTGGGCTACATAGACTTCTTCTTGTAGTTCACCATTCAGAAATGCACTCTTCACATCCATTTGATATAACTTGAATTTCTTGAAGGAGGCATAGGCCAAGAACAATCTTATAGATTCAAGTCTGGCTACAGGGGCAAAGGTTTCATCATAATCAATCCCTTCTTCTTTCCTATAACCTTGAGCAACCAACCTAGCTTTGTTTCTTGTTATAGTACAATTTTCATCCATCTTATTTCTGTATACCCATTTTGTTCCAATTATAGTGTGATCTCTGGGTCTTGGAACTACAGTCCAAACTCTGCATCTTTTAAACTGATTAAGCTCTTCTTGCATTGTAGTTACCCAACTTGGATCACTTAGAGCTTCATCAACCTTCTTCGGCTCCATCTGAGATAACAGTGCGGTTGTGAACAAACTGTGGTTATCTCTATGAGTTAAGCTACCTCTTGTTTGCACACCAGAACTAATAGGACCTACAACATTTGTAGTTGGATGGTCTCTATGCTCATTAATTTCTGGAGGGAGGTCTTCATGAACCACTATTTCTTGAAGATTTTCTAGAGGAGGCTCTTCTTGATAATCATTGAAATCTTCATTGAAGGTGATGATTGGAACTGGATCAACGGTTTGAATTGGATCAGAATAACGAGGTTCTGTAGCAACACCACTTGCGGTTTGATTGAGTGCGGCTGGAGAACCTGATGGTGCGGTTTGCGTAGGTTGGTGATCTGCGGCTGAATGATTTGGATAAGATGTACCTGTCTCAAAACCACTAAAATCATCAGCAACATTTGGAGCCATATGTGGCTCAAGAAGATCATGTTCATCAAATGTAACATGGACAGACTCTACAATTTTTAATGATATTATTAAAACAACAAAAAGCTTTAGAATGTTTAGAATAACCAACAAAGATACCTTCATCGGCCTTAGCATCAAATTTACCTCGATGCTCTCTGCCATTGTACAAGATGTAACATTTACATCCAAATATCTTGAAGAAGGCAATGTTGGGTGATCTTCCTCTCCACAATTCATACGGAGTTTTGTATTGGACTTTGATGATGAGGGAGCGGTTCTGGGTAAAACAAGCTGTATTAACTGCTTCGGCCCAGAACTACTTGGGAAGCTTGGCTTCTGCAATCATGGTTTTCCCCGATTTAATCAAAGTCCTATTCTTTCTTTCTACTACTCCATTTTGTTGTGGGACCCCAGCGTCAGAGAAGTTGTGATCAATTCCATAATCATCACAATATTGGGCAACACCATTGTTTGTAAATTCGGTTCCATTATCTGAATGCACAGCAACGATGTCATCCAATTTCTGAGTTTGGAGCTGTCTAAAGAGAGCGGTTACGATGCCATAAGTATCATATTTAGAGGCCATCATTTCCACCCATGTATATCTTGAAAAGTCATCAACAACCACCAAGGTATAGCGATTTCCTCCTATACTTGCAGTTGGGACAGGTCCAAATAGATCCATGTGAAGCAGTTGTAAGCAGCGGTTCATTGAAGGCGCGGTTTTACTGGAGAATGACTGTTTGGGCTGCTTACACCTAACTGACATGCTTTGCATTTCTTATCATGATGGTCAGCCACTTTGGGTAGTCCTTTAACGAGGCTGTCCCTTTACAGTTTTGCTAGATACTTGAAGTTCAAGTGGCTGAGCCGCTTATGCCATAACCAGCTGCTTTCACTTATATTTTTGGCTATAAAACAGAGGTCAGCAATAGAAATAATATTACTCAAATCTATCATAAATACATCACCTGTTCTTTTGCCAGTCAGTAGAGTGACTCCGGAAGTTGCATCTTTAATGAAATAGTTCGTTGAAGTGAAGTTGCAGTTCATTCCTTTGTCACAAAACTGAGATATGGAGATAAGGTTGTGCTTGAGACCTTCTACTAGTGACACATTTTCAATAGTCACCTTTCCTCATTTGATTGCTCCATATCCTACTGTTTCTCCTTTCTTGTTGTTACCAAACACTACTGGGGGGGGGGCCTTTCATTAAAATGGTATCACAAAGAAGTTCATTATCTCCGGTCATGTGTCGTGAGCAACCACTGTCCAAGTACCAAAGATCCTTCTTCTTCTTTGCACTACCAGCCATGAAGCATAAAATCTGAAAAATAAATATTAAAGATTTTGGTCCCCCTTATTCCTTGGGTCCTAGGGTTAGCAGCTTTTTGGGACCCACACCTATTTGAACTTAGGATTTTTACGTCCCTTGGCATTGGGTGTGAACCTTAAAAGACAATGACCAGCACTATGACCATAATCGGCACAAATGACACAATGAATAAGACCTGATTGAGGTTGCGGTTTTACAAACCCTTTACTAGCCTTCGGTTTCTTATGCTTTACTGGGTCAGCGGTTTTGGCTTTGACAAAGACTACCTTCTTGAACTCAACCTTCCTCTTAGGTGCGGCTTTAGGAAAAATGATAGGAATTCCTTAAACCGACTAGGAGCGGTTTCATCACTCAATACTTCTTTGGTTGCCTCAACCGCTGTGGATTTTTCTTTCCACTTTGAATCTCTCCCAGTCTAGTTTTTAGGATACTCAAAGAAATAATTTTGCTTCTTAATTTCTTGCTTAGATCCCTTTTTACCAGCATGATTAACCTTGGAGGTTTCATTGGTTTATTTGGGGGGGGGGTAACACACCACCTTCCGCACAGAGACAAGGACACTTGCACCCATCACTAGTTTTGAACCCCAATCCACTTTTATCCGAAGTAGGAATTTGTGAATTTAGGATTTGTTCCGCAGTGACACCAGACTTAGTCCACACATCGGTCACTTTTTGGAGTTCATCCATTTGTGAAATAAGATCATGGATTTGGGATAAAAGTACCTCGGCTCTATCCTTTAGATAGCGGTTTTCTTCCACAATAGAAGATATCCCAGCAATTTGGAGCTTGAGGTTTTCAATTTCCTCCTTGTGGGACTTGCATTCTCTTTGGGAATCTTCAAGTTCCGCAGCCATTAATTTATATGTCTTTTTAAGCACAGTGTGTTGTTGACAAATAATATTAGCATGTTCTAATACCTGGTCATCATGGCTTTGATCTGCTTGAACCTAAGGGAAGCAATTTGGTGTTGTAGGAGCTTTGCCTGCTCTAGCCTCGGGAGTTCTTGGTGAAACTGACTTCATTTGTTGATTTGGCAGTGGAAGGCTTTCATCAATTTCAAACTTTTCTTCAAATCCCATGAGGCAGAGATTAGCAATTTCATCTTCATCATCGCTTTCATCTGAATCAGAACCCATCCATGTCAGCGGTTGATCCCCTTGGCCAGCTACCATTCCTCTGCTCTTGACAAATTCTTATTGAATGGTTTCTTTGCTGGTGCGGCTTCATAGCGCAGTTTTGGACAACTTGAAGTAAAGTGACCTGGCTGTCTGCAGTTATAACAGACCAAGTCATCCCTTTTCTTAGGATCTGCAGTCTTGTTGAATCTGGTTGGAGGGACAAACTTTGTTCGGCCTTTGGATGGATACTGAGCCCTGTTGTTCTTCCCGAACTTGGTGTATTTCTTCACATATAAAGCAAATTCTTCATCATCCATGTCATCAAAATCAACTTGACTAGAGCATGAAGATTGAGATGCTACACTCTGAGAATAAGAACTTTGAGGTGGAGTGTAGGAATGATGAGACTGCTGGTAAGATTGATGAGATTGTTGATAGGGTTGATGAGACTATTGATAATAATCAGATGGTGCGGTTGGAGGGTTGTATCTAGGAATATTCTGATCAGGAGGTGAAGTTTTCAAGTGGAGGTGAGGTGCGGCTTGATGATGGTCTGGATTGTAAACTGGAGATGAGGTATTGTTGAATGCGGCTAGAGAGAGGGTCTTACATCTGTTCTCAGTTTCATGGACCTCTTCAAGCTTGAATTCAAAAACCTTCAGCATGGCATATATGTGTCGAAGATCAAGAGCTTCCAAGTCCTTGTTGTCTTCGATGTTAGTAGTCTTAATCAGCCATTTGATATCAAGAGCTTGCATGAATCTCATGTTCAAGTCTGTATTGGAATAGACATGTCCAAGAGAAAAACATACATTAACAATATCAATTAACCTCTCATAGCATTGACGAAGAGATTCCTTAAGATCTTTAACGAAGTAGTCAAAGAGTCTTCTCTGTTGATAGAGGCGGTTCTTCTTGGTATCTGAATCTCCTTCCAGAAAATCAACTATTGCATCATAGGTTGTGTTTGCGGTAGTGCAATGTAGCACCTTTGAGTGGGTCCTCAAGTCAATAGCTGATACAAGCATGGACATAGCTTTTCCATCAAGGTCCACATTTACGCGGTCTGCATCAGTCTACTCACTTTCCAACTTCTTGATTTCAGCTTCTTCCCCAGCAGTACATGCACGTGGGTTAGCTTTCATAGGAATGTATGGTCCTTCCGTAACCGCAGTCCACAGTCTACGATCACATGAAATCATGTGTTTCATCATCCTATCTTTACAAAAGATAAAACTATCTTCATCCAGAATCGGTAAGTGATTCGAATTGGATGTTTGCATCATATGGGTGTTTGTGTTTGCCATTGGATCAGCACCCAAGCAGTTAAGCTTGTAAAACAAGTTTTGGTGGATATGCTCTGATACTACTTGTTGGTCCCAGAGGGCAACAAGGGTATAGAACCGCTAGAGGGGGGTGAATAGCGGTCCAAACTTTTTCTAAAATACCCTTGAAAATACAACCGAGTACTTATCAGTTTGGTCAACTGCGGTTCAAGGTACTAGAACCAAACTGATAAAATGCACAGCGGAGTTTTGCGGTTTAGCCAAAAAGGATATGTAAAGAGTTGGGCGGTTTGACTCGGTATAAAAATACTATGATGCAACCGATAATCTCAACTTGAAGATCAAAGAAAAACACAATTCACTTTTCAAGTCATTTCGTAAATGGATTAAGTTATAGACCACAAACAAGAAAAGTAAATAACAAGACAGAAAGTAAAGATCAAACACACAATTTGAAGAGGTTCGTTCTTGAATGAACTACATCCTCTACCTAGATGGTTAGTCTAGGATTTTCTAATAGCTACTAGACTTGTATTAATTTAGAGGAGGTTTTACAAGATGAATCTAAACTCTAAACAATCAATCTAACCTATAAAGCTATTATAACAACCGGTGTATTAGAAATATATAATCTATGTGATTATATAAATTGGGTGTGTGTGTGGAAAGAAATCAAATGCTCTAAATATCTAAATGATGGTTGAGCAAATGAAGAACTTTCTGTGTAAAGGCTGAGTATGGATGGTTGTTTGGCTTGAAGCTTGATGAAGGAATTCTGGGTTTGCTAAGGAGATCTTTGAAGGATTGAATTTATGGGTTTAAATCTTCAAAGCAAACTTGAACACTTGGGAGTAATTTATTTTGAAGCTCAGCAACCTTCATTGTTGAAGAATGAAGGCTATTTATAGGCAATGCACCCTTATGACCGTTGGGTAAAGATTTGAATTAAATCTGAGGGTACAATTGATGTCGAATTCCCATTGGTTGAGCTGTCATTGTCGTCCTTGGTTTTATCTTGTAGTCCTAGGTAGTTGTTGCACCACTACCTGACATTTGTCCTTTGTTGCAGAAAATGACTAACGGTAAACAATTCAAATTGATGTACAAAACTGACATTCCTTGTGGTCACTCCAAGTTAACTCGAAGTTATTATGACAAGTCATAAAACATTCCTTTACGGTCATAAAGGGAATGTTTGTCTCAAGGAATAAATGACACTTGAATTCTTCAATAAATACTCTACGGTTTCACCAGGTACTGAAGCGGTTCCAAGGATGAGCTTGATGTGCGATTTCATTGAAACTGAAAACGGCGGTTCCATGATTGGTGGTTCCATCAAGTTTGCATCAGAGGTTCCAAATAAGATTTGAAAAACGGTTTCATCAAAGCCACAGAATGCGGTTTGATGAAAGACTTGCGGCTCCATTCTGGCGGTTCGAAGATAGCACGAATACGGTTTGAATAACTAAACTGCTAAGGGTAAACCGAACTATACTCAGCCTAGACAAATAAAAATTTAGAAATTGACTTATCTAAAAATTGAAGTATAACTTTATTACATGCGGTCCTAAAGTCCATAAAAAGACACGTGGCATGGATCAATCAAATCAAGGGGTGTACTAACAATGAATCCTAACACATCCCCAGTCAAACCCACCAAGAAACACCTAGAAGCAGTAAACTCCTGAGCAAAGCCTACTCCTGCCAGTACCCTATCAGCCCAAGGGAAGAACTGGAAGTCCTCATGCAAGGGACCCTGCAACCTCGCAGCAAAGGTCCCCAAATCGGGCGTCTTCCTGGCCTTGCCATGGCCCTCCAACCGGTTCCTCTTCGCCCAGAACCTCATCACTGGGACCTCCTTTACCCCTTGCATGCCAAAGGGAGCAATATGGAAGGGCTCATAAACCCACACTTGTGGAAAAGCAATAGTTCAGTCTATACAGTTCTAAAACGAAGGACAGATATGGCATAAAAGAGCAAGTCAGAAAGTTACCTCAAAGGCAAACTGGAAATAGTCAAAGGACGAGGTACTGGACCTCGAGCAGGAATCAAGGGCTCTGTACATCTCCACTAGCCCGGCTCTGCCCCAAGAGACCCAGCTTGCCTGCTCCAAATCAGTTAGAGCACCCAACAAAGAATACCGACAGAAGGTGCCGGCACTCGGAAACAAGGTCTGTGACAAGCTATACCACAAAATGGCCCGCACCAGACAATCTGTGTCACTGACACCCTTAACAAAGCCCCGAATCGATCCATCGAGAAAGGTCCTCAAACGGCCCGCCTCAAAGCCGTTCCCCTTCACACCTCGACCCAACGGCATCCCAATCAGATCAGCCTGGCGATATGGATCCTCGGACAAGCTCTCGTCAAAAGGCAAGTTAACATCAGTGAACTGCAACCCAGTGATAGCAGAAAAATCGGTGGGGGTAATAGTAACCTCTCCCCAACTAAAATGGAACGTATGAGTGGTGTCCCACCAATACTCCCGCATGATCTCTACCAGACCCATCACCTTCTGGGTCCCTCTAATAGCCTGCACAGCATCAAAGAATGGACTAAAGCCCAGAGCTCGGATCCTCTCTCTCACAACACCTCCCGGTGGCAACATGCCCACACCTCCGCTACCAACTTGGTAGATCCCCGAGATTTCATTCTCTGTAGGTAAATACAGCAAAGGTACGTTACCGACTAGCAATTAAATGCCAATTCTATACTAGATGTTATATTTAAAGTATACATGCATGCTTTACTTATTTAATTGCGAGTATATTTGCCGTCCTCAAATAATCAACAAATCCAAAAAATTAAATAATCTACAATGATTAATTAATTAAGCAGTCTTAAAAATACGACAAGTATAAATAAAAGACACAAAATACTCAAAAGCGATAAAGAAGCGAAATCCTTACTTTCGTGGTCTCCATCATCCGCCCTCCGGACCAATGCCTGTCGGGCCCCACGTATAGCTGAAAATGTTGTCCCATGGTAAAATGCCATTCTTGGGGACGGTAACTCCTCGCGGGCATTCTCCCCCGCTGCTGCATTTTCTCCACGTAGTGAAGTGGCTCCGCACCTTCACCCTGCTCAACATATTGCCCCGCACCTTCACCCTGCTCAAAGTGTTGCTCCGCGCCGAAGAGATACTGAAAATCCATCACTAGAATACCAAATATCACTCAACAATAGTGATTAAACTCCTCAAAATCTCTACTCTATCCCTCTTTTCTCGACACAATGAAGAAGAAGAATGAAGAAGAAAAGAACAGCCGGCGGCTGTTTGTAGGGTCTGTCCAATAGAATGATCGGCCGCGTGGCCAGTCTCGCCAAGGGTGACGTGGCCCAATCGCAGCTCTCCATCGCACGCGCTCCTCAGCAATCCTCGTGATTAAAATTCAGCCAATCAGAAAAACTGGCACGCGGCCACATTTTCCCCCAGGTGCCAAAATTTACATTCTAGCCCCTCCAGCTTATCTTTAATCCAAAAGTGACGCCCTTAGTCATATTTAACCAAAATTGGGTCCGGAAGACTCCAATAAATTACCAAAATTAATCAATTTGGTCCGGAAGACTCCAGTAAATTCCAAAATTAATCAAATTGGGTCCGAAAGACTCCAGTAAATTACCAAATCAAATTATAATGAAGGTTGGGAACTGACATAAACCTTAAATTATAAAATGAAGGTTGGGAACAACCATAAACCCTAAGGCGGATTAAGGAAACCGTCATAAATCCTTTATTAATAACCAAATCAATCCCAAAGATACCTGCTTCCGATGTGATTGAGAGAGTTATCGGCCAACCCGTACGAGCTCGAGGCACCTACGTCCCGAGAAACCGTCTACGTTACCGTTTACCGAATCCTGCGATCCTGAGGTCTTAGCGTCTCTATATACCATAGTGTTTGAGAAATTACGTGATTTGCGTGCCCCATAGGATAACCCGCGTGTCTTATGTTTTGGCATAGGTTGCTGGTGTCTTCGGACATAATACCAGTTGCTGTTGCTAGTGTCCACGGACACAAATATTGATGATTTTCAATTACGTGCGCTCTATAAGAGGTTAGAATCCATCCCTAAATTTGTTCTCGATTCTTAAAACCTCTTGTCATACCGTGCGTATGGCCTTACCTCCTTCCCCAATAGAGTCCGAACAATGACTTTATTGCTTTACGAATGTTTAGTCTTCTTACAGTATTTGGCTGGAAGTTGATTCTCAAGTTTTGATGCGTATTATTGTTAGAGAGTATCATATTCCGTTGGAAATCTGGTATATCATAGCTCACATTCATCGTCTTATGGGACAAATGGAGGTTCAGGTTACTCATATTCTTCGAGAAGGTAATGGTGTTGCGGATGGTTTGGCAAACATAGCTGCGGATCAAGAGAGAAATCTGATTTTCAGCTCCCTTAATGATCTCCCCCTCAAGTGTAAGGGCTGTTTGGTTTTGGACAAGTCTCGGTTTCCTCATATTCGTTCTCACTAGTTTTGTTTTCTAATGGCTAGATATTTGTATATTTTAATTTCTATGTTCTCTAGTTATCCCTCCCTTCTTTGTAAAGGACCTTATGGCATGTATAAGGCCTCCTCCCTAGTTTTTCATTCTTGGTGGTTGAGGTTGTCATGTCCCCCACCATGTTTGTATTTTTTGAGCTTTATTAATAAAATTTAGGGAGGTACCGTCCTCCTTTCGCCAAAAAAAAAAAAAAGTTTAGTCTTCTTACAGGATTAGTCCCCTTAGGATTGTTATCCCCAAGAAGCTGATGTCTCGTTTCTTTTTTTTTCTTTTCCCCAATAGAGTTCAACGATAATTCTATTATCCTTAAAAGAATGTTCAGTCTTGATACAGGATAGTGTCCCCTTAGGATTGTTATCCCCAAGAAGTTGATGTCTCGTTTCTTTCTTCTCTCTCTACCCCCTGCGAATGTTTTCTTTGTACAGGAGCTTATCCCTAGTGAAAGATGATGTCTCGTTTCTACAACCATAGCATGAACTACAACTGGCTTGATTCCCCTTAGGATACGTAGGTAGCTTGACAAAGGTTCAGCCACTCGACCAATCTGGTCACCTTCTGTCTTTCTCTCCTTCGATTTGGAACTCATGTTTCAGATCGGTTCATTTCTTAATCGACGACCCTCCATGCCATGCAAGAAGCATCACCGAGGGGCTACTGTTAGTACCCGGCCTGAAAATGAGTTGTTAGGCATTCCAGAACTCAGAAGGAGACCTTACAGGTATTTACAAGATGCGCAGGACTTATCCAAAATTTCTCGAAAAGCCCATATAAGAAGATATTAATGGACTGATAAAATTAGCCACAAAGATAGATGTTATCTATGGTTTCTCCAGAGTCCAGATTGATCAGAACCTTGAGAACCACGCCAATCCCATTGATTGGTCGGGCAGCCACTTTGTCCCAGTCGGGCGGCCACTTCTTCCGGGTCAGAAACCCTATAAATAGGTGACCTCAGTTCATAATTTTGACATAATTCTCTACCCCGAGTTCTAGAGTCTAAACTAAAGACAGAACTCTCTCTCTCCAAGCCTTTCTAGTAATCCCAAAGGTCCGGCGAATCTGCGGAAAAGATTCGGCTTCGTTCTTGTCAAGATTGGTAAGGATTTTATATGTTTTACTAGTGTAGATCTGATTATGCATGTTTTCATTATGTTTATACATTCATATTCATATGATTCATATTGTGTTCTTCATGTTCTTGCTAGAATTCATATTATATGCCATATTTTGGGTGTCGATCTTCATGTTTATGTGTTATTTCATACATGTTCATGATGTTCTTATTACTATGTTAGATTTAACCTGCTAGATCTATAATTGTAATCCCTATATATATATATATATGCATAGCCGATGATGATAAACGATATCTAGGAACTACTTCTAAATCCTAAACTGTAGGTAAATATTCCCATGATCATTAGCTCTCCTGAGATGAATAATCATTATTCTAGGATGTGATCATCTTGTATGATTCTTTCTCCTCCCCCATCATTATGCATGATCCCTATTCTTCTCTCTATTCCGATTATGTGCGAACTACGTCGACCTGAGCTTCTCTTAACGAGAGGAATGTAGGCAATCTTCGGATCCGGTCAAAATCACTAACACACTACTAACACATTTATCATGATCGAAAGTCCGATCTATCGGGCGATAGGAGTGATCCCTTGATATTCTTCTCTTATCGTAACTTGACCCCCGAACCCTCTCTGTTAGTTTTTCTCAATGTTTTAGCTCAATAAAACAACGTGGCGACTCGTAATAAGTTAAATGCCAATTTGAATATCCTAATCCCATAGAAAAGATAAAATAATAAAAGACTTCCCGTGCGTCGCCCGCATTCGGAAAGAAGGGTATTCACACTCTGATACCACTGTTGTGTTTCCGCATAACATACGCAGCGGAATAAAGCATTAAAATTTTCATGAAACCCAAAGCCCATAGATCCATTCATATGATTAAGCCAAATACATGCATAATGAATACTAGAATACTAACCCTTTTAATGCCTTTGATTATGCAACCTTGAATCTTGGTGGAGACTTGAAACTTTGATCACGAACAGAGCAGGAACACGAACTTTGAAGATGATAAGTTTCACCCTCTATTGGTATCCACACCACGAACGAATATCAAGAACACTTGATCTTGGTTGCTAGACCAAAATTGTGAAACACGCTTTCACAAGTGTATTTTGACTATATGGAATTTATGTGTTATGTTCTTGTTCTTCACTCAAGAGATCTTAGAACAAGAAAATAACCCTTCAAACTCTTTGGAGGCTCTCACAAAGTTATGGACTGATTAGGGCAACTAGAGGGGAGTTTTATACTTGTTTAACCTATTCCAAATAGGTAAAAGTGTCCAAACCCGCAAGAAAACGGAACAGGAAAGTCCCAGGCCGAAACCAACTAAGTCCGCCCGGGTACACAAAGGGGTCTGGCCTGATCCTAGCAAGGTCTGACCGGGTCCTTTAGTTGGTCCGCCTGAATCAGCAGGAGGTCTGACGGGTCCTTTGTAAGGTCCGCCCGGACCCTCCTCTTTTCCAGTTTTCTCCTCTAAATTCCTAATATTCCTTAAAGGTCCTTCGACCCAAATTCTAATTATGTCCCTTATGATTCATTCTATTGTGTGTGACCCTATAGGATTACACTAAGTTGGCAATAGGTTCAATCATAAACCCATAAGATATGATTAGGTTCTAGCAAACTGTCATACCTACCCAAATAGTGTAACTATATACAAGTTCGTATTCCTCATAGAATATGTCACAAGCCCTTTGTCCACGATGTCATTGAACACAAGTCATGGTCAACAAGTCAACTTGTATTGTTCAATACTTTCTCGATCCTGAATATGTTGATAATCCAAATGACATTGATCCAATCAATTCACTTGAGTTTGGCCAAACATTTCATCAACATCATTCTACGAGGGGCCCAAGCTTGACATCTCTCCGAAGAGTGACAAATCCAACTTTTCTTATTATTCTTCCCTACGTGAATCCGAATATGCCAATCATACCCTTTATAACCACCTGGTTAAAGGTAGCGTTTGAGTATGTCAAACATAATGTTTATCAAGTGGAAGACCATAATAACTTCATGTCAAAGGATTCAAATGACATAACTAATATGAGATCTATATATGACATTGACCATGACATAAATCTCATACAGTGGGTCATGTCCAGTACCTTGTTCCCAACAAGTACCCATAAATCTAACATGATCATCCCATGATCATTTAGCCTTTATACTAGTGATTTACAAGTACTAGGGATGGAGATTATTATAAGTAAACATGAACAACAATAATAATCAAACATCTCTTTATTAATATGAAAAAAATGATAACATACACAACGTTTAAATAAACGTGCCTAGGGCACCAACACTAATAGTGGGATGCCTGAACACAATCTCTAATCAATGGGCACAAGAATCACTCTTGGGAAACAGAATAGCCCCCACGACTCTTGAACTTGAACATCAAAATTTCTTATTTGGTTTTGCCAAGGACAATAAATTCCCCCACAAGCGGAATGTCAGAATATGCTCTTGAATTGGTAAGCCTAGAACTCACTTTTGGGATATGCCAGAGATTTCACATTTGAATCACATGATATGTCCGCTCTTCCAAACAGTCGGGTCCTTACTAATGAAGCATTGACTATATGGGCTTATCATTGAAACACTGGGGCTTCCGCTGTTGACATATAAAGCGTTAACATCAAGATGTACTGGGGCTCCCATGGTCAACAACTGGGGCTGATCCGAACATTATGTCTCAAGAAGTATCGTCGAGTAGGCTAGATCAAATGGGTGTCGGGAATTGACTTTTCGAGTACTCGCGCTAGGCCTCCGACCTCGCTCCACCATATACCTCATCATTACTCTCGTTTCTCACAAAAATTCTCAAAAGAAAAATACACAATTCCTTTCCTTTCTTCATTCTCCCTCTTTGTACATACACATTTTGTCTTACTTGTGATAAATGATGGTTGAAATGCAAGCAATGCACGTGTGTCAAAAATAAAAAAACGTGTTTCCCATTTTGTAAAAAAAAAATGTGTGAATGAAAAAATATATAAAAAAAAATCCATTTTTGAAAAAAAAAATGAGAAAAAAGAAAAGATGAGGTTCGAAATTCAAATTCCAATTACAAAAGAATCCCTCATTCAAAGTTCATCAAAGCGAGCAGTTCTCAAAGTGATGTGTTCTTTATCTCTCTATCTCTAAATCATGATGTTTTGTATGCACGTGTATGACACACTTTCTGCACATGAATGTCACGATATCACTTGTATATTGCATACTTGTGAAACTTTCTGCAGGAATGTCTTCGACACCCGCTGTATCTCATCCACATGGGAACTCTTCTCGTTTCATTCCACTCACCAAGAAGTCCATCAAGATGTTTCTGCTTAGGGAATTCAGTTTCTCAACGTTCCAAGTTCCAATCAAAATGTGTTTTTTGAGTTTTTCACAAACTCGAACTACATAAGGTCTGATTCTCGAAAGGGAAAGTAGGCAGCCTGCCACCTCAGGTCCGATCACAAACGCATTGAAATGTTGAAAAGGGGGAGCTTATAACCTAAAGAAACGCATCCAAATGTTCCAAAGGTAGCTTCTCCACATCTTGCAGAAACTCGAGATGGCCCCCCGATAAATCCAAACACAGCAACTACAAAGCCATAGGATCCGCACATGGCATTAGCTTGGAGCGTATCCTTGATTTATCTAATATGAATGTGTGCTGAGTTTTAGATCATCTTATTCTTTTCATGCCATAATCATGTCATGTCATATATGTAGATACCTCGGGGAACCACGGCTTGTCTAGAGCGGTGAATTAACCTAGGATGTCTACTTGATTTTAAGAGTCGTCACCCGCGTTTTTAGAGGAACGCGAGAAAACCTAAAGAAAGCCAATTTTTGTACGAAAACCAGAGATTCGGGAGAGAAGGGTTCGGGGGTTAGGTGACGGAGTGGGAAGTACTTAAACACCCACACCGCCCCGCTTACGTGGGTCTTGCTACTTTTGGTGTTCTAATGTTAAATGTCCTTCAATAAAAAGTGCTAACAATTAAAGTGAAAAGAAAGGGGAAAATAAAAGAGAAATAAAAGAGAATTGTTTTTATTTATTAATTTATGCTAAAAGATTACATGTAACAATTATGTCAAACAATTACGTGAAGAAATGAAATGAAAATTAAAGTGGAATTTGGAATGTTGGGATGTAACATTGGCCAAACTTCAATAGTGAAGTGGCCTTTTGGTTGTATCCCTTTTATGGAGATTGCATACACATTAAAGATGAAGAGTGTAATAAAAAGATTTTAACAAGGAGAGAAAATAAAGATAAGATTAAAAGTTTATAAGAGAATGAACATTGTACCTTGTGCTTGAATGGGGAAGAACCAAATTGTCTATAGTGACCACTCTTTGAAAATGGATTTTATGTGTTTTAAAGTGTTTTTGATTCAAGAATTCTTCCTTTTTTTGTTAAGAGAGTGAAAAGAAAAGTCCCTCCTCCAATGATGGATTGGAGGGGTTTTTATAGGTGTTAGGTAAGGTCTTTGTGGTCACAAAGATGGCCCTTCCCCGGATCAAACCAAGCCATAATGGCTTTGGGGGTTACAAATCAGAAATGGAGGGAAATTTGGCAAAATATGGGATTCTGGAGGTGGGAAGCGCGCACCTCCCGCCCCCCTATGGGAGGCGCGAGCATCCCATTAAGGAGGGCTGAGGCGCGCTCCTCCCATCTTAAGGGAATCCAAATTTCAGCCCAAAAGTTAACCCCGTTATGCAGTTAAGTCCCAAAACTAACGAGATCAGTCAGAAACTTAAGGAACACCACGAAAGTCAATGAAAAACAAGTGAAACAAAGACTCATGGTTGACTTTGTCACTTAGTCAAATCCAAGACTAACGGAGTAATAACGGAAAGTAACGAAAGTTAACGAAAAGTAACAAAACTTAACAGAAAAGAGGAAGACAAAGAAATGTGTATGCAATCGTGACGTGAGAGGTCCAAGGCGGGGTGTCTACAGAGCCCCTCGGCGATATGGATTGCGAAGCAAAACGCGTTGATGAAAGAAAGACAACCGCCAAGGACATCGACAAGAGAAAACAAAGACTCGATAAAACATGAATTTGAAAATATGCGAAGGATAGAGGTTCGCTCCCTGTGTGAGAGGCTTTATTGATATAGAAAGGGTATGGCGGGATCCGTTTTGCTAAAGCGGGATCCGTTTGCTGAAGGTGGGATCCGTTTACTGGTGCGGGATCCGTTTGCTGGTGCGGGATCCGTTTGCTGGAGCGGGATCCGTTTGCTGGAGGCGGGATCCGTTTTCTAAAGTGGGATCCATTTGCTGAAGTGGGATCCGTTTGCTAAAGCGGGATCCGTTTGCTGAAGGCGGGATCCGTTTACTGATGGCGGGATCCGTTTGCTGGTGTGGGATCCGTTTGCTAAGGCGGGATCCGTTTGCTAAGGCGGGATTCGTTTGCTGATGCGGGACCCGTTTGCTGATGTGGGATCCGTTTGCTGAAGCGGGATCCGTTTTCTAAGGTGGGATCCGTTTGCTGGAGGCGGGATCCGTTTGCTAAGGCGAGATCCGTTTGCTGATACGGGATCCATTTGCTAAGGCGGGATCCGTTTGCTGATGCGGGACCGTTTGCTGATGCGGGATCCATTTGCTGAAGCGGGATCCGTTTGCTGATGCGGGATCCGTTTGCTAAGGCGGGATCCGTTTGCTGATGCGGGATCCATTTGCTGATGGCGGGATCTGAGGCTCCGTCTGCCTATATATGATATTGTTGTGTTGCTTGATGGAGAGGTGGTGATTTTGCGGCTCACCATGGACCGAGTTGTTGTCATTGAACTGTAATTGTTTGACTCTGTGGGATGCAGGCGTAGTTGACGGCTGATCACTTTCTATTGGGGATGAAGTGCCTTGAGTTGTAGATGCTGTTGACCTTGTGGTGGTACCTGTTAAGTGTGTGCTTTGCAGGTATATGTGCTTGTGACATGTATGGGATGTGAAATGGCAGTTATGAGGGAAATTGTGCTTGTGGTGTGATGTGATTTGAAAGTGATTCTGTGTGTGAAGTGATTTTTGAAAGCGGAGATTGCTTGAGATGAATGATGTTCATACCTTCACTTACCATTGCCGCTTGATTGGGGATGGATTGCTGAAGGATGTTGATGCTTTTGATGAAGAATGTCCATGCTTTGGATGGAGAATGATGATGTTGATGGTGACGAATTGTTCTTGCCTTTGAAGGAGTGTCGGCGAGATAGTATTCTGGATGGTGGGTTGGTCGTGCCAAAAGGCTGCCTACGTATCCCTTGAAAGGAATCAGACCAGCGTAGTTCAAGGATGATGGAGAATGCTGGGGGAGGAATGCTAGGAGCAAAGAAAAATGAAACACATACTTTTGCGCAAGAAAAGAAAAAAAGAAAATAAAATCTTTTTTTTTATTTTAATTAGAAAGAAAAGAATATGCACACATCTGAGAAAAAGATTTTTTTTTAGTTCGTGGGTGAACCATTTTAACCATTGTGTGTTTGCAAAGCCAACCCAAGATCAAGTCATGTTCAATCGAAGTCCGGATTTCCTTGCTTGAATTATGTCGTCGTTGCCGTTGTATCCAACGAAAAGTGATTTCTAGCCCCAAGAGATTTGTCGATTATGGGGCTCCAAAAGGCATTTTATGCTGAGATAATGGGTTGCTGATTGTAAAGCCCCTCGAATGCTGAACTTTGAGTGGCTTATGAAGCCCCAAGATTAATCAACTCTTAGCCCATTCAAATAAACTGTCTTTTGTTATCGACGTGGGCAAGCCCCAAGAGAAGATCATTGATACCAAGCTTTGAGAGATTGCTAAGCCCCAAATGTCATGGGCTTATCAAGTTTGTAGATGGCAGAATGTGGAGACCTTTCGGTGTGAGGCCTCAAATTTTCTTGGAATCGGCTTAGCTTTGTATTGAGAGCGGATGCCATATCGGGTAGGACTCTTAAAGGCGATCTCCTTCTTTCTCTTGCTTGGAGATGGATGGCCCTTTTTGTGGTTGATACCCAAATGGCGGAAGGTCCATGTTGAAAATGTAGTACGATCTTCGGGAGATGTCTCGTGGGAGATGGTGATGTTATTGCAGATGATAAGGTCTTGGTGTGATAAAATCTCGAACGGTATGTTTGCTCGAGTCTTCTTAAGTTGAACCGACGGCGGATCTTCGGATGCAGCATGTGCTTTAGAGCTTGGAGAAGGGGGTGCTGTATTGCAGAAACATTAGGATTGGACATAACTCTGCTTATAGAGTTAACAGATTGGCATTGCCCGCTATAACTCAGCCGGGTGAGTCTAGCATATTGAATCTTTTTCCTTTTCTCTAAGACTTCCTTCAGAATCTCGCTGTGAGTTCTAACAAGAATCATCAAATTCATTCATATCATCGGAGCCTTCATTTAAAACCAAGAGGCCTTTTGACTGGAAGTGTTGAGGGGCCATTGAAGTTTGATCCCTTTCATGGAGCCATAAGACTACTCCCAAATTGCATTGCTCGGGTACCACTGCCCAAAAACTTGTTAATTACGAAGCCCTAATATTGCCCTTTGCTTGTATCACTGTAATGCCGTAGCCCAAAAGATTGTAGATTGCGAAGCCCCTTGAGACCTTTCGGTATAAAGCTTCAAATGTTGATGGGGACATTGAAGTGAATTGCTTCTTGCCGAGGGAGCCTTTAAGACTTAACCGTAGCCCCTAGAGTGCCATCATTGATTGCGAGAAATGTCCATCCTTGATTGGGGGAACGAGTACGGGCACACATGACAAGAGGGCTTTTTGACATCCCTTTTGACAGACTTTGAGGATAGTCTCACACATCTTTCTCGAGCATAGCCCCTAGGGCTTATTGATTGTCAAATGAAACAAAAGAAGCCCTTGTTCTTGAGTCACATAGCCCCTAGGGCGTCACCATTTGTTGAGCAAAGCAGGAGTGACTCATCCTCATGCGAGGGAACATACATGAGAGGACATGGCAAGACCTACTCCATTTCTCGGGAGCCTTTCGGCGTACTTTAGAAGCACATACTTGCAGAAGCTTTGAAAACTGAGACACATGTTGTTGCTATTTACTGCCCAAGCCAATTGACTAGCTAGGGATTATTTGTGCAACCTCGTGCCCTTTTATGATGGGCTCGTTCTCAGATGGGTCTTGCTTACCACGGGCCTTCTTTTCATGAACCCAAAAATGCACACTGCTGGAGAATGATGCCGATAACCCAAGACAACCTTTGATGGTGCCATATCTTGTCGAGCCTTTTGCAATCCCAAAGTTGACTCGGTGGGGAATTGATTTGTTGAGGAGATCCAATGAAGAGCTTGTGCAGTTGTCTTCCTTAGAGGCCGGAGATCTCCATTTCTCTTTCCCTTCTCTCTCTCACTCTCTTTTTTTTTTTATGACGCACCCTGTTTTTTGCCTAGACCGCCCTTTCGGGTTTTCAATCTAGCAGGCATCTCTTTTGCGTCTTTTTTTTTTTGACTTGATTAATGAGGAAGTGTGCATTGACTCTGGCTGAGGAGATAAGACATGTGATTTTGCGGTGAAGAACTCTTGTCACTAAAGATGAGTGACATTGACTCGACTACGGAAGTAGCCCCTAGTATTGACTTTGTATGTATTTGTTGAATGACTCCCGAAGGCAAGTAAGTCATTAAGAGAGAAGAGAAGGAAAGCCCCAAATTTGATTGCAATAAATTGGGAGTATCCAGAAAGAATAGAAGCCCTAGACTCGACAAGGAACGGAAAGTGATTCCAAATCTAGGAAAGTTGTTCAATCTTGAGGTGATTAATTCATTGGCAAATGAATCGTACAAAGATGTCTTGACAAGTTCGAGATGAAGGCCGATCACCATAACGCGCTAGGGCTAAACATAACTTCTTTCTTGCATGAGACCGGACCCGAAGGTTGCCTACGTTCCTCCAGTGTAGAGGCTCAGGTCACCGTAGTTCTTGTGGATTCTCCATTCGTCGTGATGGAATTGTTGCTTCGTCGTGATGATTGTTGATCCTTGATATGAACTTCTTTGAATGAGGGGGGATTTTTTTTTTTTTTTTTTTTGTGCTCTAACTTTTTCCTAGGTTGATTTGAGGATTTCAACCTAGCGAGCTTTTTTTTTTTTTTTTTTTTTTGAATCCCCCTTTGAAACATTGCTTGATTTTTCTTTATGGTTGTTGCTTCGCCTTTCTTTGGCTTGATTTTGCCGTTGATGTTTTGATGTCTTCGTTGTTGATGCCGCCGTCGATGTTTAGCCCCTAGGCGTTCAAGCGATGGCCTTCGTTCTAAAACTTGTTTAGACATCTTTTCATCATTTTGCCAAGAATTAAATTGAACAACTTGGAATAGTGTATGAGGAGAAGAACGATTTTTATTTGATAATAAGACTCGACATTGAACATGGGACGAGAGAAAACATTAATGCACACTTAAGAGGACTTTCGACTCTTTTTTTTTTTTTTAATCCTATTTCTAGGTAAAGAAAGAGAAACGGAGATTGTTGTTGTCGGCCTTGTAGCATGATCTCTTGTTGAAACCCCATTTCAAATCTGAGCCTCTTCCTTGATGAGTTCTTGCATGTTGCCATTCTCTAACTGTTGTTCTTCACCCACGGTAAATTCACCATTGTCAATCAAGTCTTGGATGATGTTGCGGATGGAGAAGCAATCCTCGGTGAGGTGACCGCTGCCTCGGTGATAGTAACACCACTTGTGGTGGGCATGGTTGCGACGCAATGGTTGTGGTTGCTTGTACCCTTGGAGAGGAGAAATTTGTCCATTTGCTTTGAGATCTTCATAGGCCTTGGTGACGATCATACCTTGGAGGGGAGTGTAGACACGGTCGTTGGTAGAACCTTTGTGACTTTTGAGAGGCGAGCCACTTGAACATGCCTTACCGTTGACCTTTGCCTTGTTGTCGGTGAACTCCCGTAAACGGGCCTTAAGTTCGGACACTTCCTCCTTATGAATTCTCCTCTCAAGATCAAGATGGGCTTGCCATAAATCATCCTTGCGGCGGGCATCCTCGACAAGTCTATCCATTTGTTCCCCCATGGCTCTTATTATGTTGAAGAGCCTTTCGTTGGACACGGAGATGTTCTCACCCTTGTTGTTGTTGCCGTTGGAAGCCATTGGACCTATTGAGAGAACACGGTCGATCTTAGGTTGGCACCACAAACATATTTTGAGTAAAATAATTAACCCACAAACAAAGGAAAAAGACTCAACCACATAAGAAAAATGATTTTTTTATTTATTTATTTACAAAGTCGGAAGGACATAGTCCTTTTTTGGGGTTTCTAGAAAAATAGTGGAATCGTCACACTAGTATATAGACCTTCTCGCGGTCCCATATACTCATCGGATTCCACCACGCTTGTGAATCTTACATGTGTCGGGATTAAACTAAATTAATGTAGTAAAACATACATGCGGGGACAGATTTTTTATTAGCGTCCATTATGACCACTTGGGGATGGATTTCTAGTTCGTCCATAACAACGAGTGGCATGTATGATTTGAAGACATTAGTTTAGGGAAATCTCGGCACATGGAAACCGACTTGAGTCACGGAGTGTTAGACCCTAACTAGAATTGTGTGGTTTGTGCTCGGCTAAAGAGAGGCTTAAATGACACGCCCCAAGTCCCGGGATCCCCTAATAGAACCTCGAACCTGGTGCGCGTAACTAACAAGGAACAAGAAACTAACGGGAAACAGGATCAATACCTGTTAGAACCAAACTGACATGATATATATACTCAAGAGTAAGGAGCTAAGATAGCTCACAACGAGTTCTAGACCAAAAAAAAAATTAAAACCAAACGTGGTTACATACAGCGGAAGACATGCCTAGCACATAATCTGGCATCAAGAGATGTCTAGAGACAACAAGTACTACACAAGTCTACCCCAAACAAGCCCTGAGTTTAATAACTCATACAACATCGTCCTTACCAAAGTGTAAAAGGACACTAGTCTCAAACAAGAACATCCTGCGGAGTACGTTCCCAGCTATGTCGAGCCTCACTGCGTACTATCCCCTGCTTTCCTGGGGGGGGGGAAACAAATAAAGGGTGAGATAAATCTCAGTAAGCTATTAACATGCAACTACATGACATGTTATCATGCAGTTCAAATAGATACTCAAGTAATCATATATCAAGTATCATCAAGTAACAAGTATATGAGAGGCTAAGCCAACCCAACAAGTAATCAAGCTCAAGATATGATCAGGTAACAAGTAGTCAAGTAGTGTGAGAGGCTAGACCAGCTCACTAAGATGCACATAGGCCTATCACGTATCATTACCTGAATCCTTCCTTATTCCTCCCAAGAATACCATTGTTGTCGATGCTTGTATAGCTGAGGACAACCACGATCAAGAACAAGAGACTGCTATGCAGTATATAAGAAGACCCGGTAACCAGTGTCATTCACAAGAACAAGATTCACGAGGTGTTCACGAGTTAGCATTCAACTTATATCAGGCGTATTGCTTCAATATAGGATG
This sequence comes from Campanula takesimana, assembly GCA_026119855.1. Lineage (NCBI taxonomy): Eukaryota > Viridiplantae > Streptophyta > Magnoliopsida > Asterales > Campanulaceae > Campanula > Campanula takesimana. The sequence continues at coordinate 52,872 of JAOWBW010000930.1, read as the reverse complement.
CTAAGCCCTTACTATGGCCGGTAGTAAGGGAAAAACAGACCGAATGCATAGACCCACGATTATCACTTATGCCCCAGCCCTCGCAATAAGCGTGAACCTATACACCCCTCTGAACCAAATAAGCCAGCTGGACTCACACGAGAATGCACAAGTAGATGTTTACTTGAACTACGAGAATAGAACTAAGTCCCATATTAGTGGACCAGTCTTTATGCACCATGTAATCATGTATCATGTGCTCACGAGAATATGCACCATGTAATCATGTATCATGTGCTCACGAGAATATGCACCATGTAATCATGTATCATGTGCTCACGAGAATACAAGTACACGTACGCAATCATTGCGAAGACAAATCAATCTAACAATGGCACGTAGAGTGTCCATATGACACGGTCAATCCAAGTTAGAGTCTATTAATAACAGATCTCAAACAAGTAGTAGGGTATATCATTCTATATCACTTTGTCACATGCCAAGTTTGCAAGTACATCTTCATATCACGTTTAACACATTAAAGTGTCTATCACGATACCCTTACTATCAAATAGAGCCCAATACCTTAGACTCTAAATACGTAGAAGAATAGGTCACATCATACCTAGTCACAGTCATATCCCACGTATATGTATCGTTAGTAATCGAATACATTTTCCAACACATATTGTGTTCTGTAGTTATTCTTATTAACTTAAATCGTAGTATTCACGATTATATGAATTATCTTCATATTACACTAGTCCCTATTTTCTTTAGGAACCCATTTCAAGACAAGATATCTTCTTATACTTTATATACTTCATTGAGTATATACACGATTAAAACCAATCACTAGCACTTTAGTGTTTGTTCATAGCACTTACAATACACACGTATCAAATTCAAGTATGTAGTAGAGTTAATCATTCTCTATCTAGTTCCATATCCCAACTCTTTTGGTTATTCATACCATGTATCAAGTAATCAATAAGCCACATTCTATCAAGTAACTATATGCAAGATTTGCATATACACATCAAGAATCATTCAATTTTATTACCATACACATATATTGGTGTCAAGGCACGTACAAGATTTTATAATTTTATATTCAAGTCTTAATCCAATTATTTGGATGTTCAAGTCATGTACAAGATTTTACTGTCTTATACTTCAAGTTACTGTCTCAAATTAAGACATTCAAGACATTCAGGACATTCAAGACATTCAATACATATACAAGATTTTATCATCTTATATCCAAGTTCTCAATCCATTTCTTTGGATGGTTAAACATGTACAAGAGTTAATTATCTTATACTTCAAGTTCAAGCTAGGAAGATGAATTATACATCTTTCAAAAATTATTTTCCAATCCTTTTCTTAGGACATTCAAGCCCAAGACATTAGTTGGTGCCCCTAAAGTACACAAACATTAACTTCAAGACACATAAAAGAGAGTTACTACTCTTATACTCAAGTTATCATTTAATTATGATTCAAGTCCACATTTCATTTGTTCACAAAGGGACTATTTTTCAGTACTAGAGTGTTCTACAACACTCATCTAGGCCATCTAGGGTAATACCCTAAACCTAGACCAAGAATACTTCGAGTTCAAATTAAGTAAATGAGCTATACAACTCATACTTACAAGTTCATAATCCCCTACATAGGATATTCAAGCTCAAGACACTAATTTGGTGCCCTCTAGGTGCACAAGCATAGGTTCTAAGACAAGCATAACACATAAGTGCTTGTTCATAGCACTTTCAAGACATAAAGAAGAGTTCTTCCTTTTATACTCAAGTTCTCATTTTAATTTAATGAGTAATCATGTTCAAGACTCACTTCTGATACCCCTAAGGTGTCACAACATTTGCTAGGACATCTTATACTAAGGTTATATGCCTTAACAAGGGATAAGCTTTCAATTTAATTTAGATTTAAAACACTTTAATTGAAACAGGGGACCAGGCGGGCGCCTACAAGGTACCGGGCGGGCGCCTGTTCTAGCACTTTAGAAACCCAAAACTTCTGTTGAAAAGGGCGGGCGCTCAAGGGATCACCAGGCGGGCGCCTGGTACAATTTTCAGCAAACATCAAATTTCTTTCCAGACTTAGAATTCTCCGTCCCGAGCGTAGGAGCATACTTTTACTCACAATTTAACATTACCCAGGACATCTAATAAGCTTAAATCACTTATTTCAATTATACTTTCTTATTTCAACAGAGACTTTTATACTTACAAATTTTCCGTCCCAAGTGTAGGAGTATAAACCCACTAACACTTTCTAACATTCAAGAGTACATTTTAACATGCTCAGAACACTTCTATAGGGACACTTTATTAATTTATCACCGTCCCACAAGTAATAGAATAATATTCTTTTATTCCAATTAAATATTTCACCGTCCCCAAAAGTATAAGTATAATTTCCTAATTTACTAATATAATCATTTAGGGATACTTCCATTCATTTCCCCGTACCACAAATAATGGTACAATTTTTCTAATAATATTTAAATCTAGTTACTATTTTACCGTCTCACGAATAGGAGTATAGTTTTATACTAACCTTTTAACAAACCCAAGAGGGTTAACCAAGTTTAAACACTTTTTCAAGTTTCTTTCATTCATACGCAGTATGTTTATACTCCCTTCGTCCCAAAATTACAAGTATCACAAAAATTGCTCAAAACACAATTTTAACAAGAACAAGTATCGGGAATAACATATATGCATGTTATTACAAGTAAGGGGGAGTCAATAGCTTACTTAGTCAAAAATCAAGTTGACCCAAATTAATTTCTGATCGGCCTGGAACGCTCTATTCAACGCCACGAATATTTATCCGGGACCGAAATCACGAACAGAGGGATAATTAATCGCGAGGAGTCGAGAATAGGAAGAATCCTAAACTTAACTTTAGAACAGAAGGAGTACGAGAAGGTTTGAGAAATAATCTTTCTCAGAGAAAGCAAACCAAGTAGATATACTTGCAACTATCCAAGAATTGCAATTTAGCCCCTCAAGTTTCACTCTCTATAAAAAGGCCCCTAAAGTCAAAACTAGACATTTAACCACCTTAGTATTCTAAAGCAGTTAATAAATTAATTCAAGTAAAACTAGCACATAATATGCAAGTTCAAGCATTTAAGCAAGCACGTCAAGAAATTTAACAAGCAAGTCAAGAATTTAACAAATAAGTCAAATATTTAACGAGATTAAGGATGAGCGTTACATTAAAGGTCACCCCGGCATGTAGTCGTGAACTACGCCACGGGCTGAGGTTTACCGCTTCGGAAGAGTCAAGGTCGGGTGGAGCTTGAAACTTCCTAGGACGGGCCTCGATGGGTTTGGGGTTGGACTTGTGCGACTCGATAGTGAGCAGTTGATAAGAATTGTGCGCGTAGTGTGAGGTCTAACAAGTGACAAAATAATTTTTTTTCAAAGGAAATTAAAAAAAAACAAATAAGCACGTAGTTTACAACTTTCGAATCACCCGTGTGACCGATAAAAATGAATAAACAAAAGTAAAAGGGGGTGTATGCAGGCCCGGTGCCCACACACTGTCAAAACTGCCCATTCTGTTCACTGTTCTGTTTACTGTTCTGTTCTGGAAAATGGCCTAGAAGCGCGCGACTCAGGGCAGTTACGTGGGAAGCGCGCGCATCTGGGGTACCTGTCAGAATGTCAGAAGAAACCGCGGACTCAGGGGATTGCCCTGGTCCCAAATTATGTAACTTTCCCCTGCAGAAACTTGTTAGCATAGAAATATGAAATTTGAAGGACAAGATGGAAGGTGGGCGATTCTGGTAATAAGGGTCGGACGCGCGCGCTTTAGGCCAAGAAGGCCGGAGGCGCGCGCTTCCTACCCTTTTTACCAGAATGCCCAGAAAACAGATATAAGAACACCAAAAGCAGAAAATGCAAGTTTAACCCTATATGTCCCCAGCGGAGTCGCCACTGTAGATAACCTGGGGAACCACGGCTTGGCTAGAACGGTGAATTAACCTAGGATGCCTACTTGATATTAAGAGTCGCCACCCGCGTTTTTAGAGGAACGCGAGAAAACCTAAAGAAAGCCAATTTTTGTACGAAAACCAGAGATTCGGGAGAGAAGGGTTCGGGGGTTAGGTGACGGAGTGGGAAGTACTTAAACACCCACACCATCCCGCTTACGTGGGTCTTGCTACTTTTGGTGTTCTAATGTTAAATGTCCTTCAATAAAAAGTGCTAACAATTAAAGTGAAAAGAAAGGGGAAAATAAAAGAGAAATAAAAGAGAATTGTTTTTATTTATTAATTTATGCTAAAAGATTACATGTAACAATTATGCTAAACAATTACATGAAGAAATGAAATGAAAATTAAAGTGGAATTTGGAATTTTGGGATGTAACATTGGCCAAACTTCAATAGTGAAGTGGCCTTTTGGTTGTATCCCTTTTATGGAGATTGCATACACATTAAAGATGAAGAGTGTAATAAAAAGATTTTAACAAGGAGAGAAAATAAAGATAAGATTAAAAGTTTATAAGAGAATGAACATTGTACCTTGTGCTTGAATGGGGAAGAACCAAATTGTCTATAGTGACCACTCTTTGAAAATGGATTTTATGTGTTTTAAAGTGTTTTTGATTCAAGAATTCTTCCTTTTTTTGTTAAGAGAGTGAAAAGAAAAGTCCCTCCTCCAATGATGGATTGGAGGGGTTTTTATAGGTGTTAAGTAAGGACTTTGTGGTCACAAAGATGGCCCTTCCCCGGATCAAGCCAAGCCATAATGGCTTTGGGGGTTACAAATCAAAAAAAGAGGGAAATTTGGTAAAATCTGGGATTCTGGAGGTGGGAAGCGCACACCTCTCGCCCCCCCTATAGGAGGCGTGAGCATCCCATAAAGGAGGGCGGAGGCGCGCTCCTCCCATCTTCAGGGAATCCAAATTTCAGCCCAAAAGTTAACCCCGTTATGCAGTTAAGTCCCAAAACTAACGAGATCAGTCAGAAACTTAAGGAACACCATGAAAGTCAACGAAAAACAAGTGAAACAAAGACTCAATGTTGACTTTATCACTTAGTCAAATCCAAGACTAACGGAGTAAGTCAAGAACTTAACGGAAAGTAACGAAAGTTAACGAAAAGTAACAAAACTTAACAGAAAAGAGGAAGACAAAGAAATGTGTATGCAATCGGGACGTGAGAGGTCCAAGGCGGTGTGTCTACAATATACGATGTTGCTCCCCCATCCCCAGCATGTCATTTTCACATCCATATACTTATCATGCTAACATCATAATTGCAGCCACCATCACGTCGAATCTAATCATAATCGTTGGTAAAAACGTGAGTTTGCTAAGAGAAAGAAAACTTGTGCACCTATATCATAATGAAAAATTAATGCAATTGGCACTAACACAAGTACATTAGTGGATTGCAAATGTTTATGCTTGAACAGGTGCGCTCCCGAGCTTACCAACTCCGTTCCTGCTGAAAAGTGTTTTGCTGGAAAGCAAAGTCCGAAGTCTCATCACACAGAAATCCTAGAGCTAAAGGATCGGAGCGAAGTCACGACTTGCAGCGTATCCTTGAACTTCCTTTCATGATATTTCTCTTAAATGTTGGAATGTCTTGAATTTCAAAAAAAAAAATGAGATGGATGTCTCAAGCGTTAGTTACCCTGGTCCATTCGGTATAGCCGAATTCGACCACTCAAGTTAGTTATCCCCTGGTCCGCTCTGAAGTCGGAGCTGGATGTCTCAAGCGTTAGTTACCCCGGTTCATTCGGTAAGCCGAATTCGACCCCTCTAATGTTAGTTACCCCTGGTCTGCTCTGAAGCCGGAGTTGGATGTCTCAAGTTTCGGTTACCCTTTGGTCCGTACTGGCGCCGGTACGGACCTTCCTCAGAACTACGCCCCGACTTGATTCCCGAAAGGGATACGTAGGCAGCTTGAAAAGGAGCTCAGTCACCCATTCTCTCAAATCTAATCAATCCCCAGCAAAGAGAATTCGATTTCTCAATGCTAACCCCGGCTCAGAGATGTATGTGATCTCACCAACCCATAAGCCGTTCACCCATCCCAATATAGACTCAGAGATGTATGTGATCTCTCCAACTCATAAGTCTATCATCCATCCCCGTCCATCCGAACTACGATTGGTCTGATTCTCGCAAGAGATACGTAGGAATCTCGGATCCCTGAGTTGTCACGACCCGAAATCTAGGCTCTATTTTATTAGTAATAAATAATTATTATGTATTTATTTGCTTATTTATTTATTTAAATTATTATTTATTTAAATAATTATGTGTGCATTTTATGTGTTATAATATTTATGCTTAAGCATCTTATTTGGGTTATTTTGGGTGGTGTAGTATTGCTGGGTCTTAATTGTTAGTTGGGAGAGTAGTATTGTGTTAGTAGTTGAGGAAGGGTCCCGAGTGTAACATTTTGAATCATTTCCCCTACTCCCTCCCTACTCCTTCTCTTCTCCCTCACTCTTCCCCTTCACCCTCATCATTTCCCAGCCCATTTTTCTCTCTCTCTCTCTCTCTCTCCAAGGAAGAAAAAGGGGTAAGTTTCTCTCTTCTTCTCTCTACATTTTCTTCATCTTCCTCTTGTAATCTCTCATTTCTTAAAACGTGAAATGTGTTTAGATCGTCGATAGGATCGCGTAGAATCAAAAATATTTGAAATCCATCAACCTTGAGAAAATTCAAGTAAGTTACTTTTCCCCCATTTTGATGTTAAAATGTTCATATCATGTTCATATAATGCTTTTGTTGTCATAATTGAAGTTTCGATGAAGTTGCAATTTATTTGGAATTTATTTGGGTTTTTGGTCAAAAATGGTGATTTATGAATGTTGAGATTTGATTCTTGATTTTGGGTGTTAAGTGTTGTTAGATGAGTCTTTTTGGACTCATAAGTTGTTTTGGTACATTAGCAAACTAGTTGGAATGTTGGATTTTTGGTGAGAATGTGTTTTGGGTTAAAAATGGAAGAACCCATGTTGTTCTTCCCGATTTCTGGCAATTCCGGGATACTGGGTGACCGCCCAAAATCGTATGGGCGACCGCGCACCTATCTGAAAGGTTTTTTTCTTGTTTGTTGGCTTTTTGGGCGACCGCACAGTTGGGTTTGGGCGGCCGCACAGTCCTCTGAAAGTTTTCATTTTGTTGGTTTGTGTGATCGAAGAATGCGTTTTGGTCCAAATCTTGGGTGTCCTTCTAGTTGACCTTAGTGAACATTGTAGTGCACTCTAGTGATAGAATTGGGTCCTTTGTGATCAAGTTTGTGTTTGAAATTAATTAAGTGTTAATTGGGATTTGGAACATCTTATTGAGATATTGTTGGTTTGACTTATCTTTGTGATGATCATTTGGTATATGTTTGGGCATCTTATGATGTGTTCATGATTGTTCCAATCGAATTGATTCTCGAGTGAGCCTTGGTCTAGGTTTTAGGCGATGTCCTATAGTACCTAGAGGGTGGTTACTGAACACTAAAGTGTAGGGTTTAGTCCAGTCGTGATCATGTTCTAATAAGTGTAACCTTTTGGATTAGTTTGGGGTGTTTAGAATGGGTTCGTTATGAACGGAGATAAAGCGTGAATTGGCAATTGGGTACCTACGGTTTGATTAACCTTAAGATGTATTCATTCGGATCTCTTATTTGGAATTCCAGGTGCGACGAGATGGTTTAGTTCATAGTCCTAGTATATCTTTTGAGTAAATGTTTATGATCACTTTGGTAATAGTTATTGTGCTATTTGTGAGCGACCGTTTGGGTTGCGCTCTTTATGAGTAACTTGTGAGTATCATATTTAGGATGTATTTGATACGTGCCTTGTCTTAGAATCATCTTGTTTTAATGATCAATGTTGTTGTGCTCTTTATGAGAAATTCTTGTTATCGTTGTTGTTAAACTCTTCATGAGTACCCGTTGCATCTTTATGGTGATTATTTGGTATGGTTCCCTACTTTGGAATCCTTAGTTGTTTACCGTGCTAGTATTTTATTTCTTAGCATGATTGAAAGTCCAGCTGGTTAAATTGTGTATCGAGTCAGGCAATGGATAATGCTATAATGGCACGAGCCAAGTCCAGTATAGCATCGCCCATTGGTCCTTCTGTCCTCATCCAGATTGGCCTTGGTTGGGATGAGCTAGCTCCGTTATGGGTATTCTAGCTAATCGTTTTGGAGCATGACTTTGTGGCATGGCTCCCGCCCTTTGTGGCACTTTACATTGTTATTGGTTCCGGTACCGGGTTTCTCTTCAGCTTTTATGCTACTATGAAGATGAATTGTTGGATTGATGGGTTGATTGGTCGCTTCTGACCGGGGATTCCTCTTCAGCTTTCATGCTATTATGAAGATGATGAATGGTTGGTTATTGAAGCTGCGCAGCGACCTTTATTTGGTTCTTTCAGTTGGGAAACCTTGGCTAATATCCTTTGTTATGTGTTTACTTTCCGCTGCTATCTGTTGACTGTCAATTGTTACATGCTATGTGATATTTATCATTGTTTATTGCTTATTGCATTATAGCATGTCATGTAGTTGCATTAGTAACTTACTGAGATTTTATCTCACCCCGTTTATTTCCATCTTTGTTTTTCCTTAACCCCTCCCCCCCCAGGAGGAAAAGGATTAGGATTCGCGGATCGAGGAGGACGTCGAGAGGATTGAGATTTTGGGGCAGGTTGTTATGGATCGGTTTACATTATTTAAATGTATAACCCTTTGGGAATAGTTTTACCATTATTGACGTCATTAAGAATTGTATATTTTATTCTTTTGAGCATAAGCTGTGGAGCTTATGTTAGATGTACTTTGTTGATTTAAACTTGGATTTGTAAAACCTTGTGTTATCATCGTTTGGTTCAAAATGGAATTTTTAACTTCTATATTTTAGAGTTTGGGTTTTAAGTCGACGTCCAGCTCGCGTATTCCGGACCCGCGGGTTCGGGGTCGCGACAGTTGGTATCAGAGCTATGGTTTAGCTCTATGTATAAGTATAGGTGGATTAGTATGACCTAGGAGGGTAGTGTGTTCGGAGTGAGTAATAATTGTTGTTTTATGCAGGTACTTGTTTGAAATGTCTCGAAGGAGAAGTGGTGAAAGTAATACCGGTAATGCAAATCGGAATGAAACGAGGGATGAAGCCCGTGCAATGTTTCAGGGCATGTTTGAGGCGGCCATGAAGGCCATACATGATCAAGGTCCGAGGGTAGAACAAGCACCACCACCCCGCTACGGATTGGAACAATTTCTGAAATTGAAACCGGTTGAGTTCAATGGGGAACCCGATGTAAGGAAGGCCGAGCTATGGATTGAGTCGATGGAGAAAATTTATGATGTCGTTGGTTGCACCGATGAAGACAAGGTCCGGTTTGCGGCTTATAAACTTGTGGGTGCCGCCGAGCATTGGTGGAAGGGTGTTAAAGCGAGTTGGGATGATACTCACACAGTGTATGCATGGGAATTGTTTGTGCGAAAGTTCAAGGAGCATTTCATTCCGGTAGTGGATCAAAACCGAAAGGAGATCGAGCTGCTCAACCTGGAGCAAGGTTTGTTGTCTATAGCTCAGTACTCGGCTAAGTTCACAGAATTAGCCCGGTATTGTGACTATCTTGTGCGGACCGAGGAGCAGAAAGCTACGAGATTCATCCGGGGTTTGAAGACTTCTATTCGGACTCAGCTTATAGCCCAGAGGATTGTGACATTTCAGGATGCGGTAGACCGGGCATACTTGATCGAACAAGATATTGGGGAGCATAAGAGGAAGACCGAGGTTGCAAATGCGGGTAAACAAGTAAGCCATGCTAAATCTCAATCACATCACCGTTCAGATAACCGAGATAATTTGGGAGCACCATCTCAGTTTAAGGGACAAACCGCGCTAGGGAATCCGGGTACTACTTCGGGGAAACAAGGGAAACAAGGTAGGTGGCTTTGCACTTACTGTCAGAGGGAAGGCCATTTGGAGGATAAGTGTTGGAAGAAACAAGGAAAATGTATCAATTGTGGTCAACTGGGTCACTTCATAAAAGACTGTCTGAGGTTTAGGGTTCAATCATCAGGAACAGGAACCAGTACTTCACCGGGTCAGAAGAGAGATGCTTCGGGGAACCCTAAGGTATAGGGCAGAGTAATTGCGACCAATCAGCACTCACCAGGTAACGGATAAATTTCAGGAGGTATTATTTTGCGTCGTGAGAGCGAGCGCGTGCATTTTAGGATCATCGCATTTATGTGTTTCTGTGCATTAGTTGCATTTAATTCTTCTGAGTCTTTGACTTATGTGTTGTAGGTGTCTACTCCTATGGAGGAGTTTAGGGTATCGGATGAAGTCTTATGTGCTTATGATATGCTTAAGTATGGTTATGTCTCACCTGCTAAATTAGCCATATTGCTATTGCAAGATTTTGATATTACTATTGCTTTAGTCTATTGTTGTAGAGGGATTGTTATATTCTCCATTCCTAATTTCTTAAAACTGTTTGAGACCGTTTCCTGGGTATACCTATCTTTTTTTTAATTGAAATCCGAGTATTTAGTTTCGGTTGATTTGTTGGGCGTATTTATCATTCGTAAGATTTCATTTGCTTCCGATTAGTACCTAGTGTTAAGGAGAAGCTTGGAGTAAATTGCATTGTGTGGTACGATTTGTTATGGACGATGAGTTGTTGTAGGAGTTATTGTCATTAATAGTGATAAGCGTGTTAAGTTAGAAAGGACTAAGTACGTTTTGGGAGAGTAATAATTTCTCAATCTATGTTAAAGGCCTTTTGAATTTTTGGTTAGATAGTGGTTCTATGGTTCTAAATCCCTTCTCGGTGGCGTCTCCCGAATTGGATCAAGAGTATGTGAAGGAAGTGGAGCATCAATGCTTGGGCATATTATAGAATACTACGATTTGGTATTTGGTCAGTTGGAACGTTGCTAGCTAATTGGTTTATTATGATGGTAGTACTATTGAACCTAAGTATCATTAGGTTAAGAAAGGTATGCGTGAAAGACTAACTTGGGTTAGCTATTGAAGATTTGAGATTTGTTGATTTCCTTGGGTTTATGAGCACGGATTATAATTTAAATGGGAGTTAGAGAAAATCTTTTGAAGATGAAATTTGGACCGTTTTGCGGACTATTGAGTAAATTGAATTGTTTGGGCTTCAAGACCGGATTAATGAAGGGATGAGAGTATAATATAGATTAAGTCGACACTTTGTACGAAGAATTTTTGGGGTTGTATGGTGCTATTAATTTAATGTGTTAACTCAAAGTGAAAGCACTATAATGGTAATCCATAGAGATGTAGCCATTTCGATGAATATTGTGGAAATAGAAATTCATTTAGCCTTTTTATATTTTTAAAGCTAATTAGGCTCGGGATGGTGATGTTTTGAATTTCTGGGGAATACTACTAAGTATGCGATTTACAAAAGGAAACACCTTTGCAGTGTAATTAAGGTTATGAATAAGATGAACTTGAGGTATCTCGGGAACTATGTTAGGAGCAATTGAGATTCTTGATTTTGAATTTGGATCCTAATTAGTAGTGGGGGTTATGGTTGAAGGAAGTCAAGTGCGAGAGGTCCTGGTATGGTGAACATTATTTAAGGTTACCTTGTAGTGGTTTAGAATGGACGATTGAGGAATTTGAGAAATGGCGGAACTATCGTATCCGTAGCTATTTGGTCTTTCGGGTAAGTCTCGTTAAAATTCGGGTCGAATTTTCTTTAAGGGGGAGTGAATGTCACGACCCGAAATCTAAGCTCTATTTTATTAGTAATAAATAATTATTATGTATTTATTTGCTTATTTATTTATTTAAATTATTATTTATTTAAATAATTATGTGTGCATTTTATGTGTTATAATATTTATGCTTAAGCATCTTATTTGGGTTATTTTGGGTGGTGTAGTATTGCTGGGTCTTAATTGTTAGTTGGGGGAGTAGTATTGTGTTAGTAGTTGAGGAAGGGGCCCGAGTGTAACATTTTGAATCATTTCCCCTACTCCCTCCCTACTCCTTCTCTTCTCCCTCACTCTTCCCCTTCACCCTCATCATTTCCCAGCCCATTTTTCTCTCTCTCTCTCTCTCTCCAAGGAAGAAAAAGGGGTAAGTTTCTCTCTTCTTCTCTCTACATTTTCTTCATCTTCCTCTTGTAATCTCTCATTTCTTAAAACGTGAAATGTGTTTAGATCGTCGATAGGATCGCGTAGAATCAAAAATATTTGAAATCCATCAACCTTGAGAAAATTCAAGTAAGTTACTTTTCCCCCATTTTGATGTTAAAATGTTCATATCATGTTCATATAATGCTTTTGTTGTCATATTTGAAGTTTCGATGAGGTTGCAATTTATTTGGAATTTATTTGGGTTTTTGGTCAAAAATGGTGATTTATGAATGTTGAGATTTGATTCTTGATTTTGGGTGTTAAGTGTTGTTAGATGAGTCTTTTTGGACTCATAAGTTGTTTTGGTACATTAGCAAACTAGTTGGAATGTTGGATTTTTGGTGAAAATGTGTTTTTGGGTTAAAAATGGAAGAACCCATGTTGTTCTTCCCGATTTCTGGCAATTCCGGGATACTGGGCGACCGCCCAAAATCGTATGGGCGACCGCGCACCTATCTGAAAGGTTTTGTTCTTGTTTGTTGGCTTTTTGGGCGACCGCACAGTTGGGTTTGGGCGGCCGCACAGTCCTCTGAAAGTTTTCATTTTGTTGGTTTGTGTGATCGAAGAATGCGTTTTGGTCCAAATCTTGGGTGTCCTTCTAGTTGACCTTAGTGAACATTGTAGTGCACTCTAGTGATAGAATTGGGTCCTTTGTGATCAAGTTTGTGTTTGAAATTAATTAAGTGTTAATTGGGATTTGGAACATCTTATTGAGATATTGTTGGTTTGACTTATCTTTGTGATGATCATTTGGTATATGTTTGGGCATCTTATGATGTGTTCATGATTGTTCCAATCGAATTGATTTTCGAGTGAGCCTTGGTCTAGGTTTTAGGCGATGTCCTATAGTACCTAGAGGGTGGTTACTGAACACTAAAGTGTAGGGTTTAGTCCAGTCGTGATCATGTTCTAATAAGTGTAACCTTTTGGATTAGTTTGGGGTGTTTAGAATGGGTTCGTTATGAACGGAGATAAAGCGTGAATTGGCAATTGGGTACCTACGGTTTGATTAACCTTAAGATGTATTCATTCGGATCTCTTATTTGGAATTCCAGGTGCGACGAGATGGTTGAGTTCATAGTCCTAGTATATCTTTTGAGTAAATGTTTATGATCACTTTGGTAATAGTTATTGTGCTATTTGTGAGCGACCGTTTGGGTTGCGCTCTTTATGAGTAACTTGTGAGTATCATATTTAGGATGTATTTGATACGTGCCTTGTCTTAGAATCATCTTGTTTTAATGATCAATGTTGTTGTGCTCTTTATGAGAAATTCTTGTTATCGTTGTTGTTAAACTCTTCATGAGTACCCGTTGCATCTTTATGGTGATTATTTGGTATGGTTCCCTACTTTGGAATCCTTAGTTGTTTACCGTGCTAGTATTTTATTTCTTAGCATGATTGAAAGTCCAGCTGGTTAAATTGTGTATCGAGTCAGGCAATGGATAATGCTATAATGGCACGAGCCAAGTCCAGTATAGCATCGCCCATTGGTCCTTCTGTCCTCATCCAGATTGGCCTTGGTTGGGATGAGCTAGCTCCGTTGTGGGTATTCTAGCTAATCGTTTTGGAGCATGACTTTGTGGCATGGCTCCCGCCCTTTGTGGACTTTACATTGTTATTGGTTCCGGTACCGGGTTTCTCTTCAGCTTTTATGCTACTATGAAGATGAATTGTTGGATTGATGGGTTGATTGGTCGCTTCTGACCGGGGATTCCTCTTCAGCTTTCATGCTATTATGAAGATGATGAATGGTTGGTTATTGAAGCTGCGCAGCGACCTTTATTTGGTTCTTTCAGTTGGGAAACCTTGGCTAATATCCTTTGTTATGTGTTTACTTTCCGCTGCTATCTGTTGACTGTCAATTGTTACATGCTATGTGATATTTATCATTGTTTATTGCTTATTGCATTATAGCATGTCATGTAGTTGCATTAGTAACTTACTGATATTTTATCTCACCCCGTTTATTTCCATCTTTGTTTTTCCTTAACCCCCCCCAGGAGGAAAAGGATTAGGATTCGCGGATCGAGGAGGACGTCGAGAGGATTGAGATTTTGGGGCAGGTTGTTATGGATCGGTTTACATTATTTAAATGTATAACCCTTTGGGAATAGTTTTACCATTATTGACGTCATTAAGAATTGTATATTTTATTCTTTTGAGCATAAGCTGTGGAGCTTATGTTAGATGTACTTTGTTGATTTAAACTTGGATTTGTAAAACCTTGTGTTATCATCGTTTGGTTCAAAATGGAATTTTTAACTTCTATATTTTAGAGTTTGGGTTTTAAGTCGACGTCCAGCTCGCGTATTCCGGACCCGCGGGTTCGGGGTCGCGACATGAGTTCGACCATATGATTGTGTTTGTTTGCTTGCTTGAGTAGAACTACGGAGGCTTGATTCCCGAAAGGGATACGTAGGAAGACCTACTTTGGGCCCAGCCGTCGAACCCTAGACGAGATCGGTTGTTTATATTTATTCGTCGAATCCACTTTACATCACAAGTGAATTCAACTAGGGGCTCTGTAGACACCCCGATCTCGCACCCCTAAACCAAACCCTTGAACCGGTCTAAACCCTAGAATGACCTAGAACCCTAGATTGGGAGGTTTAGGACTACTGACTGCCTTATCGGTGCATCGGATGAATAAACCGAGTCCGAGACTGTGATCAGGACTCAAAACCGAGCAAATAGGCGTATTCTCCAAAAATCGAGCGTAGGGACCCTACGGCGGGCCCCGCACCCCTAGAAAGCCTTTTACCGGTCATCTTTTGCATTTTAAATTATATTATGTTATTCCTTACTCGTTAACATATTCTAGATATGTCATCGTGACCAGAAAATTATGAGGAGAAACTTTTGTTTTGGAAGCGTGGACGATTGGGACACCTTTGCACGCACACCGGAGCAGTTACGGGCCATTACGGAACGAGAAAACGGAGACGGAAATGATGCAAATCCACATTGCATGGTCACCACAACGTGGCCATTTGCTGGCCATCCTATGGGGTGAGTCACATGGTATGGATCAACCGGGAAGCGACAAGTGGCAAGACATTAGAGGCATGTTTTTTTGAACTGTGACCGTACGCCTAGGAAGGAGGCATACGCCTCCAACCTAGCCATACGGCTGCTTCTTCCTGGGAGATCAGCCTTTGTTCCTCAATAATGTTGAACACAATGATGGCCATTCTATCACCTTTACATCACCCCCATCACCAAGAATCTGGGTAAACACTCCACCTCCCTCCTTTACCCCTATAGTAGGGGCATTTTGGTCTAAGAAAACTTACCTCCCTCCTCCATATAGTCATTCATCATCCAAGAAAGAAGGGGGGTTTAACACATTCATCCTACATTCTCTACACTCTCCATCCTACAACATTCCCCTCACTTCTCCCTTGTTCTTACCACCACCACTACTCCACCACTCCACCACCACTACTCCACCACAAAACAACCCTAAAACACAAGCTGTGATATCCCCCATCCCACATCGGAAATATGTGGGAATTGAGTGTGCTATATAGAAGGCCCATACACTCCTACTAAGAATCAAATCATCCATTGGACTTTTGGAGGCCTGTGATGGGCTGTGGTTGACCCAATTGAGGATATGCTTGGTGGGCTAGTGTATGGTACTTATGTGGCGGGTCGGGTCTGCGGACTCGGGTCGTTACAAATGGTATCAGAGCGGAACCCCGGCCTTAAGGCTTGCGAGCTAGCCCGGGGGTACGATCTAGGTATTGATTGACCTTGCCAGGGACGGCAAGGGTTTGAGTGGGGGAGATTGTGATATCCCCCATCCCACATCGGAAATATGTGGGTATTGAGTGTGCTATATAGAAGGCCCATACACTCCTACTAAGCATCAAATCATCCATTGGACTTTTGGAGGCCTGTGATGGGCTGTGGTTGACCCAATTGAGGATATGCTTGGTGGGATAGTGTATGGTACTTATGTGGCAGGTCGGGTCTGCGGACTCGGGTCGTTACACAAGCAACTCAAGCAAACAACAACACAATCTCCATCCATTCAATCAAACAACAACAACAACTCAAATCAAACAAAAAAAAAGAAGTCTTCCCTTTGGTAGACAAAGGAAGCACTCCCTCACCAAACTAAAATAGGTAAGAATCCACATATGTAAGTGGTAAGAAATGTAAGTATTTGTATGGTTTAGTTTGGGGTCTAGCCATTAGATGGCTAGACCCTTATGTTCTTTCATGTAATCTTTGTTGAATCATGCAAATCTCCATGTAAATATGTTGTAAGTGTTTAAACTTCTGATCCATGATGTATATATGAGTCTTATGTTCATTTCATGTCCATCCCCAAGCTTTAAATGAAAGGTTTTAGCATGAAAATGAAGTTTCTTTCAAAAGGTTCATAATCTGTCCACTTTTTGCTTCTTCATGTTTATCAACGTTTTTGTTCATATTTGTTGTCAAATAAACTCTTGATAATGTTAATAACATGTTAATGAACAAGTTCCCAAATTTTCATGGCTTGTTTCCAATATTTGGTCATGTTTTGAGTTCCACCTTCATGCTACTTGCAACCAGTTTGTATACTCTGTTCAACTTATGCTTTTCATGTGCTTTTTTCTCCATCATAATTTCGTTTCTGGGCTTAGCTCAAAAGATTAAAGTTGTTTATTATATATTGAAGATGGTGCATGCCAAGTTTCGTGGTCATATTCCAATTTTAGGTCATGTTTTGGTAAATATTTTCGTAGTCCAGATGTGCTGTCTTGCTTGCAGCATCTTTGACTAACCTGAGTTTTCATATCTAAAACTCCACCAAAACTTGATTTTCAAACTGAGGTCAAAACATAATATTTGTTCTAAACAAACTAAGGAAAATGTTAATATTTTTGGAATAACTTTTTGACCTCATAAAAGGCCTTTTTCCAATTTTGAAACAAGTGCTTACTCTCAGATAGATAATTTCCAGATTCTGACATCTAAATGTCAAAGGCCTTTTGAACCTTCTAAATATGTTTTCTGGGTTTGAAACTTGGCAAACCTAATATTTGATATGTTAGCTTCAACTTTCATGTTTTGTGTTTTTCCAGATTCCCAAGATATGATAGAGTAATTTTGCCATGAAAGTCTGACATGCTATGCGTTTACTGTTCTGGGCAGATTTCACCTTTGTGTTCTTTGCATGATTTGAGCATTAAAACCTAATCCAAAAATTAAGCAAAAAATCATATGTGTTCTCTAAGGGAGTCAATCCCAAGTTTTGTTTCTGGATTTGGATAAGTTTTGAACGGGTAAATTGGCGTGAGAACGGACAGTGGTCCTGAACTTCAGCAACCCTAAAACTTGGACATTTAATCATAAGGGATCTGTCTCCCTTTTTTGTGTGTAATTATAATCCCCCTTCCCTACATGTGTTTTCATTTTCTAAATGTGTTCAAAACCATTTTCAAAAACCAATCGGAATCCACCCAAACCGGTTCCCGATTGCGATCAAATGAACATACCTAGATTAGGAGACTCCTTTGTACATAAACACACACATTTTCTAAAAGGCATTTTCAAAAAGGCATTAAAAATCACACACATTTTCTAAAAGGCATTTTCAAAAAGGCATTAAAAATCACACACATTTTCTAAAAGGCATTTTCAAAAAGGCATTAAAAATCAAGCCTAGGTGGAAGCATGCTAGAGACCGAAAGGGCGAGCGGAGTGCCTAACACCTTCTCCTCTCGTAACATAGCCCCGAACCCACTTCTCTTTTCAATCAAAAAGATAATCCCTTTTTTCCTAAAATAATCAAAAAGATTATCCCTATTTTCCTAAAATAAAATGATCAAAAAGATTATCCCTATTTTCCTAAAATAAATGAAGTGGCAACTCTTCTTTTCAAAACCATAGTAGGGAAACCATTACGAGAACACGACCGCGGAATTAGGGTTTCGAGCGCGAGCTCTCACAACTATTAGATTATTATCTTAAAACACGTGCAAGGCGCATAACCTAATTTTGTTTCTTTAACGCAAGTAAAATTGTCAAACAATTTTTAATTACAAAATGTCAAATGTTTGGAAAATGGTTGAGACAAAATTAGATGTTGAAAGAAACATTGCAAAAGTGGAAAAATATGGGTAATTAAAGTGCAATCACCCCTAGTGCAGTCTTGAAGGGAACGATATACAGAAAGAAAAAACATGCATCGACTAATTCATTAACCGTGTTTGTTGCATCGATAACAACAGCAAGTGGGAGTTTGACATCATTCTTGGATGACCAACGAGCAATGGCTTAGTCAACTAGAAATAACTCATGGATTAAAGCATATAGCAAAGGGAACCAACATAAGCAGAATAGATAAAAATATACTTGTACTACTCCTGATCAACTCCTCTCAGAAATGTAACAACAAAATACTTATTAAGGTCACAAGGGACGGGACCCAAGGATCCATGACTAAAATTACAGCTTCTCATATGCGTTGTTAAACAAAAACAAACTGGTAATCCTAACTTACAAAAGATCCGACCTCAGCGGCTGCAATAAAAATATAAAGAAGAATAATTTTGCAGGGATAGATATACAACATTGAATCTAAATTTTACAAGCAAGCATTTTTTAGGTAGCATGTCTTTAATCACATCTCAATGTCTTCAAGGTCTGGTAGTGGGAAACGAAGGATGGCAGCAATTCCAGTCAGCTGTGCCAGTTCTGTCATGTCATATGAAAAGTCATAACAGTAACTAGTTTGAATTTTAAAGTGTGCTAGTGCGTTTGTATTTCTAAGAGAAGAGGGGAGAGAGTAGAGACCCTTACAAGTTTAACAGTTTACTCTCTATGTCCTAACAAATGTACCAAAAAACCAAGAGAGCAAGTAGAAAAAAATAAAAAATAAAATTATACTTACGCTCTCCTGAAACATGCATTGATGAGAATATGTGAGCCGCCCCTCCTGAATTCTTAACTGCATTCACCAAATCAACATACTTTTGTCTCGTAGTAACATCAGCACTCCTGTAATCCAATATTAACTTTGTAAGACTTAAGGCTGCTAAAGCATATACTTCTTCTGTCCCAAAATGATGTTCCCGCTTTTTTTGTGGTTACAACGAATGAATTTTGAGCAATAATTTTAGGTTAATTTAACTATGCCAATGAAAATCTAAAACTTGTTACTGAACAAGTTTTCGATTTTCATTATCATAATTAAACTAACCTAAATTTATTGCTCAAAATTCATTCGTAGTAACGACAAAAAAAGCGGGAACATTTTGGGACGGAGGGAGTATTTCAGCAAGTAATGATATTGAGAAACTATAATGGTGAATGCGAAGAAAGCTAAAGTACAAAATAAGTGCAAAAGGTATGTAACTGGCATATGAAAATGAAGTAGAAGCACTTGGAATTGGCAAAAAACTAGTTTAAGGGCATTCCAGCAAAAAAAGATGTTGAGATTACTTGCCTAAAGAGCTCATCAGTGATGAGTAGAGTCTGGATGGCCATTCTCTCGTGGGCGACTTCTACATGCTTTGGTCCATAACATGCACGAGCTTCATCCTATACGACAGCATGATTACTTTACAACTTTCAAACAAGACAAGAAAACCTAAAATGCTTTCCTCACTTGACAAAAAAGGAAGATTTAACATGCAACTCTGGCTCGAAAACTTTTCTTTTCAGGGTACGGGGATATAAAAGGTCAAATAAAGATGATGAAGAACTGACATTTGAAAGCATGGCAAAGAATTCTTCGAGTGCCCGGACCTGGATGATATGGAGACAAATATTCTCAGATGCAAGATAGAACAAACAATATGAGCAGAAAATATGGTCTTTATCCTTGAAATCAAACAACTCAATACAGAAATGATGCAAAAGGCTCTAAATCATAAACAAGTATTGGTAACCTCTTGTGCTGCTTTTGTATCTTTTATGAGATTCATGACATTTGGCGCATCCAGAACCTCTCTCAAACTATGTCTGCGTAACAAAACATTTAGGTGATGATAAGAAGGGTTAATGACAATTTAGGGCCTGAAATGTATGGGGGGTCTTCGGCGGGGGGCCTGACCTTTTTTATTCTACACATCAAGGCTTGACATGCCAAGTTCTCGCCAATTAAGGGCTTTTTTGACGGAATTTGTTAGAAAAGTCAGTTAAATCAACAAAATTGACGAATTTGTAACTGATATCAGGTTTTAGGGGCTTTAGTGAATATATAGAAACTTAAAGGGTTAAAAATTAAATGTACAATATTTTATGCATATTCTTAAAGTCCAATTTTTTTTTCAAAAAAATCAGAATTAAAGGATATTAATAAAATTATATAATATTTAAATATATATAAAAAATAAAATTGTTCAGAATAAAAAGTCTATTTTCCGTCAATTACATTTTACCATTGTATTTTTATGAAATTTTGCTTCACACTCGAAAAATATTACTTCTTATAAAATTTAATAACAAATACGCATAAATATTATTTATTTTCACTTTATAAGTTTTCAACTACACAATACGTAGTTAAAAAAATTGAAAATATATATATATATAGAGTGACGGTTGTTTTCTAAAGCAACATACTTTTATTTTGAGATTTTTTTTTGTTTGTTTTTTTTTTTTTCGAAAACAGACACTTGGGAGGAGGGGGTTATTCTTTTCGTCATCCTAGCCTTATTCTGCCTTCGATTTTGCTTGAATTATTTCACACTATTTAAGGCCCTATTCTCTCATTTTGCTTGATTTATTGTTGATATAATAATAAACTAATATTTTTTATTTAAATGATATATATATATATATATATATATATATATATATATATATATATATATATATATATATATATAATTATATATAATATACTGATTAAGATTAAGCTAAAGTCCTTATTTTTTATATATATTTAAGTAACATATAATTTTATTAATATTCTTTAATTCTGATTATTTGAAGAAAAAAACTTTTTTTTTAACTTTAAGAATATGCATAAAATATTTTACATTTAATTTTTTACCCTTTAAATTTCTATATATTCACTAAAGCCCCTAAAACCTGAAATCAGTTACAAATCCGTCCATTTTGTCGATTTAACGGACTTTTCTAACAAATTCCGTCAAAAAGCCCTTAACTGGCGAGAATTTGGCATGTCGAGCCCTGATGTGTAGAATAAAAAAGGTCAGGCCCCCCGCCGAAGACCCTACAATTCAGGCCCTAAATTGTCATTAACCCTGATAAGAATTGGGTTTTCACTTCTCAGGCAAAAATATATATACACAACAATAAATCATCACGAACCCTAGCCAGTAAGTATCAACAGCTTCAAGTGCGTAGGAGAAATAAGAAAAATGATACAGTGAACTAAATAAAAGTTCTCGTTCATAAAACCCCTCAAATGCTTATAGACTTTTGTGTTGCTTTACCCCAGATTCATTGCTATAACTTCACGTGTATCATCCGATCTCTATCTTCCCCCAATTATGGGACTTATAAGTTCAATTGTTCGAGAAACATCATAAATAGACAAATGCTCACAGCCTATAAAAACATATCATTAGAGGCAATGGCGGATCCAGCAATTCGTCTCAATAGCAGCAAATAGTGTATTTTGTTGAGAATGTGTTTCGAACACTAGACCACCATAAATCAAACAAAAATTCTAACCAAGAAAGTTACTAGCAATACGATTAGTCTCCTACGCAGTTTATAAATAAAAAACTTAAACAGAAATTGGGTAAAAGATAGTCCCAAAATATGGTATCAAGGTGGGTCCTCCCTGATTAGAGATTTGTATTTTCCCTCAATATCTATAAAATTACAACATACTCCCTCCGTTCCAAGGAAGTTGCAACATTTTGCCATTTAGGGTATTTCACAAAAGTTGCAACAATCCAAAAATGAAAGCTTTTTATTACTTTTATAATCCTCCACTCATTCTCTCTCTCCTCCCAACCACTCATTATTCTCCACTCATTCTCTTTCCACCCCCACTAATTCTCTCTCTTCCTCTCTACCTTTCATTTTTAATATAATATTATATCCTTAATTTCCCAACTCCAAAGTAAATGTTTCAACTTTTCTGGAACGGAGGGGGTATCCGAGAGCATGCAAAACATTCAGCTAGAGTGATATCACAACAATGTCAACGAGTAAAGTAAGGTAAAAACGTAAGAATGCCAGCTTAAAATGTACCGCCCCATGAGATTGCATCGCATCCCCCCCCCCCCCCCAAAAAAAAAAAAAAAACGGATCGGATAATTTAGAATACTCATCAAGTTTATTGAGGAACAATACAGTAAGCTAAAGCCCATAAATCATGTACAAACCGCCATGAATACATCCTCCACACACCCCCCCCCCATTGGCCTTCTTTGACTTTGATGGTCAGCTCAAATGAACGTTGACCAATAATATATGAAAATTTAATTATCCTCGTGAAATTTTAAAAGTTGTTAGGAATGCTATCAATAACAATTTTAACAATCAAAAATGGCCTTCTTTGACTTTGATGGTCAGCTCAAATGAACGTTGACCAAGAATAGTCAATTACTCGACCCCATATCATTCAAAAATGTCATTACCAACTTGAATGAACAGAATATGATTGTATCCTGAGGTCCAGTGTACAGATTACGTGATCAAAATATGAGTTTAGACACTTAAAACAAGATCTGAACATACTTGTATCCGGAGGTTGTGTGCACAAGAATTATGCGTGATTTGTTCTCAATAATCTGTCTCAGATCTCTCCTTTCTGCCTCCAGCAATAAGTGGCGATGGAATTGATCCTGAAACAATAAAAAGAAACTCGGAAAATCAAAATTGATGTCAAAAATTGCATGTGTGCCATTCCATGCAATACGCACAACTAGGTAGAACCGAAAACTCACTATCCTATCAACTTCTACCCTGATAGATCTCCTAAAGATGCAAACATTTCCTTTCAAAAAAGTTTCTCGGTTACTCAAAAATGCATAGTTCTATGTCGCTTATCACTTAACCTAAAGCAATGTATAGTAACCTTAGCTGAAGCTACAATAATGCAAGGGCTTTCTTGTCATCTTAAGTATTTTAAACACTCCCTCCAACCCATAAAGATGTCCCACTTTTATAAAGATAAATTTGATTGACCTTTAACCAATAATTTATGTTGATTTATTTATCCTAACATAAACCGGAAAGTTGTTATTGGCAGTATTTTTAATGGTGTGTCAATAACAAGTTAAATAATTTCATTTGGATAAAAAAAAAATCCTAAATCTTTGGTCAAAGTAAATCGAAATTATCTTTTATCGAACAAGAAGAAAGGTCACTGAACCGTGAAAGAAAGTTCTTAAGCAGGGTTAATGCCCGTGATTAAAACACTCCTCCGCCCTAGAGTAAGAGTCCTACATGAGATTTGCACGCTTATTAAGGAAACAATAAAAGAGAGGCAAATATTATAAGTGTGTAGAGGGTATAATTGTCAAAAACACTATTCATTTTGCAAATGGATAAAAAGTAGGTTGGTTAGTGTTGGATTTTTTGTAATTAAACAAGCATTGTAAGGACAAAAGTGTTCAAAACACTATTCATCATTCGCCATTTTAGAAATGGGACTCTTACTCTGGGACGCACTAAAAAGGAAAGTAGGACTCTTGCTCTAGGGGAGTATGTCAAATTCACACATATCACCTATATCTGAAAGTAAAGCTTCGATAGAGCAGCAGAGTGCATATGAATCAGTGTCGAGTCTGATTTCTAAAAGCACAAATCAAATGTGTTCAAATGTAATAGAAAAGATCTGTTAATACATAAATCCTTGCTTTGGGTAAAAATTAGAAGGGAATAGAGATTTCTTTTGCAATAATGCTTGTTATGTGGCTGCTGATCTGTAAGAATGTGATTGAAGGAGAAAAACGTGATAGGCCTAGTTTATGTCGATATATTCTCAAACAGCAGAGAATACTACAGAATTAGTGCGATACAACATAAGTTGAAACTTAATGCCTAGTTCAGTTAATTTTTTCTACCATCACCTCCACTTTCCGGTTGTACAAGCAAACGAAACTTGGCCCTCAAAACAGTGACTGCAGAGAACTAAATCTATCATCAAGTTTCAGACTTCAGTCAAACACTAATATTCAGTAGGACAGGAGACAGTCATGAACCAATTATTACACACCTTTGTGAATCCCGGGCTAGCGATCACAGCACATCTGACAGCCTTGAAGTCAATATGTTTAAGAAAGGCCTGGAGCAAAACCAACAAACCTTCAAGTCATTAAACTTATTGACAGAGGTTGTGAAAATTATCTGGTGGAAATCAAAATTTAAAAAAAAAAAAAACATACTAATATGATTATCCTTTAATCCAACCTCACCTGTAAAACATTCTCGAAGAACTTGTTCAAGGCCTGTTAACATAGTAACAACTCAAATTGATTATATTTGGACAGAGAATACATCATATTGGATCAGCAAATAAATCTAAAACCTACTTTGTCATAACCGGCTATAGAAGGCCCATGCTTGCGAGGTATTGAAGCTTCTATACGGGACCGAGTAATTGTCACACTGTCATATTATTAACCACGAGAGTATAAACAATTTGAACTTCAAGTGAAGGAGAACGTTTGGCGGAAGCGTATAGTAAGAACTACGAAATAGAAGAGAACGTCGACAAGAGAGAAGAGGAAGCACACACAATTTAGCTTAAAAGCTCGCTCAATATATTTATCTCAATGCTGAATAGCTTTGAAAGGTTACATGCAAATTTATAGGCTAAACTGAATCCTAACAATACTAGAAAATGGTTCTAACTAGAAGAACTAGAAAAATAAAATACTAAACTATAAGGACTCAAGAAGTCTAAGTACTATAAAACTAGGAAACCAATTATATATTAATCCTAAAAGGAAACTAATACACCAATACTAATCCTAAACTACCACGAAAACTTATCCTTACACAAGCATGAAAGCTTCGACATTGACTTATAATACGAATTATTCCTAGCTTGTCCTGCATTATCAAGACAGTCAACTATCAAAATGAGAACATAGTGCTTAATGCCAAAAACACCCGTGTACTACATATTTAACCTTAATCCCAAAACAAGGGTCAACATCACTAAATTATCTTTTTGGTAGAAAACATCACTAGATTATGTCATTTGGAATAATTTCCATCCCTGTTGTTACATCATCCCCTGTTTCTTTTTTCTAAATGTGGAACTTACTGATCTGCTTTGTACAAGAGTTTGCCATATCGACCTTTTCCTCTTTCTCTCTCTCTCTCTCTCTCTCTCTCTCTCTCTCTCTCTTCCTTTTATCACAATGACATATGAGGATTCATGTTAGCCGACCCCAAATTATTTTGGGACTAAGGCTTTGTTGTTGTTGTTGTTGTTGTATGTGCATTAAAAATTCACGAAGGGGGTAAACCCTTACAAAAGAAGCAAAATGCTTTGCAAGCAAAAACATTTAAAAAAAAAAAAAAAAAAGACAAGTGTTGAATAAACAAAATAACGCAAACTAAATAGCTGACAAAAGAAATAATTATTTATCCCCATCTCCCACTAAAATTTCACAAAAGGGATGAGCTCATTGGATAAACATTCCTTCAACCAAAAAAGACTAAGCATCTAAAAGGAGAGCTTATGAGTAGGCAACACAATTCCATGGAAGCTTCTCCTATTCCTCTCTTGCCAAAGAGACCGCATAACAAAATTTGGAACAACTGCCCAAAGGTTTCTTTTTGCCTTTGGAATGTGAACTTTGTACCATTGTACCAAGCATCTATAAAACTCTTCAGTGAATAGGGCGTAATCCACAAGATCCCATAGTCTATATAGCCTTAGCAATATCATAATGAAACAAACATGGTTGACTATCACATCACTCTTCATACACAAATAACAATGATTAACTAAACTTGTTCCTTTTGTCATAAGATGATCCCTAGTAAGAATTTTCTCCCATGTTGCCGACCAAAGAAAGAAAAAGCTTCTTTGTGGCATACTCCTTCCTGTTGTTTAGTGTAGTCTTCAATCAAACGTATGACTTCCTTCCATGGAAAAAGATCTCCTTCACTCGTAGTGTTCCTCTATGGAAATGCTTCATCGACGTTCTTCTTAACAACTTAACAGCTTCTCAAATTTCATTTTCAATATTGCTTCAGTTACACCATCTTTTACTTTAACCATAAATAAAATTCATGGTTTTTAAATCCCCTTGATTTGTATCTAGCTTAGAACAAAGTTCATTAAGAATTTTAGGCCCACCCCCAATCACCAGCTCTTTTGTACTAAATAGCACGCCTGTACGAGTCAAACGTTTTTGTGTTTTATAATGGGAGCAGGTTGTATAAACATTTCTTTTTAATAAACAAACTTTGATTTCTTCAACAATGGGTCCATATATATAATGATTCATGTTAGCCGACCACAAATCATTTTGGGACTACGGCTTTACTGTCGTTGTTGTTGTATTTTTTCAACAATGTCAGTTTCTTCATATAAAATTAAAATAACAAACCATAAACACCTCACCCGTGAGAGATAATAATAAATAATTACAAGATATAAATAACAAGTTGTAAATTTTCATTATGATAATTAAAAGTAGCCTAAATTATAGCTCAAAATCCGTTCGTACCTCTGTCCCGCAAAGTTAGCCTCTCTTTTTTCGTTGTTACTACGAATGAACTTTGAGCAATAATTTATGCTATTTTTAATTATCTTAATGAGAATCTAAAAATTGGTATTGTTAGTATTTATGATGGTGTATCAATAACAAGTTGTAAATTTACATTACGATAATTAAAAGTAGCCTAAATTATTGCTCAAAATTCATTCGTAATAACAACGAAAAAAAGAGGGACTAACTTTGGGGGACAGAGGGAGTATGAAAAAGTTAATAAGTAATGGCTATAATATATTATTCTACCTTTTGCCTACGAGAAGGATATGTGCCAGTCCTTCTTGCATCAACACCACAGCAAGATCAGCACTTGCAGAAGGATCTAAAGTAAAAATATACAAAGGAGTATTTTATTGTAGTCGTATGACATGGGAAAAGATAAAAAGACAGTTGAGGGATCCATCGAAAGAATAAATATACAAGGGAGAATTTTAAATATGTATATGTGTGTGTCTCTGAGAAAAAAAAAATTAGGAAATCAAAGCACTCGCATTCCGCAACTCTGCTACATGTATGAGTCATTCTCATACATGAATAAACCTTAGAAAGCACCAAGACCATAAAATAGCTTCTTTTGTGCCCTTAAAAAGCCCCGAGGCCCATAAAATAGCTGTATATACCTTTGTATGCCACAACAAGTATCTCGATATCAACTGATCTTGAAAAAGCTTGGCATTCCTCTCAATCAGATACACCATAAAGTAGCAAAAACCAAATTCCCACAAAATATTGGCACAGTACTGTCAACCAAATCCCCTAACATGCAACAGTAAAAAGGAGGGCACAAGCGAACACAGATCATTCAGCACAACACCAAACAACCAATACATATATATTAAGCTCCGCTGAGGAAAGAGAAAATCATTTGTGTCAGAAGCAAATTCGCATATGGGACAACAATACAGCCAAACTGTCACATAAGACCTACAATACTGTTCGACATCATCAGTATTGAATGTGTCAACTGGTCATAGAAAAGCTAATATCCATCCTGCTCTTTTTTTTACAGCACACCCTCATTCCCATAGTATTTCATTTGAAGATTTTTCTGCTTGTTCCACCACTAAGCACCCTGCATTCTTGGTTGTTTGGACCAAATCAGTGATTCAAGATTTCAGCTTTCTAATCAAACCACATGTTGTGCTCTATCCAACTAAACTCGATTAAACCTTGTCCATCATTTCATCCCCCCCCCCCCAAAAAAAAGGGACGGAAAGAAATAGAGCAGGTCAAAACGTAGAATGGAAACGCAGTACCGCCATTAAATGGTTTTAGGAAGGCCTATATTTTAAAATTAAACAAGAGTTATGTTAAATATATGTGATTGAATAAAGCTCAAACTTCCATCACCATAACAGGCGAAACTAAATCAGCTTGTAACATTATGACAGCATACCTGCTGCTTGATGGAGAACATCTAACGCCATGGAGTCCCAAAGCTTCTACAAAAATTAAAAGAGAACACACATTAATTGTATATCAGAAATAAGAAAAAAAGTTAAACTATGAATATTAGATACTCCCTCTGTCCTAGAATAAATGTCGCACTTTTTTTTACATTAGTACAAAGGAATTTTGAGCAATAATTTTATGTTAATTTAATTATCTTGATAAAATAATAAAACTTGGTATCAATACACCATTATAAATACTATCAAAAACGATTTTTAAAATTTCATTAGGATAATTAAATTAACCTAAAATTATTGCTCAAAGTTCCTTCGTACTGACATGCGAAAAAGTGGCTTATTTATTCTAGGACGGAGGGAGTATAAGATTTGCTATAGTACAACAACAACAACAAAGCCTTAGTCCCAAAATAATTTGTGGTCGGCTAACATGGATCTTCATATATCATCGTGAAAGAAAAGATGTAAGAAAAAACAGTAAAAAGAAGAAATAGGTGGGAAAGAAAAAATAAGACATTGAAAAGAAGAGAAGGAAAAAAAAAAAGGGCAGCCCGGTGCACAAGGCATCCCCGCATAGCGAGGGTCCGGGAAAGGATCCCCACCAAGGTTCTAAAAAACGCTAGGCGGTCGCTAGGCGCTGCAGGGGCGCCTAGCGCCTAGGCGGGGCCTAAGCGGGATCTAGGCGGGGCCGAGAATTCATCAATAACTATAATATCCTAGATGGGACTTAGGCGTTTCATGAACGCCTAGCGCCTAGGCGGGGCCTAGACGGGCGTCTTTTAGAACACTGGTCCCCACCACAAGGGTGAAATGTAGGCAAACCTTACCTTGCATTGCAAGAGGCTGTTTCCAGGACTTGAACCCGTGACCTCCAGGTCACACGGCAACACCTTAACCGGTGTACCAAGGCTCCCCAAGAAGAGAAGGAAAAAAAAAATAAAAAATCAACCCCCATTACCCACACAAATTTTTGCTTTAGTAAGACAAAAATAAGAGAGCAAGTTTAGAAACTAGTAAATAAAGACCATGGATTGCGAATCAATGTCATGCTTAGTCCTTTCAGAATGCGCGATAACCTTTCAAGTAACAATCACAAAAGATATTTCCAGGAGCAACATTACTCCTGAATGTTTAAAATGTCCTGTAACACTAAACAGTCACAAAAAGCAGGGTCGTTTGTCACTAAGTGAATCTTTCTCATCACTAAGTTGAACTAGATTATCAGGCAACAACTCCCACAGATTCATTTATCTATGATTATTTATTTTTATAGGATTTATCTTCAGTGATGAAAGACAAGTTCTATTAGATCAGAAGAAGTACAAAGAATACAAAAGAACAGTGAATAAAACAATCATGAATAAGGGAAGAAAAAGGAAAGGGAAAATGAGTACAAGAGAGAACACAACACTGGGGTAGATAAGCCCCCAGTCCTTTAACCGATCAAAATGCCTCAAGCACTCAAGCCTAAAGTGAGCATCTGAATCATGGAAGATCAGGGCATTATCCTCAACAAATGTACGTGGGATACCAAACTGAAGTACTGCCATTGTAATGACAAGTGCTACTTCTTACTAGAATTAAATTCATTTTCAACCATCGTACTTTCACCCGACTTTCGCATTAACCATCCTACTTTATTTTTTGCACGAAAACCACTCTACTTTGGAAAACCTCTTATCCAAACCCAAAAATCGTGGATTAGGGCACGGATTAGACACGAATTTGCGGTTGCGATGGGAGGTTTTCAAAAGTAGAGTGGTTTTCATGCAAAAAATAAAGTATAATGGTTAAAGTGAAAGTCGTGTGAAAGTACGATGGTTGAAAATGAATTAAAACCTTCTTACTATTCCAAACCCCTCTAAATGGTTTTTAAACCCAGGCATTATCTGCACAAAGGAAAATGTCCAGAGAAATGGGCCTATCGGGCCTACGCAGATAACAGTTAACGTTTATTCTCTTAACCGGCAAAGACTTTTAACTTTTGGAACCTACGGTTTCCATATTGAAGTGGCCATCAGTAGAGGAGGGGGATTACATGAGTGAGTTAAATCTTAAGAAAATATCAAAACTAAGAAGCCACTAAGATCCACAGTCCAAGAACTATCATCAGGATGGTCATACAGGTTGAGATTGATTGTTATGAGAATGACCTATATCAATTGATTTTGAGTTGCTTTTATGTGTAACATTTTCTCCCCAACGTGTACATAATAATTAGACTTTTGCATTTCCTAGTGTCATATTTCTTCAGCCCATAAAAAGTTAGGCCGTAAGAGTCAACACTTGCTCAGTAACCTAGACTAGTGTCAGCGTGATGAATCATAAGACATATACACGAAGACTAGCTGGTTCGGACTTTTCAATTTCCTAATGAACAAGTATTGTATAGATAGGAGTCAGCCCCACATGGAAAAATACAAAGAACAACAACAACTAAGCCTTTAATTCCTGTAGTCGGGTAGGCTACATGAACCAAAAGCAAAGTCACATCGGGTCATACCCACATGTAAAAGTAAAAACACCAAAAACAACCAAAAAGGCTTCTAATATGCAATGAGGTTAAGAAACCTGATATAAATAATGAATCCTTAAAAAGATTACAAATCTCATGTCTATATCCCTTGCAGCCTATAAGTAGTTAAATTCTCTACTTCAAGGCTTATTCTATAAGGCCACCCTCCACAGACTCCACATCAGAAAAGACACAACAATCCATTACTTCCCAAACAAAAAAATAAAAATAAAAAAATTGCACGTTCTTGCCACATTACTCCAAGACAGCATGGTATACTATGTTCTCTACACCTCAAGCCACATCACAATGCTGTACTAACTGATTAACTCTTCTTTGTTTGTTCAAAACCAAAATCAATTGATTAACATCTTCTAAGGTTATCCTGTGCCAAACTAATTTGCTAGACAGCTGGATTATTCAAAGACTAGGAATATTTTATTTTGGAAAGAAAAAAAAGTGTACACCGCCACTCCCACCTCAAAAACATATTCTCCATCAACCGTAAATTCTGTTTCCGATATCAAGAATCGTTCTTGCTAATAGTTATTTATCTGCAAGCAATTTAATATCAGGCTCGCTTGCTCGCTTCAACCTAGTTCTCAATTGCGGACCCTATTCTCCCATTCTAGGAAATCTAAAAACGCCACAAAAGAGGATCAATGTCAAACACCCTTTAGACATCCCTCTTTTCATTTCTTACCAAGTACCCGACATTGAAGCCACAAAGTCGTAAGGGAACAATGTAATTGCAGCAAAAAGATTATCTATTCATTGAGCTATACTTATTTAGAGTAATTTTTATTGTATTAATTTTTAAACTCCTTACCCTTTAAGCTAATTACTTTGAACCTAAATATCATTCACAAAGTACATATTGATACTCAGTAAACCTTAACTAAAAAGCACAATCTCCATGTTCATCAAAATAGGAAATTGTATGATACATTGCCGTAGCTTGAGGAGCATACAAAAAGCTATAGCTGACCATGTAGAAGAAAAGAAACTTGAGCGTCAGGGAAAAAGTGAACTAAGCTTAAATAGGGCATCCATGATGCAACATCTCTAGAGTGTCTAGTCTTTTGAATCAAAGCACTACTCCAAACTCTTTTATTACTTTGAACTTCTTTTTTTGAACTTTTTATTCGCTGAATGCAAGTAATCAACCCCAATAGCCCCGAAAGAAAAAAAGAAAGATCTAAAAGATTAAAAAGATGTAAGATCTATAAAATCAAGATTTAATATGCTTAACATCCACCTATCTCATCAATTTAGAATGTACAGGCCAGCTGACAACAAACTAAACCAACTTTTATGGAAGATACATTGATAATGTTCAAATCATGGGAAAGTGCCCAATGTGTGAATGCACATATTGTCATAAAGACCTGACGGAACTGTTGACCCACATAAAATAACCAGGTTAATGAACTGTGGAACAGTCTAACAGGTTGATTGATTACAAGGTTAAATAAAAAATCATTACGGTATACTCCCTCCGTCCCAGTTGAAGCTTCACCTTTTACCCAAACGGGTGTCCCGTTAAAAGCTTCATCATTTCCTAAAATGGTAAAATATGTAGGCCCCACTTGTCATACCCACTCACTTCTTCCTCTCACATACTTAAATTATGAGGCCCACTTGTCATACCCACTAACTTCTTCCCTCTCACAACCCTTCTTACACTCATCACTTTCCTTAATTTGTGTGCCATCACCAAAATGGTGAAGCTTCAATGGGACGGAGGGAGTATTGTTACAATATCATGAATCCAAATTTAATCCTCGTTTTGAGAAGTAGCAGTACTAATTTCGATCCAAAGGTGCTAACTTCGACCCAGAGGTGATACATGCTAGTGGACCTAACATGAAGTGGATAGGGAGGATCAATTTAAGTAAAATGATTCATAGTTCTATTAGCAACGTTTCATACCTTTCTTAACACAAAGGGTCGGTGTAGTTCAATTTCAAGAGTATGGAATTGGCCTATCTGCAATTGAAATTAAATTAGTAAGTCAACTTATATTGTCTTTCTCTCCATAACAACTATAAAGTATGCTTGGTGAATTAGCCAACTTGATGGGCTTGTTTGAAAATGGAGCATACCTTCACATGTTCATTCTCCAGGATGTTCTTTCCACGTATCCGCAAGATAGACCCTTCTTTGTCATAATCCACAGCCTGCAAATACGTTCAAGATATTATCTGACGACAACACTGAGGGACCAAAAGGAACAAAAGTAAACCCCTTAAAGAATGGGGCAAATGACAAATAAGGGTCTGAAGCTTGGGGGTCGTTCGTAGAAAGGGATCCGATGTTCTAAAACTCACAAATCAGTGTCTAAAGTTGATGAAAACTAGCAATTAAGGCCTTTTTAACGGAAAAGTAAGATTTTTCAGTTAAATCCACATGTGCCAGACACATGTGGACAAAACTGAAATAAAATTTACTAGTAAAAGGGTAAAACGAATATTTTAAAATTTAAGGGACTAAAAGTTAAAATTTTACTAAAATATATATGATTCGTGAAATTAATATTTTTTAAATTCACTAAATTAATTTTTGTAAAAAATATTAATTTCACAATTTTTTATTTTTCTTTTGAAACATTTTTTCACAAAATTAGTTTTTCCAAGAAAAAATTCACTAAATTTATTTTCGAGAAAATATTTCACTAAATTAATCTATTATAAAATCAAAATCTTGAACATATTGCATTAAATTAGTGAAATTAGTTTTTTGAAAGTGAATTTCACTTTACTTTTAAAAAAAAACACTTTTTTTCCTATATAGTTGTTTTGAAATTTATATCTCTCCTCTTTCTCTTATGTAAACCCACGTCCCCCACCATCTCATGCATCATAAGCAAAAAAAAAAAAAGAATGTGATGTATAATTAAATTTGAGGGTAAATAACTTTAGTTAAAGAGAGAAGGGGAGATATAATTTTATAGTTTTTTATTTTATGCTAGATTAACTTAGTACCCCAAATAAAAAATTATTTAAATATTATATCAAAAATACTAATTTAGTAAAGTATTTTCACAAATAATATAAAATTTAGTGAAATTAGTATCGTTTTGAAAAATGATTTAGTGGAATATATTTACAAAAAAAATTAATTAATGAATTTTATAATTACTAGTGAAAATTGTACTTTTAGTCATTTAAAGTTTAATATAGTCATTTTACCCCTTACAGATTAACTTTTATTTCAGTTAGGTCCACATGTTGGATTTAACTGAAAAATCTAACTTTTCCGTTAAAAAGCCCTTAATTGCTAGTTTTCATCAACTTTAGACCCTGATCTGCGAGTTTTAGAACATCGGACCCCTTTCTACGAACGACCCCCAAACTTCAGACCCTTATTTGTCATTTGCCCTAAAGAATGAGTAACCTCAACAAAAAATAGGGTGATCAACTAATTTTTAAAAATTGTGTAATGAAGCAAAAACATCTCTTTCCACTCGCAGTCATAGTAAAACGTAGGACGGTTGGGCAACTAAGATCAGATTTTTAACTCCATTGCTTTCTGGAAACCACAGTTCATTTCAGTTTCAGCCAACATCAAAAGGGCTAAGCAGCCACTTGATCTTCTTCAGGACAATGAAGCATTAGGTATAGCACTTATTTCTTTATTGGACGACACAGCTTTCATGCACTTTGATACTTTGATTTTACTTTCAAGTAGACCTAAGGTAATCAATCTGATATGCAAATACAGAAACAAAGAACCCAGATCCCAAGACATTAACTTAGGCGTGCAGGATCTCCAACTCTGAAAAAACATGGTCGCAAAAGTAAAAGCCCTTACAGGAAAAATGAGAATAGATGGAAAGCTGAATTTCAGGTAAAATGAAGCCAGAGGAGGCAGGAAAAAGATCAAGAGAGGAAAATCTAAAGCGCGAAAAAAATCTAGGAATATCACCACCTAGAGCTCCAACTCAATAACTAATATTTTACACATCAATGACAAATCACATTCTTATTCAGTCCATCACTGCTTCGGATGCTGGAAAGTATATATCGGATCATAAGGAAACATCTACGCTTCTAAACACTTAAATGTGATTTCATGTTTTCTTTTTTTACAGATGATAGTAGCAATTCACACATAAGACCCTTCAAATGATTTCTAAACCAGTGAACCAATGATTTTCAATGTAACTGAACTTCTTAATGTAGTATTGGAGTCTGTCTTCAGCATCTTTTGCATACATCAAAAAGTATTGTGGTAATAACCACATCTCACCTCAACTTTAATCTCCAACTTCAATTTCACGCGTTCCGCATCTCTTCCTCCAGAAGCTGCTTCTCTAAGAACTTTCCTGGAAGAAGAGAATGTGACTATGGTTAGTACCTTCAATTAAATTTTGTGTATGCATACTTCAGTACTTACTTGAACTTTAAACTTCCACTAATTACCCTTTTCTATTATGTCACTTACTATGGTTAGTACCTTTAAATAATTTTTTGTTCCCCAAGTTTTCTCAATGACCAAACATTACTGTTGGGATAATGCCTTTGAAGTTGGGACGCTGACTTGGAGGATTGTACAATGAGGTTTCGTAATTCCAAGGGAGGAGCAGCACTGGCACGGCCGAGTACTATGGAGTAGCAACGCCGTGCAGGAGATGGTTTAGAACCTGATGAGCTAAGCAGCATTGGCACGGTCGTGCCAGATAAAGGACACAGCTGTGCAAGGGATATGCTCAGGCTCTGATTGATGCGAAAGCCGTTGCACGACCGTGCCAGGTTAAGTGACAAGGCCACGCTCGACAAATGGGCTTGGTGGGCCTAGGCGCTGATTTGCAGTTTGGCGTGGGAATTAACTAAGTCCTTTAAGGATTAGTATTGCTTACTTCCGTCTTCAGGATTAGGAATTAGATTAGTATAAGTAGGCTTGGTGGGCCTAGGAGCTGATTTGCAGTTTGGCGTGGGAATTAACTAAGACCTTTAAGGATTAGTATTGCCTCCTTCCATCTTCAGGATTAGGAATTAGATTAGTATAAGTAGACTAGTCATCCTAACACAATCAGAGAGCTCAAAACAGAAAATACTGTTGATCAGAAAGAGATCTAGATCTAAGGGATTGCACACCTAGGAATTTTGTGATCAAAATTCGTGCAAGGTAGATTAAGGTGAAAAGGGCCAGACACAAATTAATGAAACAACCAAACAAGAACTGTCAACCGTGTTTGTGATACATACTTCAACCCTTGATAAAATACAAGTACCTGACGGTAACAGCCATGACAGAGTCACCTTCAGCGATCAAATTATATCCAAGCCATAAATCATCGGCTTCTTCTGGAATCATCTGTTTCCACAGATCCAAATACCAATAAAAATAATCTTGTTAGCAAAATTCGTTGTTATTAGATAAACTGGGGTTTAGTACTGGGATTATTATACCTTGACGCTCCCAGGCCCATTAGGAATGAGGTCTCTACGAACGATCTTCATCTATGACGAAATGAATTTCTAGAACTTCAAATGAATTAGGGCTGTTTCACTTCATGCCAAAATCAACTAAGATTTTCTTTCTTTCTCTGGATTGGGATTGGGATTGGGATTGGGATTGGGATTGTCTTTTTTTTCGTTTTCCCGGTGAAGGTGTGGACGTGGAGTAAAACGGTGCGATTGTTGTTGGAGTTTAAATACGTTTTACCCTAATACGTTCCACTTAAATTGGTTTCAAAAATTGGGTCAAACTCTATTAACTTAACCTACTTGGATTAATTCCATAAGGGCCCTTTACCCAGATCATTACTCCATAAAAACCCAAGTGAGATCTAAAAACCCACATTTTAATAGAAGCCCAGATCAAAATTCCACCAAAACCCAAAATATCTTTGACCTAGTCAAATATATTTTCTAAATACCCGAAATGCCCCCACCCCAACACAAAACCCCAACCTCCTCTTCTCCCTCATTCTCTCATTCACACACGATTCTCTCTCTAAAAAACACGCACGCACACTCTCTCCATCGCCGTCGTCTTCTCCGGTGAAACCTCCACCCACCGGCGCACCTACCTCACTAGCCACCACCTCCCTCCGACGTCGCTCGTGCTCTCTCCCTCCCCTTCCCATCTTCGGTAAACCCATTCTTTGCATCTGGACCTCCATTTCTTTCAACAACGACGAACAATTCTGGCGCCACGTTCCCTCTCCGCCGGCGATCCGTTCCAGATCTGACCGGATTCTCCTTGATCTCCATTTTCTGGTGAATGGTGATTAGCATTAACACTCAAAAGCTTCGGTGAGGGTTTCAACATTTAATCAAAGATTGAGGCTTTTAATCAGATTGTTTAGGCGTTCAATTTCTCTTGTGGAAGTTAACCGCAGGTGACTCCATTAAGCTTGACCTAATTCACTCTCCAATTTTGGTGAAGTTCTGTAGCAGACGTATGGGTTTAAAATCTGGGTTTGTGATTTTTTTTTTTTTTTTTTTTTTTTTTGTGTGTGTGTGTGTGTGTGTTTGAAAGTGGTTTGTGATTGCTTAATATTTTTCCTTATGGGTTTGTGATTTCTTCAACAAAATTGGATTGGAGTTTAAATTTGTGCTTTTTTGGTGGTGATAATATACTCATCTTACTGCTCTCAAATTTTGCAATTATTGATTTTAATGTAGTTTTGACAAGATGGAATAAGAATGAATTTTAGAGATTTTCTTTTGAGTGGTTCTACCTGTAAGCTAGGTTTGAATAAGTATGAAAATTTGAGTAAACATGCGAAGATATGGCCTAGTTGATGTTTGAATAATAAGCCAGTTGCTTGAAAGGTTGATTGTAGGCAAGAGATTTCGTTCAAGATTCCAAAAATATTATTTATTTATTTTTATCAAAAGTTGGAAAAAGTGAAAAAGAAAATGAGTCTTATACTCTAATTATAAGAGTAAAACTGGTCTTATACATCAGTAATAAGAGTTTGATCGGATTTGACCAAAAAATATTATTTATTTTTTTATTATAAGTTGGAAAAAGTGAAAAAAATGACTCTTATAGTCTAATTATAAGAGTAGCACTGGTCTTATACATCAGTAATAAGAGTTTTGGATGAGATTTGACCAAAAAATATTGTTTATTTTTTAATTTTTTTTTAGTAAAACTCCATAATATTAAGTTGGAAAAAGTGAAAAAAAAAATTGACTCTTATACTCTAATTATAAGAGTAGAGCACGTCTTATACGTAGATTATAAGAGTTTGACTAAATTTGACCAAAAAATATAATTTATTTTTTTATTAAAAGTTGGAAAAAGTGAAAAAATTGACTCTTATACTCTAATTATAAGAGTAGAACAGGTCTTATACGTCGATTATAAGAGTTTGACTAGATTTGACAAAAAAATATTATTTATTTTTTTTATTAAAAGTTGGAAAAACTGAAAAAATTGACTCTTATACTCTAATTATAAGAGTAGAACAGGTCTTATACGTTAGTTATAAGGGTTTGACCGGATTTGACAAAAAAATATTATTTATTATTTATTAAAAGTTGGAAAAAGTGAAAAAAAATTGACTCTTATACTCTAATTATAAGAGTAGAACTTGTCTTATACGTTAGTTATGAGACATGTAAAAAAGTCTCATATCAGACTTATGAGTCTCTCAAAGGTCTCATAAGTGCATTTTTTAGGTCTTATAATTTGTATCAAAGTCTTGTAAATTCTTTATGAGACATGTAAAAAAGTCTCATATCAGACTTATGAGTCTCTCAAAGGTCTCATAAGTGTATCTTTTTAGGTCTTATAATTTGTATCAAAGTCTCATAGCAGAGACTCATGAGTCTCTCAAAGGTCTCATAAGTGCATTTTTTAGGTCTTATAATTTGTATCAAAGTCTTGTAAATTCTTTATGAGACATGTACAAAGTCTTATATCAGACTTATGAGGGTCTATTTACAAGGTCTCATAGCAGAGACTCATGAGGCTCTCAAAGGTCTCATAAGTGCATTTTTTTAGGTCTTATAATTTGTATCAAAGTCTTGTAAATTCTTTATGAGACATGTAAAAAAGTCTCATATCAGACTTATGAGGGTCTATTTACAAGGTTTCATAGCAGAGACTCATGAGTCTCTCAAAGGTCTCATAAGTGCAAATAATGGCAATTTGGTAATAAGGATTTAAATAGTGTCATCATTTTATATAAATAATTTACTGGAGGGTGATAGCAAAAAAAAAAAATTAAAAATTAATTTTTGATAATGCACAATTATAATTTAATTTATCTTTTTGACTCTTATACTCTAATTATAATAGTAGAACTGGTCTTATATGTTATTTATAAGAGTTTGACCAGATTTGACCAAATAATATGATTATTTTTTATTAAAAGTTGAAAAAAGTAAAAAAATTGACATTTATACTCTAATTATAAGAGTAGAACTTGTCTAATACCATCAGTTATAAGACTTTGACCGGAGTTGACTAAAATTATAATTTAATAAAATATGTAGGTCCTTATATGTTTAAAAATCAATTTATTTTTATTTTTTATTTATTAACAAAGTTGATATTTTTGTGAATATTTTTGAGTCTCATTAATTAATTGTCAAACTCTCATTATTTTTCATTTGTTTTATTTAATAACTATTATAATCTTATTACAAAATATGCCTTTGGATTAGTGGTTAGACACCAATAATTTTTTTATTGGTCCCAGGTTCGATTCCTGGTCCTTTGTAATTAGCTAGATCTTTTCTTTACTGCTTGGGCTGACTAGGTAAATAGGCTGGAAGGGGTTGGGCTGCAAGGGGTTATGTCGGGTGGATAGGGGTATATATGTCTTCTTGAGCTTTATTGGGTTTATATGGAATTTTGATCTCACCATGGGTTCTTATGGGTTTATGATCTCACTCAGGGGGCCTAGGGTCCAAAGCTCAACCTACTTTGCCCTAGGGTTGGCAAACTCTACCCGTCCATTTGATTTTTATTTGAGGCTTTAACCATTGCTCTATCTGTCTCAACTTTATCGCAACTTATTTCCGTTTTAGGTGTCTCCTACTTATCGGTACTTACTTAAAATGTTCAATTATTTCTCTCTTACCTACTCACAACAACTATCCACTAACTTATTTTATTTCTCCTACACACTCACAATACTTACTTTTTCAACATTATTTTTTTAATCTTCATGCACTTATTTTTAGTAGCGATAAGTACGGGACGGAGAGCGTATGTGCTACGTTTAGCTTTAAAACGGAGCAGTTCTTTCAAATAAGTGTATCAATAGCACGTTCTCAACCTCAACTTTTTGGAACGGGACCTTCGTTTGGAACCCTACAGTTTGTAGCTTTTTCTTGAACGGCACTTTCAAACGGAGAAAATGCTATGAGTTTGACCATTTTAACCTTTTAATTTGGAGAAAAATGGGGAGACATGTTTAGAATTTTGAAATTCTGCTGCAAAGAATAGAAGATGAAAGAGTGTCCTTAGATCTATATATGAAGGTTAGAAAATACCAGACACATATGATTTACGGAGGGAATAACACCAAAAGAAGACCCCAATATGTGATAAACGCAGGTGAAGACGGAGAAGAGATAGACTATGTGGCCATTAATGGAGGTGGGTTTACTGGGTTGGAGTAGCTGAGTAGGGAAGGGGGTGAACAAAATGTGTTGTGTTTTTTTTTTTTAGGGTTAATTGCAATTTAGACCCTAAAGTATGTTACCACCCTTCCAATCGAGCTCTGACTGTCTTTTTTCATCAATTTCAACCTTGGGGTAATTCATTTTCGCCAGTTAGGGCCTTTTGGACGGATTTCGTTAGAAAAGTCAGTTATGTAGCATGTGCTTGGCACGTGACAGACGGATTGGATTGGTTTGTAATTGTTATTAGCTATTAAGGGGTTAAATGAAAGATTTTAAAAGAAGGTTATGAGTCAAATAAAAAAAATATCCTTATATTCATCTCCCTTCTTCTCTGTCTGAGATGAAGCATAATGTCAAGAACAATCTGTACTTGATTGCCCCAACGTTTGGGGACATTGACACGGACACGATGAGGAGTGGGATTGTGACTAAGGCCCGAAATCTAGACTTGAGGATGCGCGCGCTACACATGTTTATATGTGAGAGGATACTTCCGAGCTCACATTACAATGATGTGCATTGGAGAAGGGCTGCATTGATGCATTTAATCTTGCAGGGTGGCAGGGTCAACACGGGGTTGATAATCCAGAATGAGATTCAGCACACCCTCAAAAACATGGGGAGTTCCAACTTTAACTATCCCCTTATGATAACAGCTCTGATGAGGCTGGCAGGGGTTGAACCAAATTCCAAGGGATCTGACTCCGGGGACCCTCATTAATATAGAGTCTATGACTCGAGGCCACACAGCTACACAGCCAGGAAAGGGGACATCTGGTGGGGCACAGCAGGAGGAAGCACAGTGGGAGATGCACCCAGATGAGGCCACACTCTACTTGGGAGAGGTGATTGAGGACCTTCAAGAGGATATTCAGGGGTTACTCCTGGAGTTTGGAGTGATGAGACAGTGGAGAGGGAGGCAGGATGCCACTTTAGGAGAACTGCAGCAGCGCAAGTTAAATATGTACCAGAGGCAGACTGCAGATATAGAGGCAGCACAGGCATAGCGAGAGCAACAGTCCAGAGATTCCACCCATCAGGCACAGATGCTCCAGATGATATGGGGATGGGTGGCACCTCCACCTCCTCAGTTTGGTGACCCGATGCAGTGGCAGGGAGGAGGTTCTAGCCAAGGTGGCGGCAGCAACCAACCCCGCAACCCTTTTCAGTAGTAGCATGGTTGGAGGTATCCCTATCCCTAGCTCATTTTTACTAATTGTAAGCATTAGGGGCAATGCTTTGTTTAAGTTTGGGGGTAGGGTACTGTTGGGTTGGTAGTATCATCATCTTATCACTTGTGTAGCTAGTTTTTTTTTTAGTTTGTAGAATATTTAAAATTGTTGTTCTTATCATATTGTGGGGTTGTTAGCCAGGGTCGGTGATGATCCGAGGGATTGTTTGTGTTAGCCATCGTAGGTGCTCTCATTTTACCTAGAATTGGGGATCGCATTATCACTATTAAAGGCATGATTGCACCACCTCTCACTTATATTAGTTCCACGATCATGCTACCAACTTAAGATTAATTTATGGGATCACTTTGTGTATGCTCGGGGGCCCTAGAAAATTGTTTCATGGTTGTCAATAACAAATCAATAGGTTATTTGGTATTTATGGCAATTCTTTCTAAACCCTTTTCTTGTCTTTATTTTGTCTATCTAGTCACTTAAATAAAATCACCGCTAGAACACCCTTTTGAGCTTCAAAAAGGAATGGCACATTAAAGACCGCCATTCACCTTCTTTTGACACCCGGTTTCCTACCCTTTTACACTTAGAATATGTTAAACCCACCTTGACAAGGAAATGGACTAGGGAATGATGGGAATTACAGTTCGAAATTGGGAGAATGATTTGGGGAAACATTGAGTATGGCCAGAAATGTGAAGGGGGTTATGTATTGAAAGGAGGGATTCAAAAAAAAAAAAAAAAGTTCATAGTTAGTAGAAGTGCAAAATCTGTAAATTTGCACTTAGTTTCATTCAGAAAAAAAATGTTTGTCCCTCCTAATGTGTTAAAGTGATGAATGAGGTGGCCAAAAGAAAGGAAGGCATATAATAGTCACCCCTCTTTGACAGGATTCACAATGGCACTAAGCAGGGGAATGACAAGTGAAAACTCACTAATCTCCTACTGAAGAGAACGGTTTCTTGCACGGCCTAATAAGAGTAGCAAAGAGGAAATAGAAGATTTACCGAAAATCAGTTCATAGATAACACCACATACGATTTCCGAACTTAAAGACAACCGACAACATCAATATTACAGCCACTTAAACAGGTTGCTACGTCCTTCAGCAAGCCTGACTACTGCCCAGTACCTTTTTCTCTTCGCTGAACTGAAACGGGAACCTGGACTCATGGATAAAGTAACAAGTGGGAGAATACAAAGTGGGTTTAGCTCGCTGTCACCCACACAAATTCAAGGCTAAAAGAAAATATCTTCTCCGTGAATGCATTCAGTTGTGTTTTGAGGCCCAGCTCAGTTATCTACGCAGTCAACCAGCTCGTTGAATCAGTCATGTTCAAGAGAAAATCGCCTCAACCGATTCACCAAAATTCAGATCGACACATTGCCAGTTCAAACTATTAGAGACAATTATCCTACATCGGGAATTAACTATCCAAGCATTAACTATATAAAGATCATGGGCTACTCCTCTCATTGCCAATTGATTTTGGGATGGAACCTTAGACTTTACATGGTATCAGAGCTATACAAAGACCTAAACTAATATAGGAATTATTGGACTCTATTCTAAGAGGATAATGATATGTGCAAATATACAATCCTAGGCTATAAACATGGGAACCGAAATATTGTGATTGATATCACAATATTCGGCTAATACCCCCCTCAAGCGAGACGGCCGTAGGGTGCGGAACTTGACAGAGAGAGCTTGAAAACTTGGTTTAGACA
Source organism: Campanula takesimana (assembly GCA_026119855.1). Classification (NCBI taxonomy): domain Eukaryota; kingdom Viridiplantae; phylum Streptophyta; class Magnoliopsida; order Asterales; family Campanulaceae; genus Campanula; species Campanula takesimana. The sequence continues at coordinate 9,601 of JAOWBW010000930.1, read as the reverse complement.
ACCCCTTGATGAAAATATCAGCGAGTTGATCACCTGTTGAAACATAGCACAGTTGTAAAAACCCTTTGGTGACTAGTTCCTGAACAAAGTGATAATCAATTTCGATGTGGCGAGTATGTACATGAAAAACAGGATTGCGGGCCAATATGAATCGCCGAAATGTTATCACAAAATAACGTTGGTGAGGAGAAATAAAGTCAAAGTTCCTGAAATAGATAAGAAAACCACCGTAGCTCAGGGGTAGTCATAGCAATGGCGCGATATTCGGCTTCACTACTCGAGCGGGAGACCGTAGATTGCTTCTTTGCTATCCAAGATACAAGATTCCGACCAACAAATATACACAAACCAATAGTGGACCGTCTGTCATCAGGGTCATCGGCCCAATCAGCATCAGAGTACGCACATATGGACAAGTGTGGAGAGCGGTGAAATGTGAGACCAAGAGACAATGTACCTTTAACAAAGCGGAGGATCTGTTTGGCCGCAATGAGGTGAGTAGATCGAGGCTGGTGTATAAACTGACAGACCTGGTTAACAGAGAATGCAATATTAGGTCGAGTAAGGGTTAAATATTGTAAACCTCCAGCAAGACTACCATAATTAGTGGGATCCGGCACTGGACCGCCCTCTAGAGCAGACAATCTAGAATAGGGAGTGGATGGCGTGGAAGTTGGTTTGCAGTCAGACATGTTAAAATGATCAAGAAGATCAAGCGTATACCGTTTCTAATACAGCTGAAGGATAGACTTATTGCTGGATGCCTCAAGTCCTAGGAAGAAACTGAGATCCCCCAGACGACGGCTATCAAACGTACCACAAATTGCATCAATGATGGAGGAGACAGCTGCACTTGAAGACCCGGTTACAATAATGTCATCCACGTACATGAGAATGATGGTGGTGGTGCCGGAGGAGTGTCGTATGAACAACGATGAATCAGAACGACTATTGAAGAAGCGATGCTGAAGTAAGAACTCATGAAGACGGTGAAACCATGCCCTTGGTGACTGCTTCAAACCATATAGAGCTTTGTGGAGCTTACACACAGCAGTCGGATGAGACGAATCAGTGAATCTGGGGGGTTGCTTCATGTACACCTCTTCATGAAGGACACCGTTGAGAAAAGCATTACAAACATCTAGTTTCTTAATATCCAAAGAACGAGAATGAGCAACTGATAACACAGTTCGAATGGTGGAAGGCTTGACAACTGGACTAAATGTCTCGTCATAATCAAGTCCAGCTTGTTGAGTAAAGCCCTGACTGACTAACCGGGCTTTGTGTCTCTCAATAGAACCATCGGCTTTCTTTTTAACCTTAAAGATCCAACGGTACCCAACCATGTTCATCTGAGGTTGATGGGGAACTAGAGACCAAGTCCGATTCTTATGCAGTGCAGATAGTTCCTCTTGCATCGCCACATGCCAGTGAGGAAACTTAGAAGCCTGTTTAAACGTGTGAGGCTCATATGAAATCGGGTCATTTTGAATGGCCACAAATGCAGCAGGTAGAGAGTGCGGAGATGTTGCGATGTACAATTCAGACAAATTCTTGTAGCGAAAAGGATGTGTAGATGTGGAACCTGTTGCAGAGGTAGAATGGACAGCATCAGAACTGGAAGGGGTAGCTGTTGCAGTTTTGGAAATAGCAGGGGAGTGATTGGAACTGTTCGAAGTTGAGGGACTGTCGGACGCAAGCTGGAAATCTGCGGGGGTGTTCTGGTCCAAAGGGGAGAGCTGGAACGAGACTGGAATAGAAATGTTACAACAATTGGTATCACAGCCCGCTTAAAATCTGGATTAAGTTTGAGTTTTGAAAGCTTCAACGCTTTATTTTGATTCATAAATTTTGTTGAATCACTTTGTTTTGATGTTATTTAAAGGCTCTAATTCATTAATAGAGTATTAATGATCATCATCTTATGAAATAATCTGGAAATAATTGAAGTTTTTGCTTAAAAGACACAATGTTCATGCAAGATTATCCCATTGGCATAGCCGTGCGTTGATTAATGCGCGGAGTGTGCAGATCTACTTGCTTGGCCAATTTAGTTTATGTAAGATTATCCCTTTAAACATGGCTGTACATTGTATTATGCACGGACCATGCGGATCTACTTGCTTGGTCAAACACGTTTGTGTCAAAATAAATAATTGCTGAAAAAGCCTTGCTCGGCTTAGCACTTCCCTTGACTCGGCCGAGCACTATAATATTTCATGAATCGGTGCATTTGGAAAAAGCACTGCTCGGCCGAGCACCACCCTTGACTCGGCCGAGCACTGTAGCATCAGATTACAAAGTTTCTGGAAAAGGCTTGCTCGGCCGAGTCAAGGGAGGTGCTCGGCCGAGCACGACCCTTGACTCGGCCGAGCACGACCCTTGACTCGGCCGAGCACTGTAGCATCAGATTACAAAGTTTCTGGAAAAGACTTGCTCGGTTGAGTCAAGGGAGGTGCTCGGCCGAGCACCAAGTGTGACAAAAAAATTTGAGTCTCTGGAAATTGTGCTCGTCCGAGGGCATGCTCGGCCGAGCAGGCACTATTTCCAGATTTCATATATTTCAAGAATTTTGTACAAATAATTATTTTACTTCATTTTTTTAGCAAAAACATACATTTTCTAGCCTTAATTTGTGATTAATTATATGCTTAACAATTTTATACATTTTAAAATAATATTGTCACCAAAGTGATTTACGTTATTTAAATCCAAAATTGTTAAAGTGTTGAATGTATACATTAATATGTGAATGACATGAATTTTCCAAAGAAGATCTTGTTATTTGACAAAATTTATACATTCATTTGGTAACAAATAAAATGGACATTGAGTTGTTTTGTTAAATATTTAAATCGGCCCAAAGGAAGATTAAGCATTTAATTAAGACGTCGTTCAAATTATTGGTTACCTCAAGGTAATCATTTATGAATCAACTTGTAATCCAAAGATTAGTTTTGATGTTATGTTGATTATCGTATAGATGGATTTCATTGATATAATTAATCATTTCTTCACTATGTATTTACTTATACATGTTTTGTATTTCACTTTTGTTCTCAAATTCCAACAGATTTACTTAACGCTTCTTCAATAACTGCTATTATGAGCACCGTTCCGATGCTTAATGGGACTAATTTTAATACTTGGAAAAATAAAATAACTATGATCTTAGGCTGTATGGACATTGATCTCGCATTAAAGGAACCATTTCCTCTTCCTCTCACTGATGAAAGCACTCAAGAATATCGCTTAAGTGCTGAGAAATGGAAACGTTCCAACCGCGGAGCCTAATGATCATGAAAAATGTTGTCCTAGAGACTTTTTTTGAACAGTGTCTCCGAGGATGTTGATGCTAGAACATTTCTCGACACCCTTGAGGAACGCTTTGCAAAAAGCGAAAAGTCAGAAACAAGTGCTTCCTTGAGGAAGCTCGTTTCCATGAGGTACAAGGGTAGTGGAAATTTAAGAGAGTATATTTTGGAAATGTTTCACCTCTCGAAAAAACTAAAGGCACTTAAGTTAGAGATATCAGAAGATCTACTCGTGCACTTAGTTTTGATCTCTCTCTTCCTCCTCAATTTGGTCACTTTGAGGTGACCTATTGTTGGGTATGCCCACATATATCTCAGTTTTAATGTAATAGGATTTGTTAGATTTGATTGATCCATCACCTAAGTTTTATTTCATGGACTTTAGACCCACATGTAAGAAGTATTTATACTTCATTTTTTAGGTTGTCCATTGTTATAGACTAGGCTTAGTAATAGGGCAAGAAGATCAAGATTCAAGAAAATCACATTTTTAGTTGAGCCATGCGCCTTCTAGCGCGCCCATATAAGCATTCTTCTAAGAAATGCTATGCGCCTCATTTTGATCATACGCGCCATGCGCCCCATATGTCTTAGCACGCGCGGTCTCTATGCGCCTCTTGGCTCAACGCGCCTCAATGTATTTATTCAACACTCAGTGATTTATTGAAGACTCAAAGACTTGAAGAGAATTCAAATTACGCCAATGATCCAACGGTGGTTAAAAGATGCATATGGGCCTAATATGTTGACACGTGTCCATAACGGTCATATTTATGTTGAGTGTCAAAGTGGCCATAATATACGCATGCTCCAATCAACGAGTGACAGCACATCTTATCCACAAGGATTTCCAACGGCTAGTTTTTTGAAGTTCACTATAAATACCCCATAACTTCAACATTTTGAAGTTGCTGAGTTTTGCTAAGAATTTCAAGAATTTCTCTCTCAAAGCATTTGTTGAAGATTTGAAGATTGCCTTCGTATTTCCAGAATTTCTCAAGAACATCTTCATACCTTCATCCTTAGCACAGATCTTCAAGCTATAACACTTTAGTTTCATTGTGCTCTAAATCATAAAGATCTAAAGAGCCTTGATCCTAAATTCACACACGCACCTCTTTAAGTTTGATCATTTAGATCCATCTTTTAGAGATACACTGGTTATTGTTTTGGATTTGTTCATTCATAGAATATTAGATCTTGAGTTAGTGTAGAAGCTCAAAAGTTGTAATTTGTAACACTCACTCTTTATATAAGATCTCCATTAGAAATCCAAGACTAACCATCTTGGTAGAGGACGTAGATCTTTCATTGATCGAACCTCTCCAAATAGCTTGTGTTATTATCTTGTCATTTTCTTTCAAGTTATTATCTACACTCACTATTTGCTTGTTTACTCATTGTAGATTGATTGAACTGAATTGTGTTGTGTTGTTATTTCATTTATCTTAGTTCCTTATTTCAACCACTTTGAGCCAAAATACTTAGAGTGTGTGTGCGCCCCTTTATCACACTTTGCGCCTATTTTCATTACTAAATTCCGCTGTGCATTTCACTCACTCACTTAGGCGCATTTCATAACGCTTACTTGATAAAGTGCGCATTTGCAATTGAGTTTTTCAAGGGTACGAAAAGAATTTTAAAACAGCTATTCACCCCCCCCTCTAGCTATTTTTCATACCCTTATTGCCCTTTGGGACCAACAAGTGGTATCAGAGCTTTCACCTTTATAAAACATTTTTCGTTTTTCAAGCTTAACAGCTTGGGTGCCGATTCTAAATGGCAAACTCAAAACCTATGGCAACTGCAAACTACACTCACGTTCCGGTCTTTGATGAAGATCATTTTGACGTGTGGAAATTCAGCATATTGACTCATCTCAACTCAATCGATGAAAGGCTCCATGACACCGTCGTTTATGGACCTTATATTCCGATGAAGGCGAATCCAAATCCACGCACAAATGTTGTTCAACCAACCGTCAAGAAACCAAGGGAAGAATGGACTGAGGAAGAAATTAGAAGAGTTGCAAATGATGGCAAAGCAAGAAACATTCTTCTAAGCACTCTAAGCACGGCTATGAAACAACAAGTCATGCATTGTGCTACTGCTAATGAGCTATGGGATGCTATTGAAGAGCATATTGAAGGAGACACCGTCTGCAAGGAGAACAAGAAATACGAAGTACAAAAGAGATTCAACAATTTCTCTCAACTCCTCGGTGAAAACTTGGGGCAAACTTATGAACGCTACTGTGAAATTATCAATCTATGTATTTCACTTGGCATGAAGTTTACTAACAAAGATTTGAATGTAAATTTTCTACAAGCTTTTGGATCAAGATACCTACATAAATCTAGCGCTCTTGAAGACGCTGGAACTTTAGATGTATGGACATTAAGGAACCTTTATGCAAATCTCAAAGTTTACGAACTCAAACTTCAGCGAATTAGCGAAACTGAAGGAAAATCAAAATCTATGGCTATGGTGGCGCACAGAGAAACTGCGCCTGCACCTGCGCCTGTTCCTGCGCCTGTACAAGATGAGAAAAGTTCCGATCCCAAAATTTCCACTTCTGAGCTATTAGACATGGATGATGAAGACTTCGCTTTATTTGAAAAGAAATTTCAAAAGTTCAGAAAATTCTCAAGACCCGGCTCAACCAACAAATTTCAAGGATCTACCAGCAAAGCTCCTCAAAAGTTTACAAGGAGCAGCGATTCAAAACGAAAAGAAGATCTTGTTTGTTTTAATTGCAGGAAACCCGGACATTTTGCATCAAGCTGCCCGATCCCCAAATTTGAATATATGCAGAAGAAGAGCAGCCATACTCCCAAATTCACTCCCAAGTTCACTTGTCACAAGGGAATGGTTGCTGAAGAAGAAGCACCAGCAAATGAGCACAACACTTGGATTGAAACAGACTCCGATGAGAGCGATGAAGATTCCGATGATGGACTCGTTTGTTTGATGGCAAATGATGATGAAGTTGATGCTTATGATTCTGATGATGACTTCTCCAAGGATGTTCCCGATATGAATGCCTTGAATAAACCTATCAAGAAATCTGCAGGTTTTCAAGAAGTGAAAAAGAAGAAAGGACCAACCATCAGCGAGCTCGTTGAACAAGGATTTCTCACTCCGGCTCAAAACGATGGTGGATTGTTATTCTCACGATGTGATCTTGGAGCAAGGAACAAATTGAGAAAAGGAGCATACATTAGACCACAGGTTGAACCGACTGCTCCAATCTCCAAAATCAATGATGATGAAGTGATTGATGAACAAGAAAAATTGTTCAAGAAGGCCGAAAAGGTAATCACTAGATTTGATAGTATGAAGGAAGCTTTAGCACTATCATGTGATGAAATTTCTCAGCTTAAGACCGAGAAATCTCTACTTAAATCTGAACTCACCATCCTTAAGGAGCAGATAAAGAGAATGACTCCTCTTACTGATAAAAACACTTTTCTAACAGAACAGAACTCACTTCTTAAAGTTCAAAACGATGAATTGGTTGCTCAAATTACTGATCTTAAAAAGATTACAAATGAGTGGTCCAATTCTCGTGTCACTATGGAGAATATATTTGAGTCCCAAAAAGTCAGTGGTGATAAAAGTGGCTTTGGATTCTCATCAACTAGTGACAACTTTAAATGTGATGTCTTTGCTGAAAGAGATAGTGAATTTCCCAACCAACAAACTTTTGAAATTCTCAAGGAAAAACATTCTAATTCAATGGGTAAAGGACAGGAAAAAGTCAAGAGACAAACATTCCATTATGTCTACCCAACGAAGCAATTTGGGAAAGCTAATGGGAAAGATATAGCTACAGATGAACCATCTCCTAGCAAAATCATTCATGAAAATAGGCGCGCTCCTTCTCCGAGTGCTCATTATGCGCCTAAGAGCCACGCGCCTCATCGCCGTGCTCCTCCTAGCCCTATGCGCCCTCCGAGAAAAAGCGCTCCAAAATTTCAAAAGAAAGATTTCGTTAAGGCTGGTTCATCTGACCCAAAGAAGAATGCCATCCCCAAGAAAAGTAAAGAGGTTGTGAAAACTCATGTGATTGGTGGCTTTCATCATTGTTCCATTTGTGATTGTTCAGGACACAAGGCCGTGGAATGCCTTTTGCGATTCACTCCCAATGCCAAAGGACGTAAAGATCCTAAGGTCAAGCTAGAGTGGGTTGTCAAAAGTTGCTAACCCTAGGACCCAAAAGGAATAAAGGGGACCTGCTTAAATGTCTATATTTCAGGTTCTTTGTTTCATGGCTGGATCTTCAAAAGCTAGAAATTATGAATGGATTCTCGATAGTGGGTGTTCAAGACACATGACTGGAGATGAATCCTTATTAGAAGATGTCCATGAAGAAAGAGGTCCCTCCGTAACATTTGGCGATAATAACAAAGGTCAAGTTGTAGCATATGGAAAGCTCAAGAAAGACAAAGTGTGCATTGAAAGAGTCTCACTCGTCGAAGGGCTCAAGCACAACTTATTATCCATATCTCAATTCTGCGACAAAGGATTAGAATGCCTTTCACTTCAACGCAATGTCTTATCAAGAATGGCAAAACTGGAGCTGGTACTTTTGGGGAAGAAGCTGATCAAAACACCTGCATGTTTTACTCAAAATCGTTCCCTCATCAACAAACTTCACAACAAGACTCCGTATGAACTTTTGCGTGGTATAAAACTCCCAACATATTGCATTCTTCAAGATCTTTGGGTGCAAATGTTATATCCTCTACAACGGAAACAAACATAGAGGTAAATTCGATGCCAAAGCCGACGAAGGTATTTTTGTTGGTAGCCAAACACTCTAAAGCTTTTCGTGTTTTTAATAGAACTACATTATTGATAGTTGAATCTGTTACATGTTACATTTGATGAACATTCTCTCCTTGAGCCACATTTGGCTCCAAATGTTGCTGATGATTCTATTGAGCTAAATGATACAGGTGCTCCTATTTATGTTGCGCCCACTCAAGATCAGAATCTATCAACATAAGGAAATCCATCTACATCAAATGCGACTAATTCAATGTATAATGCGCCTGGTGAATCCTCTATTGCGCCTCACTCAAATGATGCGCCTCATGATTCCTCTCACTCGCCTATTTCTACTACTGCTCTGGTGTAAACCCAAATTTTCAATTCTGAGCCAGTTCAACCCCCAAATTTCAATGACTTTGAATCTGGTGAAGATGTACCATTAAAGACCTTCAAGTTTCTACGACTCAACCTAACTTACCTCCTAAAATTCGTGAAGTTGAGGTCACCCAATTGCTAATATCATCGGTGATCTACAAGTTGGTATTCGTACAAGGAGAGCTACAAACTTTGATGCTTACACTGCTTTTATCTTCTCAAATTGAACCGAAATAAGGCTGATGAAGCCTCCAAGATCCTAATTGGGTTTTGCAATGCAAAAGAACTCAATCAATTTGAACGATGTAAAGTTTTGGACTCTAGTTCCAAGATCAATGATCATGGAGTGATTGGTACGAAATGGGTGTTCAGGAACAAGATGGATGAGAATGGAATCATCACGAGAAACAAAGCAAGATTGGTTGCACAAGGCTATAGCAAGAAGAAGGAATTGACTACGATGAAACTTTTGCGCCCTTAGCAAGACTTGAAGCTATCAGATTATTTTCTTACGTACGCCGCTCACAAGAAACTTCAAGCTATATCAAATGGATGTGAAGAGTGCGTTTCTAAATGGCGAACTCCAAGAACAAGTCTATGTGCTCAACCACCTGGGTTTGAAGATTCACAATTTCCAAATCATGTGTACAAACTCCAGAAAGCTTGGTATGGACTCAAACAAGCACCAAGAGCATGGTATGATACACTATCAAGTTTCTCATCGAAAAAGGCTTCACTCGCGGTAAAATCGATACAACAACTCTTTTCATTGCCAAACATAATGTTCATAAATTACTTGTTCAAATTTATGTTGATGATATTATATTTGGTTCTACTAATGATTGTTGTGCAAAGCGTTTGAGAAACTAATGAAGAGCAAGTTTGAAATGAGCATGATGGGAGAACTCACATTCTTCCTCGGGCTTCAAATCAAGCAAATGAGTGAAGGCATTTTTATCAATCAAGCCAAATACACAAAGGACTTAAATCAAGAAGTTTGGACTTGAGAACGCTAAATCATACGATACTCCAATGGCCACCGGCAACAAACTCGACAAAGATTTAAAAGGTAAACGTGTTGATCAAACGCTCTATCGAGGTATGATTGGGCTCACTCCTTTACCTTACTGCTAGTG
>JAOWBW010000093.1:1983578-2036574 GCA_026119855.1 Campanula takesimana | reverse complement strand
TTGCTTGTTTACTCATTGTAGATTGATTGATCTGAATTGTTTGTGTTGTTAACTCATTTGCCTAGTTTCTTATTTCACCCACTTTGAGCCAAATCCTTAGAGTGTGTGTGCGCCCCCTTTATCACACTTTGCGCCTTTTTTACATTACTAAATTCCGCTGTGCATTTCACTCACTCACTTAGGCGCATTTAATACGCTTACTTGATAAAGTGCGCATTTGCAATTGAGTTTATCAAGGGTACGAAAAGAATTTTAAAACAGCTATTCACCCCCATCTAGCTATTTTTCATACCCTTGTTGATCTTTGGGACCAACATATTCACGAGTTAAAATGGTTAAAATAGGTGACAAATGTGCCATGTTTGTTGCGCCCCTTTTCTGGGCAGATTTTGTGAATATCTTTCTTGCTTGTGTTTTGTGTCTGAAATCCATTCGAAAAATCCATAATAATTCATCAATGATCTCTAATGTCTGGGAGAAATCCCCAATTTGTAGTTTTGGATTTGGATCATTTTAGGACAGGTACATCGGCTCGTGGACGGAAAATGACGTCAACCTCACTGATCGAACCCGTGGCGAGGACCTCCATTTAATTATGGATTTGTCTCCCATCCTTTTTGTATATATATTTTATATCTCCGACTGTACTTAATCCCCTCCCCCTTTAATGTTTTTTCTTTCTTAATATGTTTAAATCCTTTTCGAAAACTGATCGGGAACCCACCCAAGCCGGTCCCGACCGTGACTTAATGAACATTCCTAGACTAGGAGACACCTTGTACATACACAAAAATTCTTTTCGAATTAAGGCATAAAAAGGCATTTTCAAATAGGGTATTAAAATGAAGCGTAGGCGGAAGCATGCTAGAGACCGTAAGGCGCGAGCGGAGTGCTGCTAAATCACCTTCTCCTCTCGTAACTTAGCCCTCGAACCCACTTCAAAACAAAAAAGGGTTTATCTCTATTTTCTCAAATAAAATGAGGTGGCGACTCTCAGCTTTTTCAAAACCAAGGTAGAGAAACCGCTATGAGAAACCGAGCGGATTCAAACCGCATTCGCACGGACCGATTTCTTAAGAGGTTCGCGCGCGGGCCTCTCACCCTACATATTCGATTTAAGAATCATAAGCCCACCCCAAAGGTTGTCCAAGTATATTCATCATGTATTGCAATTATACTCTATCTTTATTACTGAATGGAGGAACCTTTAGTAAATGCAAATTGACTCAAGTCATGGCAGAAGAAACGACAACACTTGGAAAAATTTGGTTAATGATAATATATGGCCTGAAATCATGGGAGACCCTTCCAATCGAAACGAGAAGTTTTTCGCCACATTAGGGATCGAAATGTAAAATGTTCGCCTGATAAGGCTTTTTGATGGAGTTCTTTAAAACTCAGTTAAAAAACATATACCATTCACGTGATTAACAATACTTTTATCCAACAAAATAATAAAAATAAAGAAAGAAGCCAACTATCTTCATGTCACCGCCATCACCACCACAACACCACCATCATAATCAAATTCAAACAAACTACTTAATGTTGATACAAAAATAACCGATAAGTGTTGGAAACAGATGGAGTTGCTTCACCGGCCTTTGGCCTTGACATGCTCCTCGGTTGCGGCTGGAGCTTTTACCCAAATTACGCGAATACAGAGAATCTGGTGAATTAGGCAACATAGATCAACGATATTACCTATTCCACGCTTCAAAATTCTTCTTTAAATCATTTGATACAAGTATAATAGAGAACTGTGAATGGAGGCCTATTAATGGCCGAAGTAGTTTCTTTCGTTCAATACTAATTCTGGAAACCTTAGTCCCAATCTCTGCAAAGTTTCTTTGTATCATCTTTAAACAAGTCTGATTAGAAACACCTAGAAAAGGGCGGTGTGGCGGGGAGTATGGTAAACCGACGTTGTAAGGTGAGTCTGGGCAGAAGAGGGATTTTGAAATTAAGGGAGAAGGTGATGGTAGGAGAGAGGTGGTACCGTGGAGTTGGTCGGGTTTTAGATGGGTGGATCGATGGTGGTAGTCCGTCGGATTGGCTAGAAAGATGAATCTGGAAATGGGGGTTGGGGTATTGGGTGGCCTCGTCATTTGAAGGGGAAGAAGATTTTTTATTATTCTACCTCCCTCATTTTCAAAATCTTAGACATAACCCCTTAAAATAAATTTCAACTTCAAACCAACAATTCTGGTTAATTATGTGCAAGGCAAAGTCCCTTAACTATAATTTTTTAACGAAACTCGTCAAAAGTCCTTAGCTGGGCAATAATTTTCATTTCAAGCCCTAATCTGGGGAAGAAAAAACTTCAAGGTCCGACTGAAAGGGTCCCCCATGATTTCAAGCCCTATAGTGTCATTAACCCAAAATATGCTACTTTAGAGCATGTGCTATTACCAAAGGGAAAGAAGATTTTATGATGTTGACAAGTGTTCACAGTTAAGAATAAAGCAGTGACGGCTATTGAAAGGTATAAAGTCAGAATAGTTGCGAAAGGGTATACCCAATCTCATGGGTTTGATTACCAAGAGACATTTGAACCGGTTGGCAAGCTTAATATAGTATGAGTACTCATGTTGATGGTTAATAAGGAGTGACCACGTCTTCAATTGATATGAGAGTTTTATAGTAAGTAGTATATTTTACGATTTATTGTCGTAGAGAAAGGAGCAAAGCTTCACATGAGCGGTTTCAAATTTGTTTAAAATGTGTCGATACATGAGTTAAAGAGTGTCAGTGTATGTGTTATTGAACTTTAGTGATATTGGTAAAGGGTATCATTCGTAGTGTTAAAAATGTCATTGGTGGTGTTAAAAGTGTGCCAACATTAGTGTTAAGAGAGTGTCAGCGGTTAGGGATGGCAATTCTACCGAACCCGATCCGTATCCGAGACAATCCGGCCCGGGATTGGTGGGTTTGATAACAACTTTTCTAAACTCGGCGGGTTCGGATACGGGTTCGGTAGCTTCATGAGATCCGCCGTATTCGACCCGTATACAACCCGACCTTATTTGCATATATGCCCTACTATAAAAGATATGCTTCATCCTCCCACAAACCCTAAACCATTGTCAAGCCGTCACTCTCCCTTCTCTCTTCTTCTCCCTTACAATTCCAAATTTAAGGCCTATCATCCTTTTAACCCCTCCTACTATAGTGAAGCTCCACTTTTAACCATCGTTTTTTTTAGCAGTTTTAACCACTCTACTATAGATACGCACTCATGTTAACCTTACCCCCTAAAGACATCCAAAAAACTAACTTTCGTTAATAAAACTTAACGAAACCTAATCCCAAACTACCCCAATCTGTAATGCCGCCTCTAGTCTCCGACCCAGCAACACCCTCATTGTCGAAAAGGTCAAATTAAATAGAAAAACCAAAATCTGTCTAAAATTTTGATTATTCTGTAGAGCTTCATCTTTCCTCTCCGTCTTTCTGTCCTTTATTATTATTTTTTGCCTTTTTTTCAATTACATTGAGCTCATATAAGTATTCTTTGCTAAAACCCCAAATTCTGGGAAATGTGCTGCTCCTCTGTAATTCATATGAGTATTGTTCATTATCTGTTTCAACATAGTTTGTGAGTCCACATCTTTTGGAGGCATAAGAAGGTTCCCTTTTTTTCGACAATGAGAGTATTACCGGGGTGGGATTAGGGCGGCATTACAGTGTGGGGTGGGTTTAGGGATGGCAACGGGGCGGATACGGAGCGGGTTTGCTCATTACCAAACCCGCCCCTCAACCAAGCCCCCTTGTACCGAACCCGCCCCGCCCCGCCAACTGTCAAACCCGCAGCCGCCCCGCCCCATATGCTGCAAAATCTTACTACTTTTCGGCTTTGGCCCAACCTTTAAAAGATCCCATGCAAAATCTTACTACTTTTGGGCTTTGGCCCAACCTTTAAAAGAGCCCAAGAAGGCAGGAAATAATAGAATGCATAGGGGCTGAGGTAATAATTGAAATGGGTTAGGGACAATATAGTAATTAAATGCCTATATTATTATACGGGGCGGGACCCCGCGGGTTTTAGAGTGCAACCGAACCCGCCCCGCGACCCGCCGGTTTTGAAAAAAGGTTACCAAACCCGCCCCGCTACGGTGCGGCTTGTCCCGGATACGGAGCGGGTTCGGATAGATTGCCATCCCTAGGTGGGTTGGGGTTGGGTTAGGTTTCGTTAAGTTTTATTAACGAAAGTTAGATTTTTGGATGTCGTTAAGAGGTAAAGTTAACATGAGTGCGTAACTATAGTAGAGTGGTTAAAACTGCTAAAAAAAAACAACGATGGTTAAAGCGGAGCTTCACTATAGTAGGAGGGGTTAAAAGGATGATAGGCCCAAATTTAATTAGGCATCCATGGCATAGACACAAACAAAATCACTCATTCACTCCTCACCTCTCCTTCCCCTACCAGAGATCGACTTGTCGCTTTCTATTCTCCTTCTCTTTCTGTCTTCCTTGTTCGTACCCCATATCGATCGATGTCGGCGGCGGCGTTGGTGGTGGGTTGCGTACAACTACCGACTACCATCAAAGAATTTGGATGCTACAGACATGTCTCATCTTCTTCTCCTTCTAGCACCTTTAAAGAATTTGGATGCTACAGACATGCACGAATTTGATGATTAAAAGTTTTTTTTTTTTTTTTTAAAATCTTTGGAAGTTCATCACTGAAATTGGTGAATTATTTGTAGTCAAATTCGAAGATCTCTTGATTGTGAACTGATTGTGAACGCATTTGTTATAGATCGATTTTAGGCTTGGCCTATTTTAATGGTGTTGATTTCGGAATTGATGGTGAAGGAATTCAAAATATGTTTCCAGATCTAGAATCCAATCAATTAGATCTTGAATTATTTTTATTTTATTTTTTTGTGGATTTTAATTCTTCAGATCTGGTTTAATTTTTTTGTTTCTGAAATTGATTCTTTCTTTTGGAGTTTGAAATTCTGTAGTACATTCTTAAACTGGAAGCTGGTTTTTTTTTTTTTTGGAGTTGGTTTGGGGGAAACTAGTTTCCCCCTAATGTTAAAAAAGACCTGTTTTGAAGGAAAGTAGGAGAAACCGGTTGTTAATGAACCGGTTTAATAGTATGGGGTTCAACTTATTAAAACTAGGGTATAAACCCTACCAAACACAAAGTAGCACACACGCATCATCTTCTCAGCCCAATTTCTTCCTGCCGCCATCTCTCTCTGTGTCTGTCTGTCTCTCTCTCTCTCTCGCCATTGCAGTTGTAGATGGAAGCTTCAAAAACGATTGATCAGGTTTGAATCTAAATATTTTGTTCATCAATTTGATCTAATTGAAATTAAAAATTGATATTCAAATGAGCTACTTGATCTAATTGAAATCGATCTTTTTCTTATAGATGATGGAGATGGTGGAAACAATGTCATTGAATCAGAGGATAGTGAGATTGAAAAAGACAATGAAGATGAATTTAAAGAGATGGAAATCTTCATTTGGCTAAAAAAAAACACACACCAAATCTACACTTAATTTGAATCATGTAGTCGTTTGCTGCTCAAATTGAAACGGAGATGTTCAAACTGCTCAAATTGAAACAGAATGCTGAATCCATGGGTAGGCAAGAGACAACCTGGCGAACTGAAACAATTGATTTGGTGTAACTTGTTGTTTTAGTATAGGAACTTGGTGTTTTGGTATTGTAACTTTATGTTTTAGTTACAGTAACTTGGTGTTTTATTATTGCAGCCTGGTGGTTAATCAAATATGTTGTATCAAATCTATACTTGGCATTTTAGTAGTGTAACTTTGTGTTTTAATAAACAAACTTGATATTATAATAACTATGCAATTTCTATTGAAATAAGCATTTTGAACGTCTACTTATAATATAACTTGGTTTTGTTTTAGTATAGTAACTTGGTGTTTTACTATTCTAACTTGATATTGTAGTACAGTAACTTGGTGTTTTATTAGTGCAGCCTGGTGGTTAATCAAGTTATGATGTATCAGATCTATACTTGGTGTTTTATTAGTGTAACTTCGTGTTTTAACAGATAAACTTGATATTATAATAACCATGCAATTTATTTTGAAACAAGCAGTTTGAACATGATTTTAATACAACTTAATACACATGTTTAGGCATAAAAATATCAAGTTAATAACTTAAAACAACAAGTTTGGATTTCAAAACAACAAGTTACAATTTCACTGACTAACACCCTTTCTAGACCTAGTTTGCTGACATATACTGCATTCGAACTACCAGCTTTCTTCCTCTTCTTCTCCTCGTTGTCTTTGCTCCCAACAACCTTGTCAATGTGATCATGTTTGATTGCCCGAAAGTCTTCAACTTTATTCAACAAAGACTCCCTTTACTTGTTTAAATCGATGAGTAACAAGTACCAAACTCAAAATACCTAATCAAGCATCACAAAAAACAAACAAAAAATGCTTGAAATCAACACAATAAGCGAACAAAATAGACTGAGAATCAAGCGAAAAAACATGAAATCAACACATACCTCCATCACGCCTCTCTTATTCTTCAATACAGATCTCTTTGTTGTGGACTTCGCTACTGATTTCATCCTCATTCTGCTTTAAATCAAACGGTAGTTTGCTTCAAATCGAGCGAAATTAACGAACGAACGACGATAATCAAAAATCGCTTCAAAATCGAGAGGAATTGATGACTGAACGACGAAATTAAGATGGTAGTTTTCACCGGTTAGGTTAGAGAGAGAGAGAGAGAGAGAGAGAGAGGAAGAGAGAAAGAAGAAAAGGTAAAGTTGTTTTTGAATGATACGTTGCATTGTAAAGAGAATATAACCTACTCACAAAAAGATGCGTGATATTGTTTGTGAACCGGTTCCACCGGTTCCTAAAGAAGCCAGCTTAAATGCCCAGTTCCAAAACAGGTCTTTTTTTAACATTAGGGGAAACTAGTTTCCCCCAAAATTTGTGTGTTTTTTTTAGCCAGCCTAAATATATATATATATATATATATATATATATATATATATATATATATATATATATATATATATTGTGTGCATGTCGGGTGGGTTCGGGCCGGTCACGGGTTTGTGGATAATCGGGCCGAACGGGTTCGGTATTACCAATATATATCTCGGGTCGGGTTCGGACTTGGCTAAACCCGGACCGTATCCGACCCGTTGCCATCCCTATCAGCGGCGGTGTTAAAAGAGTGTTAACGGTGATGTTAAAAAGTGGTGGTGCATGTATTACTGAGTGATAGCGCATGTACTCAAGAGTGTCGGTGGTTGTGTGTTAAAAAAAGTGTGTTAAATAGTAATAGTGTTAAAGAGTGTCGGGTATAGTGTTAAAAACTGACAAAGTGTGTTAATAGCAGTGTTCTAAAAGACAGGCGCCTAGGCGCTAGTCGGTGGTGTGCCGCCACGACTTTCATCAAATCGCCCAAATTAGGCACTGGGCGGTTAAGCGGAGCTAGTCCGAGCTAGTCGGGCTTGGCGCTAAGCGGGCTTGGCGGACTTGTACGCCGACTGGGCAACTTAAGCACCGACTTGGCGTTGCAGCGCATTCTAGGAGCTCTTGGCGCCACCTAGGCGTGCGAATTTTAAGCCAAAAATCCGCTCAAACCTGGGAGCCGTTTAAGAAGTTGGGCCTTCAATTTAAAGTTTAAACTAGTCGTGACACGCCCCAAGTCCCGGGATCCCCTAATAGAGCCTCGAACCTGGTGTGCGTAACTAACAAGGAACAAGAAACTAACGGGAAACAGGAACAATACCTGTTAGAAACAAACTGACATGCTATATATACTCAAGAGTAAGTAGCTAAGATAGCTCACAACGAGTTCTAGACCAAGAAAATTAAAACCAAACATGGTTACATACAGCGGAAGACATGCCTAGCACATAATCTGGCATCAAGAGATGTCTAGAGACAACAAGTACTACACAAGTCTACCCCAAACAAGCCCTGAGTTTAACAACTCATACAACATCGTCCTTACCAAAGTGTAAAAGGACACTAGTCTCAAACAAGAACATCCTGCGGAGTACGTTCCCAGCTATGTCGAGCCTCACTGCGTACTATCCCCTGCTTTCCTGGGGGGGGGGGGGAAACAAATAAAGGGTGAGATAAATCTCAGTAAGCTATTAACATACAACTACATGACATGTTATCACGCAATTCCAGTAGATACTCAAGTAATCATATATCAAGTATCATCAAGTAACAAGTATAGGAGAGGCTAAGCCAACTCAACAAGTAATCAAGCTCACGATATGATCAGGTAACAAGTAGTCAAGTAGTGTGAGAGGCTAGACAAACTCACCAAGAAGCACATAGGCCTATCATGTATCATTACCTGAATCCTTCCTTATTTCTCTCAAGAATACCATTGTTGTCGATGCTTGTATAGCTGATGACAACCACGATCAAGATCAAGAGACTGCTATGCAGTATATAAGAAGACCCGAGGACCAGTGTCATTCACAAGAACAAGATTCACGAGGTGTTCACGAGTTAGCATTCACTTATATCAGGCGTATTGCTCCAATATAGGATGCTAAGCCCTTACTATGGCCGGTAGTAAGGGAAAAACAGACCGAATGCATAGACCCACGATTATTACTTATGCCCCAGCCCTCGCAATAAGCGTGAACCTATACACCCCTCTGCACCAAATAAGCTAGCTGGACTCACACGAGAATGCACAAGTAGATGTTTACTTGAACTACGAGAATAGAACTAAGTCCCATATTAGTGGACCAGTCTTTATGCACCATGTAATCATGTATCATGTGCTCAAGAGAATATGCACCATGTAATCATGTGCTCACGAGAATACAAGTACACGTACGCAATCATTGCGAAGACAAATCAATCTAACAATGGCACGTAGAGTGTCCATATAACACGGTCAATCCAATTTAGAGTCTATTAATAACAGACCTCAAACAAGTAGTAGGGTATATCATTCTATATCACTTTGTCACATGCCAAGTTTGCACGTACATATTCATATCACGTTTAACACATTAAAGTGTCTATCACGATACCCTTACTATCAAATAGAGCCCAATACCTTAGACTCTAATTACGTAGAAGAATAGGTCACATCATACCTAGTCACAGTCATATCTCACGTATATGTATCGTTAATAATCGAATACATTTTCCATCACATATTGTGTTCTGTAATTATTCTTATTAACTTATATCGTAGTATTCACGATTATATGAATTATATTCATATTACACTAGTCCCTATTTTCTTTAGGAACCCATTTCAAGACAAAATATCTTCTTTATTCTTTATATACTTCATTGAGTATATACACGATTAAAACCTATCACTAGCAGTTTAGTGTTTGTTCATAACACTTACAATACACACGTATCAAATTCAAGTATGTAGTAGAATTAATCATTCTCTATCTAGTTCCATATCCCAACTCTTTTGGTTATTCATACCATGTATCAAGTAATCAAGAAGCCACATTTTATCAAGTAACTATATGCAAGATTTGCATATACACATCAAGGATCTTTCAAGTTTATTACCATACACATATATTGGTGTCAAGGCACGTACAAGATTTTATAATCTTATATTCAAGTCTTAATCCAATTATTTGGATGTTCAAGCCATGTATAAGATTTTATTGTCTTATACTTCAAGTTACTGTCTCATCTTAAGATATTCAAGACATTCAAGACATTCAGGACATATACAAGATTTTATCAGCTTATATCCAAGTTCTCAATCCATTCTTTTGGATGGTTAAACATGTACAAAAGTTAATTATCTTATACTTCAAGTTCAAGCTAGGAAGATGAATTATACATCTTTCACGAATTATTTTCCAATCCTTTTTTTAGGACATTCAAGCTCAAGACATTAGTTGGTGCCCCTAAGGTACACAAACATTAACTTCAAGACACATAAAAGAGTTACTACTCTTATACTCAAGTTATCATTTAATTATGATTCAAGTCCACATTTCATTTGTTCACAAAGGGACTATTTTTCAGTACTAGAGTGTTCTACAACACTCATCTAGGCCATCTAGGGTAGTACCCTAAACCTAGACCAAGAATACTTCGAGTTCAAATTAAGTAAATGAGCTATACAACTCATACTTACAAGTTCATAATCCCCTACATAGGATATTCAAGCTCAAGACACTAATTTGGTGCTCTCAAGGTGCACAAACATTGTTCCAAAACAAGCATAACACATAAGTGCTTGTTCATAGTACTTTCAAGACATAAAAATGAGTTCTTCCTTTTATACTCAAGTTCTCATTTTAATTTAATGAGTAATCATGTTCAAGACTCACTTCTGATGCCCCTAAGGTGTCACAACACTTGCTAGGACATCTAATACTAAGGCTATATGCCTTAGGAGGGATAACCTTTCATTTCAATTTAGATTTAAAACACTTTTGTTGAAACAGGGGACTAGGCGGGCGCTACAGGGGACCGGGCGGCCGCTCATTAGAGCACTTTTGAAACCAATATTTCTGATGAAAAGGGCGGGCGCTCGAAGGACCACCAGGCGGGCGCCTGGTACAATTTTCAGCAAACATCAAATTTCCTTCCAGGCTTAGAAATTCTCCGTCCCAAGCGTAGGAGTATACTTTTACTCACAATTTAACATTACACAGGACATATAATAAGCTTAAATCACTTATTTCAATTATACTTTCTTATTTCAACAGAGACTTTTATACTTACAAATTCTCCGTCCCAAGTGTAGGAGTATAAACCCACTAACACTTTCTAACATTCAAGAGTGCATTTTAACATGCTCAGAACACTTCTATAGGGATACTTCATTAATTTATCACCGTCCCACAAGTAATAGAATAATTTTCTTTTTATTCCATTTAAATATTTCACCGTCCCAAAAGTATAAGTACAATTTTATAATATACTAATATAAACATTTAGGGATACTTCCATTCATTTCCCCGTACCACAAATAATGGTACAATTTTTCTAATAATATTTAAATCAAGTTACTATTTTACCGTCTCACGAATAGGAGTATAAATTTTCTAACTTTCCCAGGACACTTTCAAGTTGATTTCATTATTGTAATTCATTCGAATACTCTCTTCGTCCCAATTTTACAAGTATCACGAAAATTGCTCAAAACACAATTTTAACAAGAACAAGCATCGGGAATAACATATATGCATGTTATTACAAGTAAGGGGGAGTCAATAGCTTACCTAGTCCGAAATCAAGTTGACCCAAATTAATTTCTGATCGGTCGGAAACGCTCTATTCAACGCCACGAATATTTAACCGGGACCGGAATCACGAACAGAGGGATAATTAAGCTCGAGGAGTCGAGAATAGGAAGAATCCTAACCCAAGCTTTTACACAGAGAGAGTACGAGAAGATTTGAGAAAAATAATCTTTCTCAGAGAAGGCATACTTGAAGATATACTTGGAACTTTTCAAGAATTGCAACTAGGTCCCTCAAGTTCTAACTTTGACAAAAAGGCCCCTAAACTTTCAACTTTGACATTTAACCACCTTAATTTTCTAAAGTAGTTAAATAATTAACTCAAATAAAATAGCATACAAATATGCTAGTCAAGAATTTAACAAGGAAGTCAAGAATTTAACAAGAATTAGGACGGGCGTTACAAGTCGATTGCCTATACACTTTGATTCACAATCAATGTGGGAAATGTTCCAAGGCTGAAGTTCCATTGCCATTGTTGGCTCCTCATTTATAGTATCCCTTGCCTTAGAAACTTCATTTCCTAGTCAATGTGGGATAAAAAACTCAAAGCTAAGTGCCATCCACCCTTCATTTTATACTACTCCACATGCTGAGTTTGGCTCCTTGTGCCTTTTCTTTTTCATTTTTACTCTTTTTTTTTGTTGCCAAAGTTTCTAAAGTCTATCTATGTTTAATTGTGCTAGGTGTTAATATATAATATATTATGCATTATAATTTTGTGTATATTTCATTCTTCCATCCCATAAAAATGTTTATTAAAATTAAAATTTAAGAAAGAAATAAAGGGTGATATGAAAATATTTATAATAAATGTGTAATTTCTCGACCCCGCCTAGGCCTTCTAGGCGCTAGGCGCCCCTCTGCCGCCTAGCGTCTTTTAGAACACTGGTTAATAGTTCCGGTTATATTCAAAAAATAATACTCCCTATGTCCCAGAAAGATAGTCCACTTTGGATTTTTTGACGGTCAACACATGTGAACTTTGACCAAAGATTATTATCAATCTAATCATCCCAATAAAATTTTAAAATTTGTCATTAATAAATCACTTGATGATTAATCAATCACGAGTTTTAGAATTTCACAAGGATGGTTGGATTGACATTTATATTTAGTCAAAGTTCTCTTGTATTGACCATCAAAAGTCAAAAGTGGACCATCTTTCTGGGACGGAGGAAGTACCATATGTTTTAAAACAAATTCCGATTAGTTACAAAAAATGACACCGTGCATTTAATAAAGTATCGGCTTATTTACAAAAATATCTCCGCTCATTTAAAAGAAGCTTGATTATTTGAAAAAAAATGTTACCGCGTATTTATTTAAAACACATTTCCTAAGCGTTGCGTGAGAAACTATTTTTACATGAGAAGATGACAATTAAGGGCTCAATGTTTACATGCCTTTCACAATAAGCGACCCCATATTTCAATTTTATCGATTTAGGTCAACATGTGTATAAGTCATCAATTTCAATTTCATCGATTTAGGGCCTATTAAGCCCTAAATTGATGACTTTTAGGCGTATTGAGCCCTAAATCGATAACTTTTTAACATATTACACCCTAAATCGATGAAATTATATATGACGCCGCTGATTGGGAAAACATGTCAACACTGAAAACTAAATTATCATTTACCCTTTTTATATTCATATTAGGACAGACTATTTTCTCATTTGCTATTAATTAACTCACTTCGGTTACCAATTTCTTTTCAAGTAACTATGCACTCAGTCCCACAAAAAATTATCCCCCCAAAAAAAAAATTACACTTTTTCAGAATAACTTTTTTAAAAAATATTTTTTTATTCAATGTAACAACTTGTATACTCACAAGTCACATCACTTACCCCCACACTTGTACAATTTCTTAACTCCCATGCCCAAACAAAAGTGCAACTTTTATTGGGGAATATATAAGTTAGCAATCTTTAAAAAAAAAAAAAAAACAATGTATCAAGTACAATGACTAATAAACAAAATTATCCACCAAAATATGAAAACCTGCTCATGTAATAAATAGTACACAGAGGTGGGAAAACTTGCAACCATACAAATTCAAATCCAAATCCAATGTAACACAATACAGTACATAATTGACTCAAAGTCAAAAGAAAAACCAATACCACAAAACAGTAAACAAAGTATGCATCACCAGCTTTAAGGATATCAAAGACAAGTCAAATCCATCCAACTTTTGGTACCAACACACTTCATTTAAACAGTGCTTGCCTTTGTGAAGAAACTAGTTCTTTGGGCCAATATCCTTTAGGCCACAGATCTGTTCTTCTCCCATAGCTGCCATGACCGACACGACCAGGTCCTTTCCTTCGCTAAACCCATCCTTAATCTGTGAATATACGTAACAAAGTAAACCAAAAAGTATTTTTATTAGAGGTACGGAAGGAAGGGAAAAAAAGAAAAGGGGATTGATTGGATAAGCATTCAAATTCCTGCCCAACTATGTACTCAGTTACTATCGTTTCTCTAAATTGCCCTCACAAGGTGTGGTTTGACCAAACAAGCAAATTAAGGAAAGTGGCTGATAAATGTATAATTCTTTATGTTGCCCCTCAAGACATATAGATCAAAACGAGAGGAAATGTTGGTTCAAAGTAGGCAGGAAAGCGAGTGTAGTGTGGTTAATTAGTTGAAAAATGACGACCCAAAAAGGAATGGTTATATCAAGTATTCCAAGAACTCTAGGAGCACTACTAAAAGACTACCCCATCCATGCGTGATTCCCAAACAATCAATACAAACTGTAACAAAGAAAATAAAAATGTTTTCAAAAATAATTTACAGGATGGCATCCCCCTGACTTGAGCTTACTCCCTCCCCACTAGAAAAAAGTGTGGTTTGACCAAACATGCAAATTAAGGAAAGGGGTAGAAAATTGATTAAATCTTTGAATTTCCCTTCCAAAGATTTGAATTCGAAATGAGAGGACATTATGGTACAATTACAAAGTATGCAGGAAAAGAAATAGTATATTAGTTGAAAAATGATGGCACAAAAAAGAAAGGTTGCTTCAAGTGGGAAGTTGTAAAAAGGAATACACACCTCTTCAAGAAAGACAAAGGTAATACTAGTAAATTCACTATTTCAATATAGTAAGTAGTGCCAATTAATTCATTACTTCACCAAAGAAGACAGAATCATCAGTACGCCCGTAATTGTAAGATTATTATTCAGAATGGAGAGGAGGACAGAGGAACATGTGATAATCAAAGGGGTGTGCTATGAAATAATTTAAAAAAAGCAAAACAAAAAAATGTGTCCTGGTGATCTAAAAGAATGGATTAATCAGACTGTGTCATGTTTTGATAATATGCTCGAGAAAAATTTAGCATGTTTATGAATGAAATTCAAAGGTATATATATATATATATATATATCAGATACAAGACATCTTAATAATAACTAGGCAGAGAGTTATTGAGTGACTATATGTCTTTTCTACAAGCAAAAAACAAAGTAGACCGCTGAAACATAGTGAACCATGATCCGGACTCAGAAATGTAGTATCTGACAATAGACTTGATACCTGGGTAAGCAGATTGTCATCGGTGGGAAGCCTCAAATCATCCTTGGTGTTACCATTTTCAGTTAGAAGACTCACCTAAAAGAAAATCCAATTTAATAGGTTAATTTATCAGGTAATCAGGCATGACCAATACTGGAAAATGTTTAAATATGGACTTCGAGAAATTATTTTAATTTCTCAAAGAATCATACTTCCCCAGTCCCAAATTAAGTGTCCCCTTTCCCTTTTTGGACGTCCCAAATTCAGTGCCCCCTTACTTTGATTAGATAACTTTACTGTCTTGATAGCTATACTGCATACTAGTTTAACGTTTTTGTCGATGATGCATTAAATGAGCTTCCTGAAACTGTGAACCTTTTCAAAGGGGACTGTCAATTTTGAAACTGAGTTACTAGTAACCAATACCCATCAACAGATCATCCTCACTTGATAACCTCTGTAAGTAATGAACTTCGTATAATTACTTAAACAAGGCATTTCATGAGATAAGAAAGTAAACAAGAACAAATAACTTACGAAACCATCTTCAGAAATATCAATCAGCTGATAGTCCACACGGTTAACATGAGGAACCTGTAGAAAGAAAATTGAGTCATATGTACAATGAAAGAATGAGGTTGTGCGATCAATGAAAGTTAAGAGCATGGTTATACATCACAATTGTGAGATGATGGAACAATATCTTCGAGCTTCTTGCCGTTAAAGATATCAATTGCCACAAAATGACACTTGGCATGTCCGTGCTTGCCTGTTTTGGAGGTAGAAACCTCAACAACCTGTTTCAACAATTCCCCAAAAAGACAAATATTGTTAAGCCACTCGTAAACATATGAACATAAAACTCCGTACTAGTCTGCATTTGATGAACTCAACAGTATCAACTGAGAATTTACATAAATCTTAGGCATCAATATGGTGAAATAAGATGATAAATGGGACACCTATCTGGATAACGCAGAGAGCATACGAGAAATAGAAGCTAATCTTGCAAGCAGAATGAGACAAAGTATAACTGTATAGTCAAAAGGGCACTTCATAACTAAGTGGAAGTGCAAAAGTCTCTCAGCTTAGGGCTATTTTTTCCCTTACTTTTTTCATGCTAGGATTTCAACCTCCTTCCTTTCCCCTCCGCCCCTAAAGTATGTATTCCAGCCAATATGATATAAAATAACTAGTATGCTATTGATGGGCTCATTATACCAACACATACACAGATGGAAACGGAGAGCAAAATATTAGTTGCGGAAAGGCAATTTCATTCTAACTGGCTGAATACTACAGTAAATAAGCCTAGCCGATTTAATAGTGGCCCACTAGGTTTCAGCAATAGCAGCTCTTCAAAAATCAAATACTCTAAGATCAAATATTTTGTGATTGAAAATAGACTCCGACTCTTCTTAATCTGCTGAATCTTTTGGAACAAAAATCCTCAAACATAAACTCAAAAACTTTGAATCTAACAATGAAGACATCAAAATCTCTGAACCAAACTGCTAATACATTGACGATACTTCAAATTTCTTTTCTTGTAAGCCAAATCTCAGATAAAGAATCGGGACAATATACTATAATTATACTAATACAAACTGATAATTAAAGAGGACTCAACCTATATTTAGATGGGTGTTGTTATACACACCGTAAAACTTATGAATACACCCATAACTGTGCTTTACAGTGTTGTACCGTTTAAAATTTCAAGCTTCTTACGGGTGTGTAAATTAATTTTACGTGTGTTTAACAACACCCTATTTAGATAACAATTAGCTTAATTCATCATAACCTATTAAAATTCATCTAGCTAAGGAATAATCACTTTCCCAGTTATACAAGATCCAAACCAAACAAATTAATTCAAAAAACATACAAACCAATTCAAAACAAAAATATTCTTACAAAACCTTTACATTAAAAATCAAAATCGAAAACGCGAGGAGCCCAATTCCACTACAAAACAACCCAATTCAAAAGTAGAGCAAATAATCATGAAACATTCAAAACAAAAAAAATTAAGTCGACACAACAACCCAATTCAAAATTAAACTAGATTTTCATGAAACTACACTTCAACATGTAAAATCAAAGCAAAAGCCTCACCTTGCAGGGACGATTCTTGATGACGATATAGCCATTCTTACGGATAGTACCAGCTTGCTGAGGGTAGGTTTTTGAAGCTCCGGCATCAGCCTTGGACTCAAATTGATGCTCCTCGTCCGACATGATTAGGGTTTGTTGTTAATAACAACGAAAAGGAATCTCTGATTGTATAGAAGAGGAGGAGCGGCGGCGGCGGCAGCGAGGGAGAGAGGAGAGGAAAGTGGCGACGCACCGTACAATGACGATTTTATATCACAGAGTTTTTACGCCGTTTTAGCCGTTAGGGTTTTCAATAAACGTGGCCCCTTCACTTCTTATTTCCAGTTATTGAATCTTAGCCGTTCAATTCAGGTTAAGAAGAAGCCGTCAACGACCAGTTTTGATTATTCCCTATTATTTTTATTTTTTTTCAATATCAAAAATATTTTTTGATATCCAAATATTTTATGGAAAACACTTTCCTTACATTTACTAAACAACCCAAAACATGCTTATGTCATTTTCCAGAAAATATTTTCATTTTCTGGAGAAAAAAAACCGAGAAATCATTTTTCAGAAGTCGTTTTACGCGAAACAAACGGAACCTAATTATCATATTGACACAATTGCCTTTAAAAGTATCATACTAAAATAAAACAACTTTCCAAAATTATCACTTATTTTCTCCGTCCTCTCCATGTGTTCTCTTCTGATCAATCCTCTTCTCACAATCTTCAGTACTCAGATTCTTCTTCTTTTGTTTTCATCCGTTTTGATTCCACCCTTATTTCACATTTATTAATTGTCAATTTTTGTCAATTAATAATTGTGAATTAATGGATTTAATTTTCAGCTTTGTTTAGGTCTTACAATTTAATTCTACTATAATCGAACATCTTCAATGGAATCGAAATTTATGTTAACAATCCTTTATTGTCTCTTGTCTTCACTCTGTTTGTTGAGAGCCGTTGTATTCTCTCCGGTTTGTTGAGAGCCTTTTGTGTGTTTGTATTTTGTATTTATGTATTCACTATTGTTAATTCCTACAATGCTTGTGAGGCTCGGTTGGCGGTTTATCACTAACCCAGATGCGCTAATTACTATTGTGCTCAAAGCCAAATCTTTTCCATGTGTGGATTTTTTGAATGCCAATGTGAGGCAGTGTCCAAGTTTCTCTTGGAGGGGCATCTGCGCTTTTCAAGATATTGCAAAGAATTGGATTCAATGGAAGATAGACCCGAAGGAATCAGTACAAGGACGTGATGATCTGTGGTTACGACGTGATGACGATTTTTGGATTTGGTTTGTAATTAAATCTTTTCATTGTCACGTTTCCTTCTAGTAATCTATCTAAACTGTAGTGTGAACGATTTGGCAGATGTAGTTTTGAGGGTTGCTTGTACTCTTAACAACACTCAAATTTGGGTTGAACTTCCAAACTATGTGGATAGTCAACTCATTACTATTTGTGATTGCCAATAATAATTGTTTAATTTCTTTCAAGAAAAATTATCACTTATTTTAAAACACTTTAATTTTATTTTTATATTATGGGTTTTCATATAACGTGAGTCATGAATAAGAAAAAAGTGCAAAACAAAATACCAAAAAGAGAAACAAAAAGAAATTAAAGCACTCAGCCCTTAGAGACTTACATTTTTTTTCTTTTTTGAAGTAGTAACATGTCATTCATTTCAATGCAATCGCCATCGTTTACAAACCACTATGGAATCTATTACAAATTCCTATGGAGTTTTACCACTATTGGAACGTATTACAAACGAATAATACTTTCTTTACACGCTATTAATCGTCCATAGATGTCCCGCGCCATCTGGTAGTCTTCTTTCATAGACGTCCTTGCGCCATCTTGTAGTCCGCACGTCCCTTGCCATCTGATTGATCAACTGTAGACGCACAACCTGCCTTATAGGAAATAGTAACACAAGTTCTCCCCTTAGCTCCTAGATAGAGTCGAACTTGGGACCTTCCACTGCGTGGAGGCCTCTTAAACAAAAGGAAATGGGGAGGGGGACTCAAACTTAATATCAAGCTTAATATGCACTCGTACGATGAGTGGCCCCAAAAAAAAGAATTATATGTATGATTTAGTAAGACATAAGTATGTTTAATACGCTCGCACAAGATGAACGACCGAGGATTAAGTCTGATCCAATAGAACAGGAGACATAATTGTGGCTTGAATGGTGGTGTAGTGAGAACATTCGCGAGTTGAGACACCCAGAAAAGTAACATGAAATGAACCCATTTTGAGCACACACAAGTACAAAGTGGAAATCCAAAACTAGGTGATCCATTCATAAGTGAAAGAACAGATTAGCAATGGAGTTTGCGGCTTGCGAAATGTCACTATATATAGTCAAACGTTATGAGGAGCTACAAGCAAGCTCAAACAGTAAAGACTTTAGCCATAAAGCTTTAATAGTAGTACAGCGGCAACTCAAAACTCGATCTCAATTGAAGACCTAAGGGTCATTGCATTTTTTAACTCCATGAAATTTGATTGCGACCGTGATACATAATATCTTATAGTGTAAATAAATTGAACTTTGTCGTCGGCTCACTTTGCATTTATGAAAGCATGTAATGTCGATGGGGATAAGACCATAATGGATAATGTCATTTAAATAACGATGTAGCCTCTTATAGTCATGATAATAATCATCTGTAGGGAACACACATAACCTGAGATAACTTTTTAATATCAGCATAAGTGAGAGAAAGAAATTGAAGAGCGCCAATAAAGGCTTGATATTTGGTGGGAGATTGAAAAGGGATTCAAACAGTGAGAATGAAGGTACAATGAGGGACATGAAGTTGGGAATTTGATATCTCATACTAAGTGCATATGAGAAGAAATAACGTGCATACACAAATACATATCAAAGCGATACACAAGAAAGAACACAATGTTTGTTCACCCAATTCGTCACACGATCAGAGTACATCCAGAGCATTGCGAATCCAGAATATTTACTAATATCAACAATCTGTCTGTTTACAACAAAGCTCATGCACTCTCCCTAGAGAGACATCACTTTCACCATGTAAATACTGTTAGGAAAATTCTACAAAAAAGAACTCGAATTACATAATAAATAAATAAACTAGAAAATAAATAAACAGAAACTAGACAGAATGTTTTGTGCCGAGCCGTATGTTGAACACACTGTCCTTAAGACTTATTCGCCTCCTCACCGTGAGTGCTTGAGGTTGTCGTCGGACGCTAGTCACCCATGATAACTCGCACGAACCGGATGCTTCCATGAACTAAGAGACTCCGGCGAATTGAATTTAGTGCCTGGAGAGTATCACCACGAGTATGCAATGCAGGAGGCCAAAGGAAGAATGAACAAAATGCAACGAAAAGAGAGGCTGTGGACAGATTGCTGAAAACAGTGTGTATTCTCTAATTTTTTCGTTTTTTTTTTCTTGAAGTGGTTTGTTATTCTATTTATACTGTTCCAAGAGCAGTTCAACATCCAAAAATTAATTAAAAAGGATAAGCCTAATCATTTGTTAATTACTGAGATAAAAAGATAAGGCTTGGTTCTTCACTTTGCATTCCAGTCAGTGGGATGAATCTGGGTTTTTTTAAAAAAAAAAAAAAAAAATTGACTGTAAGGATCAAAATAATTGCAAAAGGTGAGCTAGTCCGGACAAGGCAAATCGGTGCTACATTCGTGTCCGCAGGTCGCGCGCACACATGAGTTTGATGGTCCCAAGACAATTTGGGTCCATGATTTGCACCCCCTGCGCGCGAGTGAGAGCCTCTATGCCATACAAGCTTGAACACTACTAAAGTGCCCAAGCCTTTATACTAGCTTTCTTTCACATTTTTTTTCAATGTGGGATAAACTCAATGAGCAAGTCTCCTGTGAGAACAAGGGGATCTGTCTCATGGTAGAGACGAGTCATTTTTTACCCATGACCCGGATCCATGACCCGGTCATGCCACGTGGCAGTCAAAAGTAATAGTTACTGTGACCAAAAGTAATAGTTACCTGGACCAGGAAAAAAAATTGTTTTTTTTTTTTTTGTTTTTTTTTGAGTTTTTGTATTTATTTATTTTTTCGGTTTTTTCATCGTTTACCAAAAGTAATAGTTACCACAACTTAATGTAATGACTGTATACATATAAAGTAACATTGTTCATAAGCAAACGTAACACCTGTTTTGCAAAAACAAAAGCTCGTTTTACCCATTTTTTTCAAATGTAATACTAACTATAATTACGTGTAACCCAAACAATATCTAAATGTAATTATCATTTACTGAAATTTAATAGTGCTTTTGCAAAAATGTAAAATATTGTGTATTTTGATTTAATTTTTTGAAAGAAAGTAACATTTGAAAAATAACAACTCATACACATGAATGTAATTGTTTGTACAAATAAATGTAACACTTTAATAAAAGAAATTATAACATATTTCTATAGATAATGTAATACTTTTACATGTATCATGATAAATTGAATCCATTGTAACTTATTATTTGAAAACATATAGATATACTATTACTTTTCTATACATATGTGTTACAAATTATGTATAAACACTGTTACATATAAGTAACACGTTCATTACATTTTAGTTGTAGTAAGTATTACTTTTGGTAAACGAAGAAAACATAGAAAAAAACACTGTTACTTTTCTGTATACATGTATTACTTTTACTTATGAACAATGTTACTTTATATGTATACAGTCATTACATTAAGTTATAGTAACTATTACTTTTGACAAACCGAAAAAAAAAAATAAGGGGCAACATGAGGGTTTTGCCGCGGGATGGGGCGGTATAGAGGGTTTTACCACTGGTTTGAGAAGGGGGGGGGTCAAAATGATAGGGTTCTCAGCAGGGTGGAGTTGTTTTGGTTTGGAGGGTATTGAAGATGGAGGATTGTGGTGTAAGAAGGCTTAAGAAGAGAGGAGGAAAGGGTTTTGCTTATAGAGGTTGAGTCGGGATGGTGTTAGGTTATGGATTTTCTCGGTGTAGATAGGGACGGGTGGTTTGGGTCAGGAAGGTGGTTGAGTTGATAGGAGGTGTAGGGAGAGATTGGCGTGGCTAGGGTGGTGGGTTCGGCAAGGGGGTGTTTGCCGAGAGTTTGGAGGAACGAAAACAACAACAAATTAAAAAAATAGAGAAGGGTTTCGGCTAGTAGGGGGGTTAGCCGAGGGTGGTGTGTGGTGGTGGGGTGTCATGGTGGGGCGGAGGTGAGAGGTGAAATTATTTTAGGTGAGGCTAGGAGGGTTTGCCTCTAGGGTTTTGACAAGGAGGGTTTTGCCGTAAACAATGAAAAGAGGGCAGATTTCCGTGTGTATGGTTGTTTCAGCGCAGCAGTTTTGAAAGTTCGGTTCCCGCTTCGTTTGTGGTCCGATCGGGGTGATTTTTTGGCTTGGATTTTTATAAGAGATAGGGCTTTGATCCTATTGGTGTCGATCGGGATTTACAGGTCTCTAGACAGGGGAATTTTCTGGTTTAAGTTGCTGCAGTTTCTTAGTATTTTGGGTTGTTTTGGTGTGATGGTTTAGAGAGGTTGGTTAGGAGGGGTTTGAAGATGGAGGTTAAAGAAGGGTGTGGCGGCTAGGGTGTTAGGTGTTGGGTTTTCTTGTTTGTAGGTGTTTGAGAAGTGAGGGTTTCGGCTATGAAGGTTTTGCCGAGGATGATGTTTGAAGATGGAGGAGGGTGGGGTTTTAATGGTAGGTGGCGGCTTTTGTTGATGGTGGATGGGGCAGAACTTTTGTGTGGTAGAGGAGAGGTGGTTTTGAAGGTTTTGTGGAGAGGTTGGCGGAGGGGTGGTGTGTGGCGTGAAGTGGTGAAGATGAGGTAGCTAGGGTTTTGCCACAATAAGTGGGGCGGCATGGAGGTTGCTCCGCGGGTTGGGATGAACAAAACAAAACAAAAAAAAGAAGGGGTTTCGGCTAGTTGGGTGGTTAGCCGATTGAGTTGGTGGTGTTTGGAGGGTGGTGGTTTTGTAGGTTGGTGGCGGAAGCTAGTGGGGTGGGGCGGCAAGGGTTTTGCCGCTAGGGTTTTGGTGAAGAAGTCAATTCATACATGATAGAGAAGAAGTAATATGAAAGACTCAAGTTTATTATGATACTAGAGGTACATATATATATAGGGTTACATAGAAAGTTCTAGAGTTCTAGTCTAGCTTGTTGTATAGAAAGTTCTAGAGTTCTAGTCTAGCTTGTTGTACAAGATACAAATCTCGTAATTGATATACTCCCTCCGTCCCAGCACAAGTAGGACTAGAGGGATTTGCACACTAATTAAGACAAACTAATAAATGTGTGGTAGAAAATGAAGAGAGATAATGAGTGGAGTAAATAGTAGTGTTAGTTGGATAAATTGAGCGGTGAAAAATGAAGAGAGAGAATGAGTGGGATAAATAGTAGTGTTGGTTGAATAAATTGAGTGGTGGAAAATGATTAAAGGGAATGAGTGGGGTTGAAACATTTCCATTTTGGGCAGTCTCACTTTTAGTGAGACGGCCTAAAAGAGAAAGAAGTCTCACTTGTGGTGGGACGGAGGGTGGTGGGACGGAGGGAGTATACAATATCTAGCTTTAATATCTAAAAGATATTTACAAATATACTTATGAATATATAATATTATATTCCTTATAGATAGTTGGGTAAGAGAGAGAAAGTGGGGTAGAGAAGAGTTAGTGGATAATTGTTGTAAGTATGACATGTATGACCCATTTTCCGTTTTAGAATTTTGACTCTTAAAATAATGGGACGCCCATTTAGGAAATTCTTGACTCTTAAAATGGGGACAGAGGGAGTATATATCAACTTAATTTGGCAAAATAATGACTGCAACAGACAGAAATATTGAAAGCAAAGACAATTACAATAACATCGCAAGAGTCACTCAGTTTTGGCTCTACATATATGTTTTGGGGGGGGGGGAGGGGGGGAGTAAGAATAGACTGAATAGTTTCAGAATATGTTTAAAACCTACATATTCCAAATCAAAAACTTAGTTCTGAGCTTCTACCTAGTTTCAGTAAGCGTGTCGCGCACAATATAGTGAATACTACTAGTAAGTAAATCAGTGTAATTTGTCCAGCATCAAGTAAACAAATCATTAGTGGTCTTAACCTTCAGGAGTCGTCACGAACACCTTGAAGTAAATATTGAGCATTGTGCAAAAGGGTATTGATCTCCTCATTTGAGCTGTCAAGTAAGCGTAATTCCTTTAGCTCCTCCTGCCATTTCTCCATCTGTTCCTTGTGTATTCTGCAAAGAGAAAACAAACCATTCACAGAAATTATAACTGAAGCATATCTATAATCTTTCAACGTATTGACCTGATTTCAGACTTACGAAATCATCCTCTCTTCGAATTCATTGCTCAGTTCCTTAAGGAATGTCTTCCCAGATTCCAACAGCTCAGACACCTTCATACACGAAAAAACAAAAGACATTAAGCCAGTTTGTAAGGTATGATCAAGTTTCTTGAGAAAGCACTGTCCATCAAACTTTAAACATAATTATATATGCTGATAAAATTATGGGGTCAACTGCAGAGTAAGATTACCATTTGAGTAAAGCGGTCAATCTTTTCATGAATCTCTGCCATGCGTAGAGCCATCTCTTCAGATACTGGACCGCCAGTCTCAGTTTCTTCGCCTGTATTGTCGGGGATTACTCCATGTTCCTCCTCTTCAACCTGATAATTGAACATCATAAGATAATAAGCAAAAACTGACTTTTCCCTTTGGTTTTAGTGATTAAAATTCAAAGTACACAGACATACAAATGGTTTCATGCGCTTTGTCGTGAACTCAGTCCCATCACTTTCCATTTTTGTCAAAAACTGGACATAAAAAAGCATATGATGACAATTATTGAGGACAGTATAGTTACCAAATAAATAAGACACAAGACAATGAAAAGCACCAGAGTGTATGTGCATGCAGGAGATAGAGAGAACTGTTAACTAATTGGACATCTATTCGGTAGGCAGCTGCATGTGTGATGAATACAAGATCATAGAAATCACAATCACAAGACGTTGCAGCACTATGCTGAAATAGATTGGTAGTTAATTTAATGACGTGAAACAAGGTTTTCGTATGGTCTACAGTAAAGATCTGCTCTTATTTCTAGTCTAACAGTGCAAAAAACACAGGCATGATAGTAATGCATGGGCTAAAACGAAAAGAAAGAACAAGCATCATGTAGCAGAAAAGGATAACAACTATACCAGCTTAAGCTTTGTGTTCGGAGATGGCAAAATTCATTTTGTTTCAAAAAACTTGCCATGTATCCTTCAATTCTACAATCAACACTTGAATGGTCAAATATCACAATTCACTACGTGCAGAAACCTCAGCTGGGACGAACAAAAGCAATAAAATTATGTGTACATGTGTGTGTGTGTACGAGGTGTGCTTTGTTGATTTAGGTTGATTGCAAATTTCCAACTGGGTAGCTTGTGCCTTTCTTGACATAAGCATTGACTATTTAGTCATTTCACGAAAAAAATGCATCTGTTTGTGTGTGTCTATATATATATATATATATATATATATATATTGTTAGTGCAGACGGAGGTGTTACCTCAGATGTTGCCACTGACAGCCTAAGTGCTGTGACGAAAATACTTTGTAATTTGACATTTCTTTCTAATATATAATTTTATACTAATGTCCTAATATCAGTGTTTAGATGTTGGTCCATATTTTCAGGTATAATAAAGTTGATATATGGAGCTTAAAGCATGGAGAAGAAATTAATAAAGATTTATTTATAAATGGCGAGTTATTGAAGGAGTTACAAACATATTTAACATGTGTTAAATATGGAGAAAAACGTGGGGAGACTATTTCAAAGGTTTGTTGCTGATCAAATGGAGAAGAACAAGCATGGAGAAGCTCGGAGTACAACAAAGCGAAGCATGGGCTTGGGCACCAAGTTTTCGGTTGAGAAATACAAGGGAAGAGGACCAAGTCTTCCATGAAAATAGGAGAACATGCCCAACTCTCTCCCACTCTCCTTCACACGATCGAGGCAGCCCCAAGGTTGTTCTTTGTGTAGCCTCCAAGACATTGAAGGGTATAAATAGAGCTTGGATGAAGAAATTAAAGACAAGCCAAATATCACACACATCCATAGCACAAAGATCGAAGTACTCTTGGCTCCTTTAAGATTCTTTCTCCCATACACTCTTTTATCACTCAAATACTTCGGGTTTGAGTGAGTTTTGGTTAGGATAGAATCTTGTACTTTGTTCTTAGTTTGGTTCCATATAGAGTATATCATATTAGTTATAGGGAACCTTTTTGACTTTGTATTTGGTACACTTATTAAATATAAAGTTTTCGCCTAAGGGCAATCTCAAGTTATATTTATATAACTTGAGAAAAATATATCTCTTGTGCTATTTAATTTTCCGCTGCAAAACTCTTTTATTTTTGTGTGTGTGTTTTCTGTCCGTCGGGTGTGTTACCTGGGGTGTTACCTAACACTTGAGGTAACATCTGTTCTCAGTAAGCTTTTGACAAACATTTTCAATTGGTATCAGAGCCCGGTCACTTGACATACTAAGTGGTTCGTTCCAGTTTGTCATGGCTTTCGATCCTGCTAATCCCAATCAGAAACGTCTTCCTGTTTTAGATGGCTCGAATTATGCTTATTGGAAGATCCGCCTACGCTCGCATATCAAATCAATTGATCTTCGGGCTTGGCGATCTATAACAAATGGTTACTCTCTTCCTATGTTACCTCCAGATGAAGATGGTGACGTACAAGACAAACCTGAATCTGAGTGGAATAATGAAGAGATTAATCTAGCGAATTTCAATGAAAAAACACTTAATGCTATTTTTGAGTGGGTTGATATGCATATTTTCAAACTTATTCAAAATAGTTCCACTGCTCAAGAAGCATGGAACTTTACAAAGGTTTTGTGAAGGTGATACTAGTGTGCGTGAAAATAAGCTTAGAACTCTCACTGGCAAATTTGAAAGGTTGAGGATGAGTGATAATGAAACTATTTCATCTTATTTTGAAAAATTGTTTGATATTGCAAATGAGTGTCAACTTTTGGGTGAACCTTTTTACCAACAAACAACTTGTTTCAAAAGCTATTCAAACTCTCCCCGAGAGATTCAATATGAAAGTTTCATCTATTGAAGAAGCTCACAATCTTTCTACCATGAACATCAATTCTTTAATGAGCATTTTGAAAAATTTTGAGTCAAATCTCCTTGAACAAAGTGAGGCTTCTAAAGGAAAAAATGTTGCTTTAAAAGTGCAATCCTCAGATTTTTCAAATGATGATGAAGATGAAATTTTTGAAGAATTGGATGAAAGTGTCAGTGTTGCTTTACTTGCTAGAAAATATAATGCAATGGTTAAAAAGTTTAACAATGAAAAAGTGCAGGTAAAAGCAAAGGAGAAACAAACCAAGGTGTATGATTCGATGCCAAAGAGGACACTCCCTTCTACTCAGAAGTCAGCCCCTATGCGTAGAGCATCCTCAGATCAATCAAGGTCTGATCCCAAATACATTGATTCAATTCAATGTCATGCTTGTTCGGGATGGGGTCATTACGGAAACGAGTGTGCCAACACACTACGGAAGAAGGGAAAGAACCTATGGGTATCCCTGAGTGACAATGAAGATGAGGGACCAGTCCAGGAGGAAGAACCAGAACAAACAAACATGTTTGTCACACTAAGTGACTCGCAGACTGAACATGTTACCAGAGATGTTACGTCCACTGAGATAACATCTGAGACCACACCTGTCAGGTATAACAGTTTTTGTTCGTATAATGATGTTTGTTTCATGGTTTCCACTAACCTTAATGCAGGAAGTTCGCAAGAGGATGAGCTGAACAAAGATGAGCTTATAGAAGATTTAAAGATCCTTTATAAGGAGATGCTCAAGGAATGGAAGAAAGAGAACAAAATGGTTAAAACTTTAACCAAGAAGAACGATGGACTTAAGGCCTACTTAACTCGTTTGGAAATTCAAGCATCCAAGAGAGATGCCGAACTAGAGAAAATCAAGGCCAAGTTGACTCTAGCCGAAACCACCTTGAAGAAACTCAACACCGGATCATCCAAACTAGATGAGATCCTCAACTTGGGTAAGCCTCTCAAAGCAGGTATTGGTTTCCGAGAATCGTTAGAAAGTATAACTTCTTATTTGTCTTGTGATGAACATAATATTCGTTTCGTGAAAAGTCATGATTTCGATCAAAACTCTTGTTCAAATGATGTTTCTGACAAAGGGAAAGTGTGTCAATATTGTCACAATACTGGGCATTTCAAAAATAAATGTACAAAGCTTTCAAAAAAGGAGCCCAGTTCCCATGTGCTACCTGAAGTGTTACCCAGCACTCCAGATAACACTTGTTGTCAGAAAGTCAAAAACACAAAGAAAAAGTCATGGAAACCTAAAGCTAATCTGCGATGTAATGTTGTTTATACTGCCTTAATAACAAATGTTGAAGGATCATGGTACTTTGATAGTGGGTGTTCACGCCATATGACGGGAACAAAAATGTTTTTAAAAGACTATGAATTCATTCAAGGGGGTAGTGTAACTTATGGTGGTGGGAGCAAGAGTAATATCATAGGAAAAGGGACACTAAATGTTGCTGGTTTCCCTGCTTTAAAAAATGTCTTGCATGTAGATGGTCTAGTAGCTAATTTAATTAGTATTAGCCAACTTTGTGATGACAATTTAGAGGTAAAATTTAACAAGGACACTTGCAAAGTTTTTGATTGTACTAACAATTGTATTATGACAGGAACTAGATCAAGTGATAATTGTTATCGTGTGGAAGATAAAATCGTGTGCAATACCGCAAAGATTGATGTCACAAGCTTATGGCATCAAAAGTTGGGACATGTTCATTTCAGGAACATCGATAAGATTGTAAAGTTAGATGCTGTTAAGGGTATTCCTAAATTGGATCTTAAAAATTCTATCATATGTGAAGATTGTCTTAAGGGTAAACAAACTCGTGCTGCCCATAGTGTTGCCCAACATTCCGAGCAACACTCTGGGACAACACATTGTTTTCAACTTTTACATATGGATTTAATGGGTCCAGTTGAGGTAGAGAGTCTTGGAGGAAAGAAATATTCTTTTGTTATAGTTGATGGTTTTTCAAGATTTACTTGGGTTTATTTTTTAAAAGAAAAATCAGAAACTTTTGAAAAGTTTAAACTTTTACACTCCAAAATCAAAAACATGTTTTGTGCCTCTATTTTTAGAATCAAATCTGATCATGGAAGAGAATTTGACAATGTTTTATTCTCTACTTTTTGTGAAAGAAAAGGAATACATCACGAGTTTTCGGCTCCTAAAACACCTCAACAAAATGGGGTGGCCGAACGGAAAAATCGTACTTTACTTGAAATGACTCGTGTGATGTTATTTTCGAAAAGGATTTCTAAAAGATTTTGGGCTGAGGCACTTAACACAGCTTGTCACACAATAAATAGAGTTTTTCTAAGACCCGGAACTACTATGTCACCTTATGAGATTTTGAATGGCAAGAAACCGACAGTTCATTATTTTCATGTCTTTGGGTGCATATGTTACATTTTGAATGACCGGGATTATTTAGCAAAGTTTGACTCTAAAAGTGATAGGGCAATATTTCTTGGATATGCAACGAATAGTTGTGCATATAGAGTCTACAATCTTAGACTAAAAACCATCCAAGAATCGGTTAACATTGTTTTTTATGATCTCTCTAGTATTTCAGGTGAAGGTGCTCAAGAGTCTCCTCTTGTGTTGTTAGAAGATGTCACACAAACTGAAAGTGATATTACAGATGCTAACACAGATGCTGAGCAGAATGTTATCATAAATGAGACAGCACCTCAGGCAACACCTGAGTCCAGCGAGTCATCCGAAGTTGATGCAGAGGTTCATGATGACACAAGAAGGGATCCTCCATCCAGAATCCTTAAGAATCATCCTACAACTCAGGTAATTGGGGAAGTTAATGAAGGAATCCGAACAAGAGACAAAGAACCCGTAAATTATCGTGAAATGGTAAGGTATGTGTGCATGTCAACCACATACACCAAGTTAAAACACTCTTGTTTTGTGTCATCTATAGAACCTAAAAATGT
This sequence comes from Campanula takesimana, assembly GCA_026119855.1. Lineage (NCBI taxonomy): Eukaryota > Viridiplantae > Streptophyta > Magnoliopsida > Asterales > Campanulaceae > Campanula > Campanula takesimana. The sequence goes on along the minus strand of JAOWBW010000093.1, from coordinate 2,006,567 downwards.
GATTGAAGCCTTAAAAGATAATTTTTGGATTCAAGCTATGCTAGAAGAACTTGATCAATTTACCCGAAATAATGTTTGGTGTTTAGTACCGCGTCCCACTAATACTAATGTTATTGGGACAAAGTGGATTTTTAAAAACAAAACTGATGAAGAGGGTAATATTGTTCGAAATAAAGCACGTCTTGTGGCTCAAGGCTATACACAAGTGGAAGGTATCGACTTTGACGAAACCTTCGCACCTGTGGCTAGAATTGAATCAATAAGACTTCTCTTGGCCATAGCTTGCTATCTTAAAATCACTTTGTATCAAATGGATGTTAAAGCAGCATTTTTAAATGGTTACTTAGATGAAGAAGTTTTTGTTGAACAACCTAAAGGTTTTGAAGATCCATCTCAACCAAACCATGTGTATCGACTTGATAAAGCCTTATACGGCCTAAAACAAGCTCCACGCGCATGGTATGGTCGTTTAACTAGTTTCTTACTAGAATATGGATTTACTCGAGGAGAGGCGGATAGAACTCTATTTATTTTAAGACATGGAAAGGAACTCGTCGTTGCTCAAATCTATGTTGATGACATAGTCTATGGCTCTACTTCACAAACTTGTTTAAACGACTTTGTAGAGGCTATGACATCGACATTCGAGATGAGCATGATGGGTGAACTAAACTTCTTTCTTGGCTTGCAGGTGAAACAATTACCTGATGGAACCTTCATTTCACAAAGCAAGTATGCAAAAAACTTGGTAAAGAAGTTTGGGTTGGAAGGGTCAAAAAGCTCCACGATTCCTATGAGTACTACACTCAAACTCGGCAAGGATCAAGGGGGAGAAGCAGTTGATCCTACGCTTTATCGTTCCATGATAGGTAGCCTCCTCTACCTCACTTCTAGCCGTCCTGATATAATGTTCAGCGTATGTGTCTGTGCACGATACCAATCCAACCCAAAAGTCTCCCATCTTAATTCCGTTAAAAAGATAATAAAATATGTGTCTGGGACTAGTGAATTAGGAATTTGGTATAGTAAAGATACAAATACTAATTGGTAGGCTTTAGTGATTCGGATTGGGCGGGGGATATAGATGATCGAAAAAGTACTAGTGGGGGGGTGTTTTTACTTGGGTAATAATTTAGTATCATGGTATAGTCGTAAACAAAATTGTGTGTCTCTCTCTACTGCTGAATCTGAATATGTGGAAGCAGGGAGTTGTTGTACTCAACTGATATGGCTAAAACATATGTTAGACGATTATGGGCTTGAGAGTAAAACTATGACCATGTACTGTGATAGTTTGAGTGCTATTAATATTTCTAAAAATCCTGTCCAACACTCCCGCACAAAACACATTGATATTCGACATCATTTTTTGAGAGATATGGTTGAAAAAGGCTTAATCGCTACAGAGGATATTGATACCATGTATCAATTGGCTGACACCTTTACAAAGGCCTTAGACCATGAGAGATTTTCGTTTTTGAAGAACTCTCTTGGACTTTGCAATCTCTAAATTATCCCTGTTTTCTGGTGTTACCTTGAGTGTCTACAGCACCTGAGATAACACTTGTATATTATTATGTGTTTTTTTCTGTTATTTAAAAAAAATAAAATTATTTCCTTGTTTAATCTGTCAGTGGGTGGTCTCTTCTATCCATTGACGGTGGCACATACTGACATTTTTGTTATGGTAGGATAACACTCTAGGTAACATTATTGATAACATTCCTTTTTAAACTCAAAAGTGACAAAGTCACTAATCTTTTTCAAAGGCAAAAAGGCTAAAAACACTTACAGTATTTCCTTAGTAGCACGGGGCACGGCGTTCGCTGCGACGATGCACTCTTGTCAAAGGGGGATATTATCTAGTGATCTTGTACTAAGTATTAGGAACATGGAGTTCGCTACTACAATGTTTCCTACTTGAACGGTACAAATCACTAAAACATGTTTACACTTTATAAGGACTCGGGGCACGGAGCTCACTACTACGATGCTTCCTTGTAGATAAAGATGTGTAAATCATGTTTATTTTTAAGTGTTTGAAGGTGAAGAACAAGCTTTTAATATCTAAATTACTAGATTTGTTTTGCCTAAAGTATTCTATTTTGGCAAGCTTGTTTTACCTCAAATGCTTATTATAGAAGCATATTTCTGCCTCATGTGTTCAAAAATGAGGTCCATCTCGCCTTAATTGCCTTAATATAAATTCAATAAGGGATGTTTATCACGAATGTTATCTTAAGTGTTACCATCATTGCCATCAACACATTAGTGTGTGCTACATTCGTTTTTTTATTTAGTTTAGTCTCAGATTTTTTTTTTAAGTTTTCAAAGTTTGAAAGTATTTTTATTATTAACAAAAAGAGTTTACAATTTTGAAAAAGTCTTAAACAAATCTTTTAAGTTTGGTAAAATTTAGTTGGAACAATCTTCCTAAAATTTAGGGATTCATCTTTTAAATTTTGTGGAGATCGTTGCACTCTCTATTTTACCGTCTTTTTATTTTTTTTACTGTTTATTTTTTCCTTTTCATTTTATATATTAAAAAAAAAAAAACGGATGTGTAGGGGAGTTGGTTAGTTGTGTGCTTGTAAATAGGATGAGTTAATTTAGGATAGTTTTAAATGTGAGGAAAAATAGGGGTTTAGTTAATTTAAATGATAAGAGTTAAATTTAAATTAAATCTTATCCCTTTTTCACATTCTTAACCTCCCTAAAATATCTTCTCCTAATTACTCTCTCTTATTTTTCTCACAAACACGATAAATACTCCCTCTTCTCACCGTCTTCTTTTTCTCCAACACAACAATCACTCAAACCCTAAAACCCTTCTCCAAAAATTCTCCAATTTCTTCCCAAAAATTCAACAATGGTGAAACCCTCTCAAAACCCTAACCAACCCGCACCTCAAGAAGAGTCTCCAGGTATGCCTCAAATGTTATGTCACCCATGGACATCTCGCCTTTGGCTTCTCAATTTTCAACCCAAATGGCTACCTCGGCGCAACCTAAGCCCCCTCAGACTGCTTCTCAACCACAAATTCCCGCCACAAAAGGATAAAACGAAAAGCCCCTTCTACTGCTACCAAGATAGGTGCTGCTCCCACGACTAGGAAGCGTATCTCGAGCCGTCTCAGTGCTAAAGCCAGATCAAAAATCCCGTCCAACACCTCCGACGATCCAGTGGAGGTCTCTGACGAAGAAGAAGAGTCACTCGGTCTCTCGTCCGATCACAATTCAGACCAAAATTATACTGTAACTCCGGCTGAGCAAGCACAATCAGTAGAAAGTTTAGATACCTGGGTGGAAAATGACGAGGAAACCCTTGCGGCAGCACAAAAACGAGCAATCAAAGCCAAGGGAAAACAAAGTGTTCCCTCGGGTGCTGCCGGACATCAGACAACATCCAAGGTAACATCCCGATCTTCTAAACCACCTAAAGCTCCTGTCTCCTCTTCTGAATTGTTTGAATCCTCCAATGATTTTCTGGAGAGTAGTCTCAATGATGATGATGAGGCTTTTCCAAAACCATTTCTTAATTTGGAGTTTTTCAAAATAGCTAATATGGAGAAATGGTTGGATCTTTCTAGTGTGAAAATGCATCGTGAAAAGTTTATTGATGAAGCAAACTTGAAGAAGCATGGAGTGTTTCAATTTTTGGAGGATAGAAAATTTCTAAATGCTAATCTTTATCCCGCAAATTATGTGGAAAATGTTGTTACGAATTTCTATGCCAACCTTCATCCCAACCTTGACAATGAACAGTCCCAACAATTTGGCAAAGTCTTTCTTAGGAGTAAAATCTTTAAGCTTAATTCCTCTTTGATCAACAAAGTGTTGGGAATGCCTAATTGTGATGATGATGGGACTCTTGCGGATAGGGATGATATTGCTAAAGTGCTTTCGAATAATGTTGTTAGTACTTGGCCCACCAAGAAACATGAACACTTCCTTGCTTCACACCTCACCTCACTTTTTTCGGTTCTGTACAAGTTGTGCATTTTTAATTGGCTTCCCACTTCCAATGAGCAATATGTTACCTTAGAACAAGCTAGGGTGTTACATAAATTGGTAATGAACCCGGAGGGTAAATATTGGGAGATTAATTTTCAAACACTTGGCTTCGTGGGGTAAAAAGAAAAAGTTGACTATCTTACCTTACCCTTCATTAATTTTCCAAGTGATGATGGCCCAAAAATTTCCCATTATGGATTCGGACAGTTACACTCATAAGCTTGACTACTATAAAGTAGATAGTCTTTTGACCAAACAAGGGCAAGGAGGTGTAAGATTTACTGGAGACTTGCCTTGGGATAAATCAAAAGACATTGGGTCAAGTAAGTCCGTTCCAGTCAAGGGTGTTAAGAGAGGTGTTGCTTCAAGCAGTCCTAGTTTCACTCCCAGTTCTCCAAGCATGTTTGCAGGTACCGATGCTGAAAATGTGATAGCTAGCGTCTTTCATCTCTTGGGAAACTCTTCACCTACAATCCCAAAGACCACTGTGATAGCATTTCTTGAAAAACAAGTGGCGAGTATGGTGAAGGTTCTCTACGATTGGACCAAGATTAAAGACGACACCATCAGCTTCATTAACTTGATTTCTTCCCAATCAGGGGGAGATGGTGCTGGTGGTGCTGGTACAAGTGCTGCTACAGATGCTGTTGATGATGGTGCTGCTCGTACTGTCAGGAATGCTGCCACAGATGTTGGAACAAATGCTGGAGATGACGAACGGGATGATGAGGATGATGAAGAAGAAGACGAGTGACTTGCTTGAAGGTTGATGTTGCCATTTATCATGGGCAATGCTTTTTCTTGGTATTTGGTTCTAAAACAATTGGTTTCAAAACAATTTGTTTTTGTGGTGGTTTGTTAAACAACTCATATTTAGTCTTTAGAACTAATGCTTTGGTGGTATTTTGTTTGGTGATAATCTTTTGGATAGATTTTGTTGGTTTTTATGGTTTTAAACTTGGATTTACATTTGTTTTAAAAATTACTAGTTGAAGGTATTTTAAAAATTGCTTTTGATTAGTACTCCCTCCCCCGCCGGAAACTTCAAAAAAAAATTATGGCACAAGAATTAAGGGAAAAAGTGAAAAAGGTGATGTGTTGTGAGTGTTGATAGTTGAGTGGGAGAGAGAAAGTGGGGTAGAGAATAGTTAGTGGGTTAGTGGATGTGAGTATGAGAAGTGGGACCCACTAATTAAAAAGTATTAAAAACTTTCCATTTATGGATTTTGCAATTTCTATGGGACGCCCAAAATGGTAAGTTTTGCAATTTCCGGCGGGACGGAGGGAGTATATTTTTTTTTAAATCTTTGTTAGTTAGTTGACTCCTAGATTAAGGGGGAGTTCAACTTAGGGAGTTTGCTCTGTTATACTATTATATGGCTAACTTGTTTTTACAGGTACCAACACATAGGAGATTGTAAAGAAATCTCAAATTAAGGGGGAAATTGTTAGTGCAGACGGAGGTGTTACCTCAGATGTTGCCACTGACAGTCTAAGTGCTGTGACGAAAATACTTTGTAATTTGACATTTCTTTTTAATATAATTTTATACTAATGTCCTATATCAGGGTTTAGATGTTGGTCCATATTTTCAGGTATAATAAAGTTGATATATGGAGCTTAAAGCATGGAGAAGAAATTAATAAAGATTTATTTATAAATGGCGAGTTATTGAAGGAGTTACAAACATATTTAACATGTGTTAAATATGGAGAAAAACGTGAGGAGACTATTTCAAAGGTTTGTTGCTGATCAAATGGAGAAGAACAAGCATGGAGAAGCTCAGAGTACAACAAAGCGAAGCATGGGCTTGGGCACCAAGTTTTCGGTTGAGAAATACAAGGGAAGAGGACCAAGTCTTCCATGAAAATAGGAGAACATGCCCAACTCTCTCCCACTCTCCTTCACACGATCAAGGCAGCCCCAAGGCTGTTCTTTGTGTAGCCTCCAAGACATTGAAGGGTATAAATAGAGCTTGGATGAAGAAATTAAAGACAAGCCAAATATCACACACATCCATAGCACAAAGATCAAAGTACTCTTGGCTCCTTTAAGATTCTTTCTCCCATACACTCTTTTATCACTCAAATACTTCGGGTTTGAGTGAGTTTTGGCTAGGATAGAATCTTGTACTTTGTTCTTAGTTTGGTTCCATAGAGAGTATATCATATTAGTTATAGGGAACCTTTTTGACTTTGTATTTGGTACACTAATTAAATATAAAGTTTTCGCCTAAGGGCAATCTCAAGTTATATTTATATAAGTTGAGAAAAATATATCTCTTGTGCTATTTAATTTTCCGCTGCAAAACTCTTTTATTTTTGTGTGTGTGTTTTCTGTCCGTAGGGTGTGTTACCTGGGGTGTTACCTAACACTTGAGGTAACATCTGTTCTCAGTAAGCTTTTGACAAACATTTTCATATATATATATATATATATATATGTATGTATATATTGAGATCTTATATTTAACCGAAACTGAGCTCAATAAGTATTATCGAGAGTAACTGATATCACCAAGAGACGATGTTAACATGTTACAGACAATAACCATCCTCATCATCTTATGGTCTCAAACATATGTTCGGAAAATGGATCTAGGCTCTAGAGACAAAGTACAAACAACTAATAAAAACCATGCCATCTCTTCCCGGATCTATTAAATCAAGCCTAACGGAACAAAGTAAACCAAGTGGAAACTGGTTGATCGTCCACAAAATTAGTTCAAAAAATGAAAGGAAACTGAAGGTACAACGTAACCAAGAGCTCACTTATCAAACCAGTGAAGCTTAGCAACATCGATGAACCCAGTAGAAGAAATTCAATGAATGCGAGGAAACAAAATGATAAATCAAATAAGTCTTGTACATAATTTGTACCGAAAATGCTTTGAGTTGTTGAACTGTGCAACATCCTAAAGCAATTTCTGAACAAATTAGGTTTAAAAAAAAAATTAACTGCATCAATAATTCTCCATTTAGAATCAAGCAAAAAGTGAGAACGATCATATTTGAAATGCGAAGTCAATAAGTACTATCAGAACGAACATTCAGCAATCATGGCAGGATAACAAACTGAAATGAGGATTCAATCAGCACTGCGCCTAATCATAGACACAGACGAGAAATAGATAATTGACTAAGGGGCCCGAAATTACCCGTTCCAGTCTCGCCACCGGTTCTCCGGCGGCCTGTATCTGCTCTCCAACTTCGTTCTTCTCACCGAGCGAGAGGTTTCGCGCGCTTTTTCCACCCCTCTCTCTCTCTCTCTCTCTCTCTCCTCCTTTTGTTTTCTCTGTAATTTTAAACGAGCCGACCCGAGTATATATGGAATGGAGTATCAAACTCAGGGTCAATTCGGGCCTGGTTGAAAATTAGAGATTCGGGGTTTGGTGTTTAATTTCTTTCGGTAAATATGATGCTCTTTTGTCCAAAAATGATACTCCATCCTTCATAACTAAATAATATCTCCGTACTTTTTTCTCGACGTTACTACGAATGAATTTTAAATAATAATTTTAGGCTGATTTAATAATCTTAATGAGAATCTAAAATTTGTTATTGACACACCAGCAACAATACTATCAATAACAAATTTAGGTTTTTATTTGGGTAATTAAATCAATCTAAAATTATTGCTCAAAGTTCCTTCCTTTGTAGTAACCTTGGAAAAAGTCTGAAGATTATTTTGAGACGGAAAGAGGGCTATTTAAATTCTAGGATGGACGCTTTTTTTACTAGTCTTGTTTGGGTTTATGCACATTTAAGTTCAAATTAAAAAATAAGAAAAACTTTTTGAAACAATGAAAAATGACAAATGAAAAGATAATTTAAAAATAGAGAGTATTTTTGTCCTAATACTAAAAAATAGGAAGCACGTTAGTCAGTTTTCCGCACATATGTTCTTATATTCATATTTAATCATAGGAAATAGGACAATCGTTAACTTTTCATTCAAAATTTAATGAAATTGTGGACTAGACGAGTTATTTGATAATTTTACGCATACACATTGGATAAACTTGTCAAATAGATTTGCTGATAAATGAAAAAAACTCAGATCAAAGCTACATTGTTTTTTCACACATGTAACTACTTCCGTTTACACATTTCACTAAAACCATTACTAAAGGGGACATGAACTACTCTGGTGCTTCAACGTGTGGCGGAGATTTGACCAATTCTCCCCCTATTGATTAATAATGGCTGATATTAATTTAACTTGAAGCGGATCCCACATTGACCAAATTCATCCTAATCATTGACCCACCAACAGGTGGGGTGTGGTCAAATCTCGTCTATTGGCAAGAGGGCTGCAAGAGCAAACCCCTCAGCATGAGCGGTTCCAAGTCTTTACTGAAGCGAGAGAACTATTCTCAAAACACTCCATTTGCAAAATCCAAATTTGATAAAAAGACACCTTCCCCACAAATCAACTTAATTTTGCAAAATCACGACTGCAACAGAGAGAAATTCTCAAAGCAAAGACAATTACAATAACTTCGCAAGAGTTACTCAGTTTTGGCTCTACACATAAAGGGTGGCGGGGGGGGGGGGGAAGAATTGACTGAATAATTTCAGAAATATCTTTAAAACCGACATATTTCAATTCAAAAACTTAGTTGTGATCCTCAACACAGTTTCAGTAAAGTGTGACGCGCACAATATAATGAATACTAGTAAATCAGTGTAATTTGTCCAGCATCTAGTAAATAAACCATTAGTGGTCTTAACCCTTCAGGAGTCTTCGTGAACATTTCGAAGTAGATATTGAGCATTGTGCAAAAGGGTATTGATCTCCTCATTTGAGCTGTCAAGCAAGCGTAGTTCCTTGATCTCCTCCTGCCATTTTTCCATCTGTTCCTTGTGTATTCTGCACACACAAAAAAAAAAAAATGTCAGAATTACACGTGAAGTGTAGCTATAATATTTGAATCTATTGACCTGGTTTATTTAAGACTCACGAAATTATCCTCTCTTCGAATTCATTACTCAGTTCCTTAAGGAATGACTTCCCAGATTCCAGCAGCTCAGATACCTTCATACACGAAATAACAAAAGACATTAAACCAGTTTTGTCTTTGAAGCTATGATCAAGTTTCTTGAGGACGTACTGTCCATCATTTAGGCATTGTCAAACTTTAAACATATGCTGCTTATTTGATAGTCCTAAAAAGATAGTCTCATTTGACTTTTGATGGTCAACACAAGTGAACTTTGACCAAATATTAATACCATAATCATTCCAATGAAATTTTAATATTTTTTATTGATGAAACACATAATAATTTATTACTCCCTCTGTTCTTTTATATTAGTCGTTTTAGACTCGTTGTTTTTTTCCTAATTAATCGACGTTTTGGCCTTGTTTTGATTTAGTAGACCAAATTGCCCTTAATCCCTATTAATACTAGGGATGACAACGGGTCGGATACGGTCCGGATATTGCAAAACCCGTATCCGACCCGAGGTCACTGAACCCATATCCGTATCCGTCCGTATCCGGCTAGGGGCAAATCCGTATCCGCCCGAAGATCCGCCCAATTTAATAAAAAAAAAAAAAAAAAAAAATTATTAAGTCTAAGAAATGGTTTTCATTTTGCAGATTAAAGATAAAGCCTGTAAAAATTGAACAAATTTCACATTACTCACAAAAATGTTACTCCCTTCATCCCTAAAATCAATCGGAATTAAGGAAAATCGAATCCGAAAATCAAATCAATCGGAAAACGGAAAATCGAATCCCAAAAATCAAATGAATCACGAAGAAAACGTACCTTTGACTTCGATTTGGTGAAGGGAGAGAGATGAGAGACGGCGATGATTAGCTCAGATCCAAGGTCGTCGTCGATGAGGTCCGTCCTCTATCCTTGCTCTCTCTTCGTGTTCGTCGTCTTCTTCTTCTTCTTCGTGGCCGGATCATCGCGTCGTCGTCCTCGTCGATGAGGTCGGTGACTCGGTCGCTCGGTTCAATCGTCGGCGTCGGCGTCGGCGGTCGACCTCTCTCTCTCTCTCTTGACGGCGGTATTGAAAAAGAAAGAAAACCCTATGACTAACTCTCTCGCCTCACACTCACACACAGACACAATATATAAACAAGGGTGGGGTTGTAATTATAATTTAACATAAGGGTAAAATAGTAAATAGCCATCCCCGGATTGTATACGGGTCGGATACGGACGGATCTCGGTCAGAATCCGAACCCGTATCCGAACCCGCCGGATTTTTAAAATCTATTACCAAACCCACCCATCCCCGGTCGGGTTGTCTCGGATACGGATCGGGTTCGGTAAAATTGCCATCCCTAATTAATACCACTTCGCCTACTCTTAATGGATTCCCAACTTTTTCTCTCTTCCTCTGCCTATTAAATGCACAATTAATGAGTAACAGACCAAAACTTAGCCGTAAACATGGCATACAAGTGCTTTTTATCTCTCACAATTATCAAGTTACCAGCCCACAATACGCTTTTTCATGGAATAGACGGCTGTTTAACAAGATTTTTAATTACTAGTGTGATATTTAAGAGGGGAGAGAAAAGGGCAAAGATGGAATTTCAGGCTAATTAAGTCATTCCTTGGTATGTGTTATTTGAGCTAAAACGTCATCATATAATAAGGAACGGAGGGAGTAGTTTTTTAGAATTTAACTAGGATGATTAGATTGCCATTAATAATTGGTCAAATTTCAGTTGTGTTTACCATCAAAAGTTAAATGAGACTATAGTATAACTTTATGAGGTCAACTGCCGAGAAAGATTACCTGTTGAGTGAAGCGATCAATCTTTTCAAGAATCTCTGCCATGCGTAGAGCCATCTCTTCAGATACTGGGCCACCAGTCTCATTTTCTTCTCCTGTATTGTCCGTGATTGCTCCCTGTTCCTCCTCTTCAACCTGATCATTGTACATCAGAAACTAGCAAGCAAAGAACCACTTTCCCTTTGGCTTTGATGAATGAAGTTCAAAGTAAGTACACAGACATACAAATGGTTTCATGCGCTTTGTCGTGAACTCAGTCCCGTCACTTTCCATTTTTGTCAAAAACTGGACATAAAAAGCAAATGATGTCAATTATCGCGGACAAAATAGTTACCAAATAAGTCCCAACAAACCAAAATGAAGAGCACAAGAGTGTACATGCACGCATGATATAGAGAGAACTGTTAACTAGTTGGATATCTCTATTCGGTAGGCAGCTGCTTGTACAACGAATACAAGATCATAGAAATAACAAGAAATTGCAGCAGTATGCTGCTAGATTGGTACTTAATTAAATGCCGTGAAAAAAGGTTTATGTACCATAAATATCTGCTCTTATTTTTAGTCTACTAGTGCAGAAACACAGGCATGATAGAAATTGGTGGGTGAAAATGAAAACAAAGAACAAGCATCATGTAGTCGAGCAGAAAAGTACAAAAACTATATCAGCTTAAGCTCTGTATTTGTGATGGCAAAGTTGGTTTGGAAAAAATTGCCATGTGACCCTCAATTCAACAATTAACACTTGAATGGACAAAAATCACTATTCACTATGCACAGAAACATCAGCTGAGACGAATAATAAGCAATAAAATTATGTGTACATGCATGTATGAATACGAGGTGGGGGCTTTGTTAATTTAGGTTGACCGCAAATTCGGAAATGGGACCTTGTGACTTTCTTGTATCTTGACATAAGCATTACTACTTAGTCAGTTCACGAAATGTGTGTTTGTACATTATATATAAACCAACAAGTAGTCATCAAAACGTAAGATTAACAATTTTAACTGAGATCTCAAATCCAACTAAAAATGACCTGAATAAGTATTAATGAGAGAAACTGATATCACCAAAGACGATGCTAATCTGTTACAACGATCACAATCCTCAGAATCTTATGTTCGAACATATGTATTCCGGGATGGGCAAAGTTCATTTTGTTTGAAAAAACATGCAATGAGCCATATCCCTCAATTCTACAATCAACACTTGAAATGGCCAAAAATCACTATTCACTATGTGCAGAAACCCCAGCTCAGACGAAAAACAGGCAATAAAATTATATGTATATCTGTGTGTATGTACGTATGAGGTGGGGGCTTAGTTGATTAAGTTGATTGCGAATTTGTAACTGTGGAGCTTGTGCCTTGCTTTACGTAAGCGTTAACTATTTAGACATTTCAATAAAAATTACTCTGTGTGTGTGATTATATATCAGCGATGAACTTGCATATTCCTCATAAACAAACAAGGAGTAACAAAAACTTTAACAGTAACAATTTTGATTGAGATCTTATATTTAACTGAAATTGAGCGGAATAAGTATCATCGAGAGAAATTGAATCCACCAAGAGATGTTTATCTGTTACAAACAAAATCGTCATTTCAGTCACAGAAGCAAGAGACCAATTCAATTGTCCAACATATGTTTGTACAAAAAATGGATAGAGGCTCTAGCGATTAATTAATCAACTAATAAAAACACCATTGCATCTCTTATTGGATCTATTGAATTGAGCCGAATGGAATTGAGTAAACTAAGTGGAAAACTGAGGAATCGACCACAAAATCAGTTTCAAAATAATGGAAACTGCAGCAAGGCACAACGTAATTGAGAGCTCGCAGATTAACCAGTAAACCCTAGCAATATAAAAGTATCGAGAAGGAAAAAAAATCAAGGAATACTAAGAAACAAGATGATAATTCAAATGCTAAAGCATTTTTCTGAACAATAGTATCAATTTGCGTTCAGAAGTACGGAAGAGACTTGACGGAGCCGGAAATTACCTGTTCGATCGAGTCTCGTTTGGTTCTCCGGTGGCCTTGATCTGCTTCTTCTCGAACGTGTTCCGGCGATTTCCCTCCCTCTCTCTCTCCTTTCGGCTTTTGGTGTCTCTCTCTCTTTGTAATTTCATATACGGGGCAATGCTAGGCGTACAATAAAAAAAAAAATTCAAAATAATGGATACAAAAGTGAGGTGACAGATATTTTATTGGTATCTATTTATGTATATAATATATAAAAGCGGAAACATTTCATGATTCCACGTTCATCCACGTGGAATTATGACGTGGAAGTGCACGTGGCTTCATTTTATTGGCTATGTATTCAAGACTCATTTAAGGAAATATTTTGACCTATTAATTTTTAATCTAATAGAATAAAAAAATTAATTTATTTGAAATTTTAATCTATATAATATATAAAAGCAGAAACATTTCATGCTTCCACGTTCATCCACGTGGAAGTCCACGTGGCTTCATTTTATTGGCTAATGTATTCAAGACTCATTTAAGGAAATATTTTGACATATTAATTTTTAATCTAATAGAATAAAAAATTTAATTTATTTGAAATCTATCTATCTATATAATATATAAAAGCGGAAACATTTCATGCTTCCACGTTCATCCACGTGGAATTATGACGTGGAAGTCCACGTGGCTTCATTTTATTGGCTAATGTATTCAAGACTCATTTAAGGAAATATTTTGACCTATTAATTTTTAATCTAATAGAATAAAAAATTTAATTTATTTAAAATTTTAATAATGCAAAACTACTATATTTAAGTAGATGATTCATAATTTATTCTTATCCAAATTAAACCCCAATTCAAAATCATTTGAAATTGCATTGCAATCAATATTAGGAATTTATCCATTTTGATGTTAGATTTTTTTTTCCCTCTCGCAATAATCTCTATTTTATTCTTCTTTTCATTCAGTCAATTAAAATTTTTAACCATCTACATGGTGATTCCAAATTCTTCATTTTATTTATCTTATTCAATTTTTTTTCCCTGAGCGTGTAATGTGTTTATGTTGCACTTCAATGTTTGTGCATTGTCACATTCTCAAGGTTCACACGTGAGATTTACATCAACATTAAAGGTCATTCAAAATACCTATTTAAAATTTTGAGATTTATTTACCTAATACTCTGTATAACTAAATACCAGGCATGAAGAAAGTCATCTACTACAAAGAAATTTTAAATTCAGTTTCTCTTTATTTTATAAAAAATAATTATCTCAACAAATCATAAATACATATTCCTTCTGTCCCAAAATGATAATCACATTTGACTATTCAAACTTTTTTAAGGACAGAAACACTTGTTTCACTAGCCATGTGTGTTTATGAACATTTAAGCCTAAATTATAGAAATAAGAATAACTTTTTGGGACAATGAAAAATGGTAAATGAGAAGATCATTTTGGGATAGATGGAGTATATCATTTGTCAAATTTTGGTTAAATCAAATTATGGATAGTATCAAATCATTAAAAATTTAAATGTGTCTTAGTTGGAATTTCATGTGACTTGGTTGAAAGTTATTCGATTATAAGTGTTGGTAGTGGTGCCCTAGGCACGTTTAATAAACGTTGTAATTGTTATCATTTATTTCATATCAATAAAGAGATGTTTTGATTATTATTGTTGTTCATGTTTACTTATAATAATCTCCGTCCCTAGTACTTGTTAAGCACTAGTATAAAGGCTAATGATCATGAGATGATCATGTTAGATTTATGGGTACTTGTTTGGAACAAGGTACTAGACATGACCCGCTGTATTAGATTTATGTCATGGTCTATGTCTTACATATATCTCATATTAGTTATGTCATTCGAATCCTTAGACATGAAGTTATTATAGTCTTCCACTTGATGAACATTATGTTTGACATATTCAAACGCTACCTTTAACCCGGTAGTTATAAAGGGTATGATTGGCATTATCGGATTCACGTAGGGAAGAGTAATAAGCTAAATGGATTTGTCCCTCTTCAGAGAGATGTCAAGCTTAGGCCTCTCGTAGGAATGATGTTGATAAAAATGTTCGGCCGGACTCAAATGAATTGATTAGATCAATGTCATTTGGACTATCAACATATTCGGAATCGAGAAAGTATTGAACAAAACAAGTTGACTTGTTGATCATGACTTGTGTTCAATGACATCGTGGACAAAGGGATTGTGACATATTCTAAAGGAATGCGAACTTGTATCTAGTTATACTATTTGGGTAGGTATGACGGTTTGCTAGAACATAATCATATCTTATGATTTCATGTTTGAACTCATTGCCAACTAAGTGTAATCCTAGAGGGTCACACACAAATAGAACGAATCTTAAATAAGGACTATATTGGAATATTGAGTCGAAGGACTTTGGAGGAATTTGGAAATTAGGGTAATCTGGGGAAGGTGTACGACCGCACAAAAGGGCTTGGGCGGCCGCACTGCTTGGCTCAAAAAGTACCAGAAACCTTCCAGATAGATGTGCAGCCGCACAGGTGGTTTTGGGCGGCCGCACACCATGACGGGACTGGTTTCCTGATTTGATTCGGAAAATGATTTTGGACGGGTTTTGACACAAGTTTCCTATTTAGAATAGGTCTAACTTGTATATAAACAACCAAATTCGGGCCAGAACAATCCCTAGCTTTTGTGCAAGTCTCCAAAGAGTTTGAGAGAGTTTTATTTTGTTCTAAGATATCCTAGATTGAAGAACAAAATAATACACAAATAAAATTCCATATAGTTCATATTAATTGTGAAAACGTGTTTCACAATTTTGGTCTAGCAACCAAGATCAAGTGTTTTTGATATTCGTTCAGGTGTGGATACCGCTAGAGTGTGAAGCTTATCATCTTCAAAGTTCGTGTTTTTACTTGATCGTGATTAAAGCTTCAATTTCTCCACCAAGATCAAAGATCAAATTCAAAGTCATTAAGGGTTAGTTTTTCTAGTATTCATATTGCAAGTATTTGATTCAATCATATGAACGGATCTATGGGCTTTGGGTTTCATAAAATTTTAAATGTTATTTTCCGCTGCGCATGTTACTTGGAAACCCAACAGTGCTATCAGAGCCCCGTTCATGTTGATTATTTCAATACCTAGATCATGTTGTGTGTATATAAATTGTTTATGTGCCTAGCATGATATGAATATTGGATTATATGATGTTTATGTGTTATATGATTTTATGTGGTTTATTGGTTTACAACTTTAATCGCACTATTGAATCACACTAAAATTATGTTGGATTCTGAATTGTTTGATTATTAATTTTTGATTGGATCAAAGTTTTAATAATCGGGGAAAACAATTTTGAGACAAATTTTCGAACTTTAAAAATTCTGTCTGATGCTACTGTGCGACCGCATAGAAAATATTGGGCGACCGTGTTGGGTTTCGATCAAACATGCGCAGCAGAATTTAGCATTTAAAATTTTGAAACCCAAAGCCATGGATCCGTTCATATGATTAAATCAAATACAATACAACATAAGAATAAAGGAATAAACTAACCCTTGATGGCTATCAAATTCTCTTGGTCTTTAGTGGAGGTTTGAAGACTTGATCACGATCACAAAGCTTGAACACGAACTTTGAAGATGATGATTTTCACCCTCTAGCGGTATCCACACTTCGAACGAATATCAAAGGAGCTTCTTTGATCTTGGTTGCTAGACCAAATTGTGAAACACTTTTTCACAATCAAAAGAACTATATGGAATTTATTTTGTGTATTATTTTGTTCTTCAACCAAGAATGTTTTAGAACAAAATAAACCCTCTCTCAAACTCTTTGAGACTCACAAAATCATTAGCCTAGAGTGCTGGCCGAATTTGGTCTTTTATACACAAGTATGACCTATTCCATATAGGAAACTTATGTCAAAATCCGTCCAAAATTCGTTTCCTAATCAAATTAGGAATCTGCCACCCGACAGTACTGTGCGGCCGCCCAGAATGCACTGTGCGGTCGCACAACTATCTGAAACAAAACTGGTACAAAAATGGGCTAAGTGTGCGGCCGCCCAGTCCATACTGTGCGGTCGCCCACTTCCCAGAAAGTCCAGAATTTCCAAAATTCCAATGTAGTCCTTTTAAAGATTCGTTCTATTGTGTGTGACCCTCTAGGATTATACTAAGTTGGCAATGGGTTCAAACATGAAACCATAAGATATGATTAGGTTCTAGCAAACCGTCATACCTACCCAATTAGTATAACTAGATACAAGTTCGCATTCCTCTTAGAATATGTCATAATCCTTTTGTCCACGATATCATTGAACACAAGTCATGGTCAAAGAGTCAACTTGTTTTGTTCAATACTTTCTCGATTCCGAATATGTTGATAATCCAAATGACATTGATCCAATCAATTCATTTGAGTCCGGCCGAACATTTCATCAACATCATTCCTACGAGAGGCCCAAGCTTGACATCTCTCCGAGGAGGGACAAATCCATTTAGCTTATTATTCTTCCCTACGTGAATCCGATTATGCCAATCATACCCTTTATACTACTCGGTTAAAAGTAGCGTTTGAATATGTCAAACATAATGTTCATCAAGTGGAAGACTATAATAACTTCATGTCTAAGGATTCAAATGACATAACTAATATGAGATATATGTATGACATAGACCATGACATAAATCTCATAAAGCGGGTCATGTCCAGTATCTTGTTCCAAACAAGTACCCATAATCTAACATGATCATCCCATGATCATTTAGCCTTTATACTAGTGCTTAACAAGTACTAGGGACGGAGATTATTATAAGTAAACATGAACAACAATAATAATCAAAACATCTCTTTATTGATATGAAATAAATGATAACAATTACAACGTTTATTAAACGTGCCTAGGGCACCACTACCAACAATCTCCCACTTGCCCTAGGCCCAATCTCCCATGTATCTAATACCCATGGACCTAACATGACCATCATGTTTAGCTTGTGGAAGTCCCTTTGTTAGCGGGTCCGCAACATTGTCATCAGTAGGTACTCTGCATATATTTACGTCTCCCCTATCAACGATCTCTCGAATGATATGAAAACGCCTAAGTATGTGTTTGGATTTCTGATGTGCTCTTGGTTCCTTTGCTTGAGCAATAGCACCATTATTATCACAATAAAGGTCTATTAGATTAGCAATACTAGGACCACACTTCAAGTTCAGTTATGAACTTCTTAATCCAAACAGCTTCCTTTGCAGCATCCGATGCAGCAATATACTCATCTTCTGTTGTAGAATCAGCGGTTGTACTTTGCTTGGAACTCTTCCAGCTTACAACTCCACCATTTAACATAAACACAAAACCCGATTGCGATCGGCTATCATCTTTGTCAGTTTGGAAGCTTGCATCCGTGTAAGCATTTACAACGAGATCATCTTCCATTCCTCCATAGACCAAAAACAAGTCTTTAGTTCTTATCAAGTACTTAAGAATCGCTTTTACAGCTATCCAGTGATTTTCGCCAGGGTCGGATTGGTATCTACTTGTCATGCTCAAAGCATAAGACAAATCCGGCCTAGTACAAATCATGGCATACATGATGGACCCAATTGCCGAAGCATATGGAACATCATTCATTTTCTCACGCTCATCTTTTGTCTTAGGACATTGAGTCTTGCTTAGAGAAACTCCATGTAACACGGGCAAGGTGCCTCTCTTAGAATTTTCCATACGGAATCTTCTAATGACCTTGTCAATGTATGTACTTTGGCTTAATCCAAGTAGCCTCCTTGATCTATCTCTATAGATCTTAATGCCAAGAATATATGCGGCTTCACCCATATCTTTCATTGCGAAGCACTTTCCTAACCAAGTCTTCACAGACTGAAGTGTAGGATGTCATTTCCAATGAGCAATATGTCATCCACATATAAAATAAGGAATAGCACTATGCTCCCACTAATCTTCTTGTATACACAAGGCTCATCTTCGTTCTTGATGAAACCAAACTCTTTGACCGATTCATCAAAACGGAGATTCCAACTCCTTGAAGCTTGCTTCAATCCATAGATGGATCTTTGCAATTTGCATACCTTAGAATCTTGTTCAAAACCTTCTGGTTGTGTCATATACACATCCTCTTGGAGTTTTCCATTTAAGAAAGCGGTTTTGACGTCCATCTGCCATATTTCATAGTCATGATATGCGGCAATGGCAAGCAAAATTCTTATAGACTTGATCATTGCTACGGGTGAAAAGGTCTCATCATAGTCAATACCATGAACTTGCCTATAACCCTTCGCTACAAGCCTAGCTTTGTAAGTATGCACCTTCCCATCCATGTCAGTCTTCTTCTTGAAGACCCATTTGCATCCTATGGTTTTTACACCTTCGGGCGCATCAATCAAATTCCAAACTTGATTGTCTTGCATGGATTGCAATTCGGATTCCATGGCTCCAAGCCACTTGTCAAATCAGGAGAAGACATCGCCTCTTGGTAGGTTTCCGTTCATCATTCTCAATGATTTCTACCTCATTACTATCCGTTACGAGAAATCCATATCTCTCGGGCTCGGATCGTAACCTACTAGATCTGCGAGATGCTTGTGTATTTTGAACAGGTTCCACAACTCTTTGTGGTTCTTGTTCTTGTTCCACTATTGGTTCAATGTTATTTTCTGGGTCTCGAATTTCTTCAAGATTTATTTTACTCCCACTGATTTCTTTGGAGAGAAACTCTTTCTCTAGAAAGACACCAGTTCGGGCAACAAACACTTTGTTGTCCTCTCGGTTGTAAAAGTAATATCCTTTAGTTTCCTTAGGATATCCCACCAAAATACATTTATCAGATTTGTGTGCTAGTTTGTCAGAGATAAGTCTCTTGACATAAACTTCGCAACCCCAAATCCTCATGAAAGATAAACTAGGTTTCTTTCCACTCAACATCTCATATGGAGTCTTTGGAACCGATTTAGTTGGAACTTGATTTAGTGTGAAAGCAGCGGTTTCTTGGGCGTAACCCCAAAAGGGTATTGGAAGATCAACTTGACTCATCATTGATCGAACCATATCTAACAAAGTCTGATTTCTCCTCTCAGACACACCATTCCATTGTGGTGTTCCGGGCGGAGTCAATTGTGAAACTATTCCACAATTCTTTAGATGATCATCAAATTCTTGACTTAAGTATTCTCCACCTCGATCTGATCGAAGTGCCTTTATACTTTTGCCAAGTTGTTTTTCTACTTCATTTTGAAATATTCTAAATATCTCGAATGCTTCACTTTTATGTTTCATTAGGTAAACATACCCAAATCTACTATAATCATAGTGAAGGTTATGAAGTATTGAAATCCTCCCCTAGCATTGCTACTTAATGGTCCGCATACATCGGAATGTATCAACCCCAATAAGTCGCTTGCCCTTTCACCCAACTTGGTAAAAGGTGTCTTAGTCATTTTTCCAAGAAGACACGACTCACAAGTATCATATGACTCTAAGTCACATGAACCCAAAGTCCGTCCCCATGGAGTTTTGAGATACGCTTCTCATTAATATGACCAAGACGGCAATGCCACAAATAAGTATGATTTACATCATTAGGTTTAGATTTCTTATTTACATGATAGACATTATTTTCATTCTTGACATCCAAGATATAAAGGCCATTAAAATGAATTAGCAATACCATAAAGCACATCATTTAATAAATAGAAAATTTCTTATTCTCAATAAGAAACTTAAAACCTTCATTATCCAAACAAGAAATTGACAATAATATTTCTTCTTAAATCCGGAACTAATAACAATTGTTCAAAACAAGAATTAATCCGGAAGGTAAAGTGACTTCATAAGTCCCTACGGCTAATGCAGCAACTCTTGCTCCATTTCCCACACGTAGATCTACTTCACCTTCTTTAAGCAGTCCCTATTCTTTTAGTCCCTGCACATTTAGACAAATGTGAGAACCACATCCGGTATCCAATACCCAATAATCAGTGGTAGAAAAGAGAATATCTATCATATAGATACCTGAAGTCGATGCAGCCTTGCTGCTCTTCTTCTTCTTTTGCTCTTCCAAGAAAGCCTTGCAATTACGTTTCCAATGACCAATTTCTTGACAATGGAAACAATTGCATCCTTTTGTGTATCGGGTTTTGTCTCAGAAGCTTGGCAACCTTTGCCTTGCTTATCTTGGGTTTGACAACTTTTGCCTTACCCTTGCCTTTGGCACCAGGCTTCTTCACATCATGAACCAAGAGCACGGGAGAACCTTTCTCCACAATTTTCATCTCTGCAGTTTTGAGCATCCCATGCAACTCATAGAGATTCTTATTCATTCCATGCATATTATAATTCATTACAAACTGATTATAACTTTTAGGCAATGAAATTAAGAATGAGATCCGTGCTAGCTCCAATGGGATTGGATAGCCAAGTTTTCTCAAGGTGCTCTACATAACCTTCATTTTAAGAAAGTGAGGACTCACTTGTTGCCTTCATTCATTTTACTAGTAGTGAATGCAACAATGGTCTTGTACCTCTCTTGCCTAGCTTGCTCTTGAACATGGTTCTCAACTCCACGCCTATCTCATAGGCTTCCAAATGTTCCAAACTTTGTTGAGTTTTGAACACACAGCAGCAAGCATGAGACAACTTACATCTCTAGAATCATTACGATGTTTCTTGTAATTGTCTCTTCTACCCTAGGGGCAGTAGGAGGTGGTTCAGCGGGGAGAGGCCCATCGAGAATGTACAACTTATCTTCTTGCCTAAGAACGATTCTTATGCTACGGATCCAATCCATAAAGTTGGTACCATTCTCTTCGAACTTATCCTTCTCAAGGATCGATCGCAACGACATTGATTGAGTGTTTATTAGTCATTATCTACAAATATGCAAAAATTTCCAAAATTTAATAAGTACCGATTTTCATTAAAGAGATAAATAATAGTGTATTTTTCAAACAAAATACTCCCACTAAATTATACAACCTTCATATACATCCAATGTATAATATAATTCAAATGGGTTAAGATCCAACTTTAATTTAATTTCAAGTCCGCTAAGGCGGATTACACAAAATCAAATTAATTAGGTAGACAACTCTTGTCAATCATATCTCATATGACTCTTAGTTCCTTTTATGAGATTCTTTAAGAAATCCAATTTCAAAAAGCATGTTAAACTCATCTTTGCCTAGGCCCAAAACTGTTTTGACGCCCAATTAAGTCTAACCATTTTAAACGCATAGTTAATGTGTCCCGCTAGGGCATGCCCACATTATCTATCTTGCTCATACATAAATAAATTTAATGCACCTCGCTAGGGCGAACCCACATAAAATTACTCATGTATAAACAAGTGTTTTAATCATGGCATGGCAAAAGGACTTAAACTTTCTTTGAAGGTTCATCACATATAGCATATAACACATTTATGAGCACATAATATAAACATGTTACACATCAGTTTAGCCACTAAATTAATCTCCATTAATTTAAGCATGATATTTATGTGTCATTAGTTTCTCTATAATTATGAGGATGAGACTATTTCAACTTTGGTTATTATCTCCAAATCAAGACAACAAGAAGTGCGGTCGAACTAAGCCATCAGGCAACCACAATCCCGCACTAATTCAGAAACCAAGAAAAGTAGTCCATGTGGCCGAAAACTAAGCAATAGATGGTCTCGATGAACGTAGGCCAATTGCATTCACAATTCCACAGGATCTCCAATCATTGAATCAAGAACTTTGTTTCTCAATTTTAGCAATTATGAACTCTTCATAATTCTAACTTCGTTTTATCTTTGAAACTTTGATTGCGATCAAGTTTGGGAAACACAATCTCGATGAACGCAGATTAGCCATCCAAACCTTGAACCAATCTTAGAATCACAAGACTAAAACAAATAGGAAAATCAAACCCCAAGATCCTCACATAAACCACTACCCAAAACCCATTCCAGATCAGCAAGTCTGGACTGGTTCTGTTACTGGTTTTGTTGGACCTCGCGAAAATTCCAAATTCTGATTTCAACCAAAAATCAGACAATCTGATCCTTATGTGCGGGTTGCCAGCCAAAACTCACTGTGCGGTCGCCCAAACATGTGCGGCCGGCCCAAAGTGATTTTGTGCGGTCGCCCAAACTGATCAGAATGTACAGAATTTTGAAGTTCGAAAATTTTGTCTCAAAATTGTTTTTCCCCGATTATTAA
>JAOWBW010000093.1:1835268-1983478 GCA_026119855.1 Campanula takesimana | reverse complement strand
AGTCAATATTCCTTCAGAACTGAGTGAGAAATCCTCAAATTTACCATCTTTGATTTTATCCATAATCTTTACCAATTCCGGGTCATCCTTCTGAGCTTCCTTTATTTGTTGACTAAAGTTGGAATACTCGAATGTTCGCAAAAATAGCTCCATGCTTTGATTCATAAGGACTCCAATCTCGAGCATCCTCCAACATCTTCCATTCCCGCCCATCAATGAAGCTACATAAGACTTCCGCGCTAATCGCATCTGCTACCACATTTTGCCTTGCCCGGATGATAGGAAATTGTACAATCGTAATCCTTCAATAGCTCCATCCATATTCGTTGTCTGTTATTCAACTCTTTCTGGAGAAAAGATACTTCAAACTCTGATGATCTGTGAAAATCTCAAACTTTGCTCCATAGAGATAATGTTTCCACTTGTGCAATGCAAAGATAATACTGCAAGCTCCATGTCATGGGTAGGATAATTCTGCTCACTCGGAGTCAACTTCCTCGAAGCATACGCAATCACCCTTCCATTCTGCATTAACACACACCCGAGGCCTTCTTTAGAAGCATCACTATAGATTACCAAATCATCATTACCATTAGGTAGGGCGAGAATAGGAGCTGTAGTCAATCTCTTCTTCAACTCTTCAAAACTAGCTTGACATTTTTCATCCCATACATAAGGAATATTCTTTCGAGTCAACTGAGTCAAGGGAGTTGCAATCTTAGAAAACCCTCAATGAACCTTCTGTAGTACCCAGCTAACCCCAAGAAACTTCGAATTTCTGTAACTGATTCTGGCCTCCTCCAATTCACAATAGCCTCAACTTTGGATGGATCAACTGATATACCTTTATTGGAGATCACATGCCCAAGAAAAGATACTTCATTGAGCCAAAAAGCACATTTACTGAATTTAGCAAACAACTGCTTCTCACGAAGATAGATAAAACCATTCGCAAATGCTGTTTCATGCTCCTCCCGGGACTTGGAATAAACCAAAATATCATCAATAAATACAACCACGAAGGTATCAAGATAAGGTTTAAAGACCCTATTCATCATATATCCATAAAACATCCGGAGCATTAGTCAACCCGAAAGGCATAACAGAAACTCATAATGGCCATATCTACTACGAAAAGCAATTTTAGAAATGTCTTCAGAACGGATTTTCAACTGATGGTACCCACTCCTCAAGTCAAGTTTTGAAAAGACAACTGACCCTTGAAGTTGATCAAATAAATCATCAATATGAGGAAGCGGATATTTATTCTTTATAGTTACCTGATTCAGCTTTCTGTAGTCAATACACAAGCCTCAAGGACCCATCTTTCTTTTTTAACAAACAATACTGGAGCTCCCCACGGGGATACACTAGGACGAATGAATCCTCAATCAAGTAACTCTTGCAACTGAACCTTCAATTCTTTCAATTCAGCTGGGGCCATTCTGTAAGGTGCCTCAGATATATGAGCCGTACCTGGAAGTAAGTCAATACAGAACTCTATTTCCCGGTCAGGAGGCATAGCATACTCAGAAGAAATACATCTGAAAATTCTTTAACAATAGGCACATCCCCAATATCAGGAACCCTTTTAGTAGTATCAAGAACTAGCCAAATACCCCGCCAACCGATTCAACAACTTTCTAGCCTTCATATAAGAAATAATTCTAAACTCTCTACCCCAAGGAACAGTTTCAAAAGAAAATTTAGGAACATTTGGGATGAAAAATGTGACCACTTTATTAGCACAATCAATCAGACGCATGATATTTACCCAACCAATCCATACCCAAGATAACATCAAATCTTGTAATGGTAAGATAACTAAATCAGCAGGTAAAACATGCTCACGTATATGCACATCACAAGAATGCAA
Source organism: Campanula takesimana (assembly GCA_026119855.1). NCBI lineage: Eukaryota > Viridiplantae > Streptophyta > Magnoliopsida > Asterales > Campanulaceae > Campanula > Campanula takesimana. Next base: position 1,981,602 of record JAOWBW010000093.1, on the reverse strand, counting down.
ACCTCATTGGTCACCAAACACTCCCCTATAGGAGTTGACACCTCTAACACATAAGGTAGAGATTCAGAAGACATATGCAATCGAGAAGCAAAATGCACAGACACATAAGAATGCGATGAGCCAGGGTCTATAAGTGTACGTGCCCTCAAACTAGACACATAAATAATACCTCCTATCACATTAGAGGACTCCGAAGCCTGTTGCTGAGAAATAGCAAAGACACGACCCTGAACCTTAGGCTTGCCTGAGGAATCCCTCTTCTGACCCTGAGAGGACCCAATCACACTTCCCGATGCTTGCATCCTATACTTAGGGCAATCCCTCTGAAAATGTCCTACTGACCACAGTTCAAACACTTGCCCTGCTTCTTCCAACATCTCTCTTCTGAATGCCCTTCTTTCTGACAATAATTACAAATTCCTCTACTCTGACTCCCTGAAGTATTATTTTGATTTATGTTACCTGACTGTCTTTGAGAAAACCCTTTAAATTGTGAAGATCCACCTTGATTTCCTCTACTCTCACCACGTTGTGGTTGCCTAACTTGCTTCCCAGCGCCTAACAATTCCATCTTCCTTTTATGTTCCTCAATGTCATGCTCCACCTGGTAAGCTCGATCCACTGCATCCTGAAAATCTTGCAACTTATGGGATACTAGCTGAGTTCTAATCACGGTTTTCAAACCTTTCACAAACCTTGTAGCCTTCCTCTCCTCAGTTGCCACTAGGTGAGTACAATACCTGGACAACTCTGAAAATTTAGCTGAATATTGAGCAATTGACATAGAACCTTGCTCCAAGTTAAGAAATTCCATCTCCTTCCTGTCTTGATCTACTCGAGGAATGAAGTGTTCTTTGAACTTTCCAGAAAATTCTCCCAAGTATAAGGTACATGAGTCTCATCCCATTTTGTTTTCAAAGCTTTCCACCAATGCTCAGCCGCTCCATTCAGTTTATAGGTAGCAAACCTGACTTGATCTTCCTCCGAACATCTCAAAGCATCAAAGATCTTTTCCATCGATTCAATCCACCTTTCAGTTTTAGATACATCGGGCTCTCCATCATACTCCATAGGCTTCATTTTCAGAAACTGTTCTAGGCCATATCTTGGTGGTACCTGTTCCCTTTCTTGCCTCTGATCATTTATAGTTTTCATCGCTGCTTCGAACATTCCCTGAAACATGATTCGAGCCTCTTCTCTGGCATCCCCTTGCCCCGAAGAGCCAACCTGATCTCCGTCAGTTTCACCCATTTTTAATGAATACCTGCATCAAACACTCAACGTTACTCACTCTATACTCTACTACCCTCCTAGGTCATTTAGTCATTCTAGACCATCTACAACCTACCTCTGATACCAACTGTCGCGCCCCGTACCCGTGGTCCTACTTGGCCCCACGCTCGGGACACGAACGGAAGACGTTATAAAACCTTTTTCTTTTTAGAATTTTTTTCGAAATATACTTTTAGAAAGTTAAACAAAACACACTTGAAGTTCAAAGACTTCACTTAACTTGAAACAAACTTTTACAACCACTTTCACAGCGAAAGTACTTAGCCCCAAAGGCTTACAACTTCTAAACAAATATACATACATCAACATTTACCAAAATAGATGTGACCATAAGAAAGTACGGGTACTCTACCCAAAGGGTTTACATTTACATAATGTAACCTTCAACAAAACAAGTCCAACTCTTACCAAACCAACGTCCTCCGTGCCAAGTGTCTTATCCCCTGGACCCGCCTTTATCTAAAACAGTAAACAAATAAAGGGTGAGAATAAATCTCAGTAAGCTACTAAAATGCAACTACGTTACATGCTGATATGATGATCATAAAGAAACAATATCATAACATCAAGTTATATATCACATTGCCCACACTCCGGTGGATACCAAAGCCAAGGTTTAACCAATAACCATAACTGATGAGAATACCATCTGAGAAACCCATCAGAGAAAACCATCTGAACAGCATAAATAGCTGAAGCCGTCGGGATCCCGAAAACCAAACCATACCAATAGAACCAAGTAACCAGAGAGGGAAATATGACACAAAGTCATAACCCAAATACTCACCAAAGGGAGCAATTCATCCCATCCAAGGCCAATCTGGACTGGGGAAACTAAAAGGCACAGTGGACATCTTATAGTGAACTTGGCTTGTGTGCCACTATAATTCTCCCACCGCCTGACTCACAAGCTCCAATGGAAAACCTTATAGTGGACTTACCTGTACCACTATAATTCTTCCATTGGCTGACTCCACAACAAGACCAGCTGGACTTTTAACAAGAAGCACAGTAATGAATACTCGCTAAACAAAACCCGGGGCATTTAATCCAAGAAGGAACTAAGCCAAATACATCACAAGATGCACACAAAGAATCCTTATAAAGAGTCCATAAAAAGGACATTTAATCCATTACTAACATTCCACAACAATCATCTAAGTACTTTAGGACACTACCCAAAAACTAGACCAAGGTTGATCTCTAAACTCCCTAGTTGAAAACTCTAAACTTTTTCAGACAACTGGGCGGTCGCCCAAACAGGGCTGTGCGGCCGCCCAAAATACTCTGTCCCAAGAAGAAAATCCTTCAGATAGATGTGCGGCCGCACACCCATTTTTGGGCGGCCGCCCACATCACCCGGCAGGCCTAAAACTTAACCAAAGTTTACTCCTTTTGTTTCACAAGCCAAAATTACCAATATTTGCAACCCTTAACATTTCAACTTACACCAAGGCTAAACCTTAGCCCAAAAACAAGACTAACACCAACAATAACCATTTCATACCACTCCCTTTTGTCCCAAAATTACAAGTATAGCAAATATTACCCAAAACACAAAATTAACAAGTAGAAGTATCATATATAGCATATATGACTATTTTAACATTTAAAGGGGAATTAGTAACTTACCTAGTTCCGGAAAAAGTGTCGCTGAAATAAGTTTTGTTCGGCTAGAAATGACCTACTCGACGCCCTGATCATTTTTATATAATTAGTTTTTAAAACGGGTAAGTAAATAAAAAGAATTAAATCGAAATGGGTTGAACTTACCTTTTTCTCTTTAACCCTACGAAGGAACGAGGAAAGTTGCAGAGGAATTGTTTACACAGTGAAGGAAAGAAGGAAGGAAAAGTTTCCTTAAATATCTTTACCCTTTTTACATTTTGGTCACCCAACTTTTAAAGTTAACACTTTAACCCCTAAACTTAAAATTTCAACTAGGACCCTAAAGTTTCAACTTAATCATTTAACTCCTTTAATCATTATTATTACTAACTAAGTAAATAACACAAATAATCAAATATGATATGCAAATCATATAATATGATGCAACACATAAAATGCACATATAAGTCAAATAAAAATCCCCCAAAATATAAAATAAATATAAACGGGTTTTGGGGTCGCTACATATATACTCAATGAAGTATATAAAATATAAAGAAGATATCTTGTCATGAAATGGGTTCCTAAAGAAAATAGGGACTAGTGTAATATGAAGATAATTCATATAATCGTGAATACTACGATTTAAGTTAATAAGAATAACTACAGAACACAATATGTGTGGAAAATGTATTCGATTACTAACGATACATATACGTGAAGTATGACTGTGTCTAGGAACAATGTGACCTATTCTACTACGTGTTTAGAGTCTAAGGTATTGGGCTCTACTTGATAGTAAGGGTATCGTGATAGACACTTTAATGTGTTAAAAGTGATATGAATATGTACGTGCAAACTTGGCATGTGACAAAGTGATATACCCTACTACTTGACTGAAGTCTGTTATTAATGGACTCTTACTTGGATTGATCGTATTACATGGACACCTTATGTGCCATTGTTATCTTGGGTTGTATTCGCAATAATTGCGTATGTGTACTTGTATTCTCGTGAGCACATGATACATGATTACATGGTGCATATTCTCGTGAGCACATGATACATGATTACATGGTGCATATTCTCGTGAGCACATGATACATGATTACATGGTGCATAAAGACTGGTCCACTAATATGGGACTTAGTTCTATTCTCGTAGTTCAAGTAAACATCTACTTGTGCATTCTTGTGTGAGTCCAGCTGGTTCACCTTGCTTGTTCGAAAATATATAGGTTCACGCTTGTCACGAGAGCTGGGGCTTAAGTGACAATCGAATCCCTATGTATTTCCGCTTGACCCCTTACTACCGGCCATAGTAAGGGCATAGCTTCCTTGGTTGGAGCAATAAGCCTGACCTAAGTGAATGCTAAACTCTTGTCTTGAACACCTCGTGGATCTTGTTCTTGTGGATGACACTGGTTACCAGGTCTTCTTATATACTGCACAGCAGTTTCTTGTTCTTGTTCTTAGTTGTCCTCAGCTAGAAAAGCATCGACAACAAATGGTATTCTTGGGAGGAATAAGGAAGGATTCAGGTAAAAATGCGTGATAGGCCTATGTGCATCTTGGTGAGTTGGTTTAGCCTCTCACACTACTTGACTACTTGTTACCTGAACCTTTCTTGAGCTTGATTACTTGTTGGGTTGGCTTAGCCTCTCCTATACTTGTTACTTGATGATACTTGTTATATGATTACTTGAGTATCTACTTGTATTGCATGATAACAGGACATATAGTTGCATGTTAATAGCTTACTGAGATTTATCTCACCCTTTATTTGTTTAATTGTTTCCCCCCCCCAAGGAAAGCAGGGGATAGTACGCAGTGAGGCTCGACTTAGCTGGGAATTTACTCAGCAGGATATTCTTGTTCGAAGTTAGTGTCCTTTTATATTTTGGTAAGGACGATCTTGTATGAGTTAATAAACTCTGGGCTTGTATTGGGATAGTATTTGTTGTCCCTAGACAGTTCTTGATGCCAGCTTATTTGCTAGGCATGTCTTCCGCTGTATGTAACCTTGTTTGGTTTTAATTTTCTTGGTCTAGAACTCATGTGAGCTATCTTAGCTCCCTACTCTTGAGTATATATATCATGTCAGTTTTGTTTTTAACATGTATTGTTCCTGTTTCCCGTTAGTTTCTTGTTTCTTGTTAGTTACGCGCACCAGGTTCGAGGTTCTATTAGGGAATCCCGGGACTTGGGGCGTGTCACCCCTCCCCCCATTCCCCAATAATTAAGTGGCCTCCACTATGTTGAAGGTCTCAGGTAATTTGTAATAGATAGGGCAATAAATTGTAATAGACTTCATAGGAGTTTGTAACACGAAATAGTGGGTAACCCGTGCGTTGTACGGGTAATAAATTTGCCAATTTTTTTGTAATTTGTTTTTTAATGTTTTTATTTAATACAATAACATAGTATTTTTTTAATATATTTATATTTTATATGAATTAAAACATTTGCTTACAAATTTAAAATAATTGTGTTCAAAAAAATATTTTTCGTTGTACATAATTTGTATTTATATGATAATTGAAATTTTAATATAAAGATTATTTATTATTGCTATAAATTAACTTTTAATTTTATAGATGATTGACTTAATAATATTAGCTATTTTCCAATGAATGATTTTATAATATATATACATATTATGATTAATAAATACTCCCTCCGTCTCACTATGTTTGGCCACAAGACAAAATTTTGTAGTTTAAGAAACCTCAATTAATGACTGGTTCAATTTTTATATTTCCTAGTATACCCTTCTTACATGAGAATTTGTGCTTTGTTCTTATACTCACTAGTATTAATTAGCTTGCAAGATGTTAAACTTAATGAAGGGTATAATAGGAAAATAATGTATAAATTTTTATTGGTTTTATAAGTGGCCAAACAAAATGAGACAAACAAAAATAGAAATGTGGCCAAACATAGTGAGACGGAGGGAGTATAAAAGTCTATAATGTACATCTAATCATATTAGTAAAATAATAATTTTATTAATTAATAATATTAATAGTAATAATTAACATATATAGTAACTATTATTATTAATTAATACTCCCTCAGTCTTAGAGTTAGAGTCCTACCTTGCTTGCACACACTTATTAGAAGAACAATAGAAAATGGGTAAACATTGCAAGTGGATTGAGAGTATAGATGTCTAAAACACTATTCATAGTGCAAGTGGACAAAATGTAAGTTCGTTAGTTTGTTCTTTTTGTAATTATAGAATTAAAACATTTGCTTACAAATTTAAAATAATTGTGTTCAAAAAAATATTTTTCGTTGTACATAATTTGTATTTATATGATAATTGAAATTTTAATATAAAGATTATTTATTATTGCTATAAATTAACTTTTAATTTTATAGATGATTGACTTAATAATATTAGCTATTTTCCAATGAATGATTTTATAATATATATACATATTATGATTAATAAATACTCCCTCCGTCTCACTATGTTTGGCCACAAGACAAAATTTTGTAGTTTAAGAAACCTCAATTAATGACTTGTTCAATTTTTATATTTCCTAGTATACCCTTCTTACATGAGAATTTGTGCTTTGTTCTTATACTCACTAGTATTAATTAGCTTGCAAGATGTTAAACTTAATGAAGGGTATAATAGGAAAATAATGTATAAATTTTTATTGGTTTTATAAGTGGCCAAACAAAATGAGACAAACAAAAATAGAAATGTGGCCAAACATAGTGAGACGGAGGGAGTATAAAAGTCTATAATGTACATCTAATCATATTAGTAAAATAATAATTTTATTAATTAATAATATTAATAGTAATAATTAACATATATAGTAACTATTATTATTAATTAATACTCCCCCAGTCTTAGAGTTAGAGTCCTACCTTGCTTGCACACACTTATTAGAAGAACAATAGAAAATGGGTAAACATTGCAAGTGGATTGAGAGTATAGATGTCTAAAACACTATTCATAGTGCAAGTGGACAAAATGTAAGTTCGTTAGTTTGATCTTTTTGTAATTATAGAAGCATTAGAAAGACAAAATTGTCAAAAACACTATTCATTATTTCTCATTATTTATCATTTTATAAAGAAACTCTTACTCTTGGATATACCAAAATAGAAAGTAGGACTCTTACTCTCGGACGGAGCGAGTACTATTAATAGTAAATATTTACATATACTCCCTCCGTTCCAGCTCACTTGACACTTATTTCTATTTTGGTCCGTCTCACCTCACTTGACACTTCCTAAAACAGCCTACTTTTTATAATTTTATATTCACTCTACCCCACCATTCAATCACTCTATTCATTCTCCACCACTCAATTTATTCAATCAACACTACTATTTACCCCACTCATTCTCTCTCTTCATTTTCTACCACACATTTTCCTTATTTTATTCTTTTTTCTTAGTTATTGTGCCCACCTCTTGGGTGTCAAGCGAGGTGGGACGGAGGGAGTATTGTATAATGATTAACTAATACTACTACTAATAGTTAATTTATATTATAACTATTATGATTAAGTTATACTACTATTAAAAATAATAATTAATATATACAGTAACTATTATGATTAACTAATACTATTAATAGTATTTTTTTTAAATTTATTTAATAATTATCAATAATAGTTAATATAAATATTAACTATAATAATGATTAACCATTTAATAGTTAACTATTATTTGTTTAATAGTATTAGCTAATAATATTATTTGCTATATAAAGTAATTACTATAGTTATCTATTATAATAACTATTACTAATAATAATAATAGTTGGTATAATAGTTATCTAATAATAATAAAAATTACTATAATAGTTATAGTAACTATTACTAATAATAGTAACTAATAATAATAATAATTACTATAACAGTAACTATTATAGTAACTATTACTAATAATAGTAATAATTACTATAATAGCTAACTATTACTATTATTAGTAATAGTTAACTATTATAATAACTATTACTATTATTAGTATTATTAGTAGTAGTTAACTATTAACTATAATAGCTAACTATTACTATTATTAGTAATAGTTAACTATTATAGTAACTATTACTATTATTATTAGTAGTTAACTATTACTAATAGTTAACTATTACTATTATTAGTAATAGTTAACTATAACTAATAATACTAATAGTTAACTATAATAGTTAACAATAATAGTTAACAATAATAGTAACTAATATTATTAGCTAATACTATTAGCTAAGAAAAAGAAATTGAAAAGTCACATAATTATGAGGGTGAGTTTGATGTGGCATCACCAAATGTAAGCTTTCTCCATTGTTTGTGCACATGTCAACACCATAACCCTCCTCACCAGCTTTAATATATACTCCCTTCGTTTCATGTGAATTGAGATTTATTTCCCTTTTCGTCCGTTCCACATCAATTGAGACTGCCTAAAATGGCAAAGAATCTTTACTATTTCTCTCACTCATTCTCTCTCCTACTTTTCTTTTACACTCACATACACCAATTAACTTACTATTCCTCCCACTCATTCTCTCTCATATTTAACTTTTCACACTCACAAACACCTCCTCCCCCTATTTCTCTCTCTTACTTTTCCTTGGTTTGTGTTTCAAAAATTTTGGTCTCAATTCACATGAAACGGAGGGAGTATATATAAGATTTGTTTGAACAATTTAACTATCAATCTAAATACACCCGCTTCCTACTTTTCCTAATCACAAAATATTTTTAGATTACAAAACAACTACTTTTTTTTTTTTTTGAAAAGCTCAATTGTATGGTAGGGCAACATAATAAAATAATTATGCATATTTATATATATTCAAAATATTTAATAATTACATAAGCAAAGCAAAAATTAGTAAAATCTCAAACATATGGTAAAGCAAAACGAACATCCTTTATTTATTGGTTAGCTCAATATTTTATTCGTTAGCTCAAGATTCAGAGGAACTGACTCATTTCTCGAACCTATCAATCACGAAACCGTTTACAATTGAGTCATTGCGGTTTCAAATGTAACAAAATTCACTTGTCCACAAATTTCATTGCAATAATTAGACTAACATTAATGTTCGATCAAAATTCACTGTGCACAAATTTCATAAATCAAATGTAACAAAGGTAGTAAAATGTTTTTTTTTTTTTTTGACTATGTTACATCTTGCTCCCACGCAGTTGAGGAAAAGACAAGTCAGCCCTTCAAATGTTGCGAGCCCTCAAAATATCGAACCTCGACCAAAGCTCCAAAAAAGTGGGGTCCATTACCCCGCTGGGGTCATTGATAGGTCCGCCACCCGTATGAGCCATACTTGACCCAAACCCCAATTTAATTTTTTTCATTACATTTCTTTTCTATCCTCTCTCAAATAATCTCTCTCCAATGGCTTCGAGCATAGCTCCACTTACGATCTCAGGTAATTTTCGAATCTTTCCTCAAATTTTATTTTCCTTTTCATGATTTATCATTCTTTCAGGAACGGGCCACGATTGATATCTGTTTTTCATTTGAAATTCGAATTAATTTCTATGCGAAATGAGTGAACAACTTGCTTCGTAATCATCGTAGTTGGATCCAACGGCTCCATGTATTTGAAATCATTAATTTGTATATAGCAAAATCTGCATTAATGCAGGTACAAATTGTTGGTTTTCTCTTATTTGTCATAAGTGAGGTTTTGTGTGAGTAGTATTATCTGTTGTGATTAAATAAAGCTATAGTACAGTTGATTGTTAATTGGTTATTCAAAGTAGTGTCTATATGTGTGTGTTTATTTCTGTTTTTCTTTTACTTCCACGGATGTCAGAGTGCTTTTCAGTGGTGGCTTGGATTAATTATCATTAAGGCAATTGGTTTATGAATGTCTTCATTAGTGTTTTTTGTGATTTAGGAACTCCCCATATAAAATAGTCACGAAATCTTGCTCATTAAATCATAGTTGGCAATTCTTCACTGGTGTTTAAATTATTTAAAATGTTTGGACTAATAGAACTAACAACCAATTAAGCGCTCACCCTTTGATTTTTTTCACTTGTACTCACCCTTGTGAGCATGATTTTGTGACTATTATGTGCCCCTAGTATTACTATTTCTTCAATTTTATCAGATAGTATCCAACTTTTAATTTCTTCAATGATGCCTTTTTCAGTTTTGTTCTTTAGTGATTATTTATAGATTCAAAATCTTCTGCTTTATTATGGTTTACTTTCTATTATTCTCCTTTTTTTAAATCATAATTTGACGTGTTCATATCAATGTTGAATCTTGCATTCCAAATGCAAGGGAAGGCTATCTACACTAAGCCTGAATGGGCTTGGCCCTTCCGTGGACCCCACGCATAATGGGAGAGCTCTTTTAGCACCAAATACCCTTTTTTTTATATCAATGTTGGATCTTGTGATGCCTTTAGCATAGAAAATGCTTGGACTCGGGTATGAGTTTTTGACACTGGTACCGGTCCGTGTGTTGAATGCTCCAACATTTAAAATTTTTACACCATATGTAGTGTAAAATATCATCACCCATCCCCACACGACACCTACACCCATGTCATGTCTTGTGGACACGGGTACTTTGACAATATTGAAGGGCCTGAGCATCACAATTTAGCATTGTGTAAGTTCACTATAATATTTCTCAGAGGTTCAAATTAAAAGAATTAGTTGTTATTAATTTTTTTTTTGAACAAATAGTAAGAGATAGAAGGAAAAACCCGAATTAACTATTTTGTACGTACTATGTATTTTGTTTCATGAAGACACATGTAACACTACTGTTATTTTCATATGCTTTCCTCCCTTCTTTCTTACTCCGTATAAAAGAGTCAACTATCTATCTCTGAATGTTTCACTTAAGGAGTCCAGTTTCAAAAGTATCCCTTAAATTCACTAGTGTTACATGATGACTGACTATAAGGATACTAGTATATCACTAATTTGTTTGCCATTTCAAGGCGTTGACTGTTTTATCAGAATGGCAGGAGTATTTACCTTTTATTTGGAAGTTTTCATATTAGATTTTATATTCCTGTTTATGAACTCACTAATTGACTTCTGCTTTCCTGTGAGATTAAACATGTTAACAGAAGATGGGTTAAAGGGATCATGATTGACCTCTTTGCAAGGAATTATGTATCCTCTTCCCTCCTCACCCCCACCCAATAAAAAGAAAAAAAGGAAAAGAAATAAAAACAATGGTGACAGGTCATTTAGTATTCCGTTTAGGATAAGATAATGTCTAGGGGAGTTTCTGTTGAGGCACTGAAACATTTTGTTAATAAAGCTCCAATGTCGATCCTTGATTTGATGCGAGGTTCGAAATGTAATCTTAAACCACTTGTTTGTTTTCATGATGCTACTTTTACAATTAATCTATAGAAATAAATTTGGACGGTGACCATTAATTTCTTTGAAGTGCTTATCGTGAGATTCTGAATATTACTCTTGTTGGTTGGCATTCGAAGGATTTTGTCTATAACAGTCTTGCTGTTGATACAGGTGGAGTCAATATAAAAGCACATGCGTATTGTTCTGAAAAATCCTTATCATGTGGTAAAATAACTAATCTGACAATTCCAAGGAAACTGAACCAACAAAGAACCAGCGGCAAGTTGTCTATTTGTGCAGCATCCAAGTAAGCAAATTCCTCTCCTGGATTTCATTTAAATATTCAGATATAGAAAACAAACTAAATTTGAAAACTGTGAGAAAACTGTCAATTATTACTAGAGGAGTTAGCGATTATGTATGAAGTTAAATAATTGATGATTACTTAGTCATGATTGTTTTTAATTTAATGGCCCTTTACTTCTTGCTTTAGCTACTTACTTATCTCTTATTTTCTTATTGAATCCTAAAGAAAAGTATTTATGCCGCTAACACAAATTAATTGCGCCAAAGGCAGTGCGACCAATTAACATTTTGTGAAAACAAAACTAGTTTTGGAAACCGTTATATTACCGTCAAATATTACCAGTAGTTTATGGGTCATTCCTACATATTCAGCCCACCTAATTGTTTGTATATTGATTATGCAGTGATCGAAGTGGTGGAGGTGATGGTGATTTTATTGCCGGTTTCCTTATAGGCGGTGCTTTATGTGGGACTCTTGCGTATGTTTTCGCTCCACAGGTGATTGATTATGCCTCTATGTTCAAGCTTCGATATGTAGTTAAATCTATTTCGAAACCAACACTCAGATTCTTCACCATTTAGGTTTGCTTGGTAGAAATCGTGACTTCCTCCGTATAACTACTTGAAGGCAGTTCTAGAGCCTGAATATATCTTCTAGGTAGCAGTAGTCTCTGCTCTTTGCAGTCTCTTTGAGCTTCACTTAGTTAGTTGTGAGCGTCGGTATTGAATGCCCATCACTGCGCCTGGGGCAGTATTGAATGGGGACTAGATTAGGGTTGTTGCATGGATTATGCAGGGATATACCCGTGTATATATTCAGGGGCATTTGGTAGGAACATTAGATATAATTGATTGACACTGAGAATTAGAGATTATTTTGTCCATAATCAAACTATCTAAGATGTAGAGTTATTTGGTTGACATAGGACTAATTATCTTGCTAAAGGGCACTTCCGGAATGAAAAATATTACTATCTATTATTATCTGGGATTAAATCAAAACAAGGGGTGAGGTATTAGTTACTCCCAACTAAGGGGTTTATCTGCTTGTCTGGATATTTTTATCATTCTTGGATTAATGTGACCAACCATTGAGTTTGAGATTTGCTTATTTATCCGGCTACCAGCTCTTATGGATGAACTTGGGTAGTCAATTCTGCACATTGCCAATGTTTAGTTCTTAGGATGTTTTAACAATTCATGTTCTTTTTGCATCACAATATTTTGGGCAGCTGAGGTTAGCTTCGTATCCTATAAACGGTAGTTTCCAACGTTTTTTGAGTATTGTGTCCTTCATCTCTCTTTCATGGCATTACGCTGGTTGTTTATATGGTTGTGATTATTATTGAGTTTGGTGGTGGTTACGAAAAGTTATGGAGAAGCAAGTGTGGGTTCAAATTCGTAGATGTTTGTGAGTGGTGATGACGTTTTGATATAAATGGTGTTTGATGGATAAAATTCCAAGTAATAAATACCTAGCAAGCGCACTAGTTACCGTAGTAGTAACGCGCGAAAGCGAGGGTCGATCCCACGAAGACTCGTTGGACAAACAAGTAAATTTAATTAGTGCAAAAAGTAACCAAGGGGGTTTTTGATTGATTTTGATTAAACTAAATTAACTACTAAACAAGGAAAATAAATTACTAAATTAAAGATCACTAAGCAAACAAAGATTTAATTCAAGATTACGAAGATTCACAGATCGAGGTTCACAACTATCTCCTCTCTATGCTATTTTATGAAAAAGACTATTAAACTTGTTTAAGAAATCGTTCACTTATTTAAGAGTTGGGACGGTCTGGTCACCGGATTGCAACCCTATTATTATCTCTATGTGAAATATTCCGTTAGGTCAACAACACACAAAAACAATTTATTAAGTTCTTAGGAACACTCGATCTTAAATTCTTTTGATTTCCGCGAAGTCCTCAATTAAATCTAATCACAAGAATATGATTCAATATCTAAATTATTCACGCTAGTGAAACAATCTAAACCAAGATGATTTAAAGACAAAAAATATCAAGTCATATTAATGAAATCTTTAAATTAATTAAGCTCTATTCTTATGAACAAGAACAAGATTAATATTTGATTAAGCCCAAGTTAGCATAGAGATTTGATAGTTATTACTCCCAATCCATGAATAAAGAAACTAGCTACTCATCGACATAGCAATAAACACAAGAATATAATTAAAAATCATAAACCTGGATAAAAGCTTGATGATGAATAATCTCCCAAATCTTGTTTACAACTTGAAACTTGAATAAAACCTAAAACAATGCATAAAAAAATAAAAATACTGCAGTCTAATATTTATACCTAGAGAAAACTAGGGCCAAAAGTAGGAAAAATAGGGTAAAAACCCGTCTGGCAAGGAAAACCCGAAACTGTACGGAATGACCAAGCGGGCGCCTGGTAGACCCCAGGCGGGCGCCTATTTGGCCAGTAACTTTGGTTCTTCAAAACCCCTAACAAGCGGGCGCCTGGTTCTTAGGAGGGCGGGCGCCTGGTGCACTTTTCTGCTTTCTTTATTTTTTTCTTCTTTTCTCCACCTTCTTGACACGGTTGACCACGGTTGACCTTTGACTTGAACAATATTCAGTCTTCAACAAATTACAATCCACGGACTTTGCAACCACACAAAATACACTACAAAGTATCCTAAAACATTACAAATCCAACAAAGTTCCATAAATCATAAAAGACCAAAATTACATCCAATCTAACTATATTACAACCAAAAGCTGATAAAATTAGTACGAAAATGCGGAGATAATACATGTGTAAACCGATCCATCAAATTCCCCCACGCTTAGACCATTACTCGTCCCAGAGTAATATTCCTAACCCCGCATCTAAACCGGTCTATTAAGCGTAGCATGGAGGAAAATGATACCTATCTCCTCTACAACGCCCATCAAACAAAGCCAAAACCAAAATAAAGAAAATCAACCGGAGTGAAAAGGACTCCGCTCCTTATAACTCCCCAAAAACAAATAAATGCGACTGACCCTAATTGATAGCACACCCATGATAAGAACATAAAACGCCATCCAATTAGGGCCCACACAAAAAGCTAGGGGGAACTAAAACGACCTATGTTTCCCCCACGCTTATCTTACACTACATCATCCCTCAAACAAAAATCAAAGCTAGGATAATCCTTAGGAATGATTAACCTCATGATAAGCTCCAACGCCCCCTTATAACTCCTACAAGAAATATGAGGATTTTCTATCCTATTCGCCTCTAACCATACCTCCTACACCAAACATGTCCTACCCAATCACTCCAAACCGCCCTTGTGACGCCACTCCAAGCAAAAACAAAAAAATCACTCAGTTTCTCTCCTTTTGCCTAGGCGCCCTTTCGGGTTTTCACCTAGCCTCTCTTTTCTTTTCAATTTTTTTTTTTTTTTTTTTTTTTTATATATATATAAAAACTAGCAAAACAGGTGATAGAATGTGCATCAATCAACAACCAATCCAACCAATACCACCACCCCCCAAACTAAATAGAGCATTGTCCCCAATGCTCGTCACAACTAAGCATAAAAACAAACACGGGGAGTGGAAATACCTCGAGCTCCTCACTGCGGTGGCGGTCCAAAGATATCATCCCAAGCATTCCATCCATGCTGCGGCGGTGGCGGAGGTGGAACATACTCAGGTGGTGGAGGGTAGTTCAACGGTGGGTACCGCTCGCCAGGAAAATGATGTGCCATCATTCTTTGTCGGAAGTACTGATCCTCCCGAATGTTGGCATATAATGCTTCCTCCATCCTCTGAATTCTCTGATCATTCTCCTCTTCCCTCCGCTCTCTTTGATAGTTCGCCATAAATTGTTGTTGTTGAAAAGCTCGGAACATATCATCTAATCCCTGGATTTGTCCCGACAGATAGTAATTCATCTCTCTCTGAGTCATATCTGCCGGGATATCATCCTCATCAGCGGCCTGACCGCCAGCAGCCTGAGCTGGAGCTGGGACCCGGGCTCTCTGCACTCTCCCACTTTCTATTGTTGCTTTAGTCACGGTAGTGCCTGGAGCTAACAGTCTGGGGAACCCCTCCATAGGCACCCCTGCCCTCTGTGCCATCATAGTGATCATAATGGGGAACAAATAATTCTTGTTCTCCAAATACCTCGCTCGTACCCCCATCTCACTACGCATGATGCCCCCGATATTTATCGGCATCCTCCTAATCATGGCATAGAGCAAAGGGGCCCTGTACCAATGAACCTCCTGATAGTGAGCAGAAGGCATGATCCTCTCGCAAATAAAGCGATACAGTGCCTTTAGGTCCAGCCTCAACTCACTAATGTGAAACAAGTAACCATTCTGGATATTTCCCCTATCAATATTTACCCCAAACTCTGCTGCAAATAAAGCTAAGGTCTCATCCATCCTGTCCATGTTCTGAAGGTTCCTTTTCAACTGCCAATACGCACACTCCCCTTCTGCCACCGCATCCGACAACCCATAAAAATCATTAATAGCCGTCGCAGTCACATCAATATTATATCCCCGAACCCAGACATTGGGGGCCTCCGTTGCTGCATGAAAATTAGCATAGAATTCTTGCACAAGCAACTTCGACCCCATCTGGGCCGGCACGGCCAATAATCTTCTCAAATTATAGTGTTCAATGATAGCATCAAACCCACAATTGGTCAAGTTATAACCTCTCTCCACCGTTACCCCATTATTCTGTTTATTATCAAAATAATTTTGGGAGTCCCGGGATACAAAACGGGTGTTATCGAACTCCGGCTCAATTTGGGGTGGGGGAACACCACGACCACGTCCTCGACCTCTTGGTCTTGGTGGCATGATAACAACCGCAACAACCTCTAACAAATTTTAAATCAGTAAATTGCTCTTACCCGGACTCGCCGGAAAATCTCGCCGGAGGTCGCCGGAAAATCTCGCCGGAGACGGAGAAGATGATCCGAGAAGATGACCGTCAACCTTGCAAACACTTTCTTCCTCTGCAACTACCCCCAATTCTTGATCACAAACTCTCAATTCTTCTTCCTTCAACCTTGACAATTTCTTGCAAAACCCTTGGTTTTAGGATGAATGGAGGCTAAATCTTTGGTACTCCTTGAAGAGGGTTATGGTGGGAGATGATTTTGAAGGTTTTTGGGTGGTGAGGGTGAGAGATTTGTAGGGAGAGAGGGAAGGAAGCCGGTGAGAGGGTTTAGAGAGGGAGAGAAATTGGGGAAGAATGGTTTTTTTATGTTATTAACCCCCCAAAACCCGATTTAACCCAGCTGATGGTTTCTCAAATCGGCAAGCAGGCGGGCGCCTGGTAGACCCCAAGCGGGCGCTTGTTTGCCCAGAAACTTCATATTTTTTTCCGCACTTGAACAGGCGCGCGCCCTTATCCCACCAAGCGGGCGCTCGGTATATTTTTCCAGCAATAATTTTTTTTTTTTTTTTTTTTTTTTTTTTTTTGCTGGTTTGATCGCTCCATCACTTGGTTGAATTAATTTCCTGCACATCACCACAAACAAACATCACAAGCGTAATATCCATTATGAAAAATAAAATGACTCAAAAAATGAAAATCTTTTTGGAGGGTGACACTATTTACACTCCCCTATAAACCCACAAACTCAGAGAGATCCATGAAGGATGACACGGACCAAACTTTTGACCGCACTTTCGTTGCCTACGTTCTCCCTAGGACAATAAGGAGCTCAGGTCACCGTAGTTCGAACCAACCCAGAAATAAAAGACACGAAAGCAATACATAAATAATTTTTTTTTTTTTTTTTTTTTTTTATGAATACCACCACCCCCAAACTTAGAACATGCTATGTCCTCATGGCATTGAAGAACAACACACTCCCAATTCAAAAATGACGATAAACTGAAAGGAAAAACAAAAAGCAATAAAAATGATACCTGGTTGGGTTGCCTCCCAACAAGCGCCTTTGTTTTAAGTCTTTGGCTCGACATAATGCCATATAAATATTAAGTGGCTCCCTCCGGGTCTGTCAACTCAATTA
Source organism: Campanula takesimana (assembly GCA_026119855.1). Classification (NCBI taxonomy): domain Eukaryota; kingdom Viridiplantae; phylum Streptophyta; class Magnoliopsida; order Asterales; family Campanulaceae; genus Campanula; species Campanula takesimana. The sequence goes on along the minus strand of JAOWBW010000093.1, from coordinate 1,964,048 downwards.
CATCAATTTCATTGATGTCTTCCAAAATAGACAGCCCCTCATAATAAGGCTTCACTCGGTGTCCATTCACTTTAAATGTTGTCCCATCTTTCAAATCTCTAAGCTCTACAGCTCCATGGGGAAACACTCGAACCAATTCATATGGACCTGTCCACCTTGAACGCAGTTTTCCGGGAAAAAGTTTGAGGCGAGAGTTAAAGAGAAGGACCTTCATACCCGGTTTGAGAAACTTGGGTTTAAGGTTTTTATCATGATATCTTTTTGTCCTCTCTTTGTATAACTTTGCACTCTCATAACTATCCTGCCTCATCTCTGCAAGCTCATCCAAGTTAAGCAGTCTTTTCTCCCCTGCTAAAGTCAACTCCATGTTTAGCTGCTTGGTTGCCCAATATGCTTTGTGCTCTAGTTCCACTGGCAGATGACACTCTTTTCCATACACAATCCGGTACGGGCTCATTCCAATGGGGGTTTTGTATGCAGTCCGATAAGCCCACAGTGCATCACACAATTTGTCAGCCCAGTCCTTCCGATTTGGACGCACCGTTTTCTCAAGCACCGCCTTGATTTGGCGATTACTCACCTCCACTTGGCCCGATGTTTGAGGGTGATAAGCCGTAGCCAACTTGTGACCCACCCCATATCTTTTTAGCACTTGATTGAACATTCTGTTTGTGAAGTGCGTCCCTTGGTCACTGATAATGACGCGCGGCACTCCATACCTGCCAAAGATATTTTCACGCACAAACTTGCAAACAATATTAGCATCATTAGTCCGGGTAGGAATTGCTTCCACCCATTTAGACACATAATCTACATCAACAAGAATGTACAAGTAGCCTTGGGAAGGGGGAAAAGGACCCATAAAATCAATACCCCACACATAAAAAATATCAACAATTAAATTATGTTGTAGGGGCATTTCATCTCTCTTTCCTATGTTGCCGGTCCTTTGGCATCTATCACACCTCACACAAAAATCATGAGCATCTTTAAATAAAGTGGGCCAATATAGACCCGCTTGCAATACTTTTCTAGCGGTCTTTTGCCCACTAAAGTGACCCCCCACATTGGAGTTCGTGGCAAAATCTCAACACGCTAGCTTGCTCATGCTCCGGAATGCATCTCCTAATTATCTTGTCCGGGCAAACTTTCCACAAATAAGGGTCATCCCAAATGTAATGCTTCACATCCGATCTAAACTTTCGTTTTTGATCGTAAGTGAAGTTAGGTGGCATAATATTAGAAACAATGAAATTCACAAGATCCGCATACCAAGGCTCATGAACATGTAACGCAAAAAGGTGCTCATCCGGAAAATTTTCATTAACCGGAATCGCACCATCTATCACATTAGTAAAAGTAAAGTTCTCTAGCCTAGATAAGTGATCAGCCACCACATTTTCGGTCCCCTTTTTGTCCTTTATTTCTATGTCAAACTCCTGCAGTAGGAGCATCCACCTAAGAAGTCTAGGTTTAGCATCCTTTTTATTCAGCAAATATTTAAGTGCAGCATGATCAGAGTAGATAATCACCTTAGACCCAAGCAAGTAAGAACGAAATTTTTCAAGAGCAAACACAACTGCTAAAAATTCTTTTTCAGTGGTAGTATAATTCAGTTGTGCATCATTTAAAGTTCTACTTGCGTAATGAATCACGTGAGGTAATTTATCTACTCTTTGCCCCAAAACAGCTCCAATCGCAAAATCTGATGCATCACACATGATCTCAAATGGTAGAGACCAATTGGGGCTGGATAGAATGGGGGCACACGTCAACTTCTCCTTCAGCAGATTGAAGGCCTCTAAACACTCTTGGTCAAAGATGAACTCGGTGTCCTTAGCCAGCAGGTTACATAAAGGCTTACAAATTTTTGAAAAGTCTTTTATGAAACGCCTATAAAAACCTGCATGGCCTAGAAAACTTCGCACACCCTTAACCGACACAGGGGGAGGCAATTTTGAAATCACATCGATTTTAGCCTTGTCTACCTCAATCCCCTTGTTTGACACCAAGTGTCCTAACACAATGCCATGCCTTACGAGAAAATGACATTTTTCCCAACTAAGGGTCAGATTTGTCTCACAACAACGATTTAAAACCATTGTCAAATTCTCTAGGCACCCATCAAAACTGTTCCCAAATACCGCGAAGTCATCCATGAAGACTTCGACACATCGCTCAATCAAATCAGAGAAGATGGATGTCATACACCTTTGAAAGGTCGCAGGTGCATTACAAAGCCCAAAGGGCATCCTCCTAAATGCGAATGTGCCAAAAGGACAAGTAAAAGTGGTCTTGGCTTGGTCCTCTGGTGCAATGGGGATTTGGTTATACCCCGAAAAGCCATCCAAGAAACAATAATACTCATGTCCGGCTAACCTCTCCAGAATCTGATCAATAAAGGGCAAAGGGAAGTGATCTTTCTTTGTTGCAGCATTCAGTTTGCGCAAATCTATGCACATTCTCAGACCAGTCACTTCCCTTTTTGGCACTTCTTCTCCTTTTTCATTAGTGGTGACCGTGTAGCCCGATTTCTTTGGAACGACTTGAACCGGGCTCACCCACTCACTATCAGCAACGGCATAGATAATGCCTGCATCCAACAATTTTAGGACCTCTTTCCTAACCGCCTCCTCCATGTGAGGGTTTAACCTCCTTTGTCTCTCTCTAGACGGCTTAGCACCATCTATGAGATTAATTTTGTGCATGCACATGGAGGGGCTTATACCCTTAATATCTGCTAAGGTCCACCCTATGGCCTGCTTGTGCTCACGAAGCACTCTGATCAACTTGGCCTCTTGTTCTATGGTCAAATCTGAGGCAATTATCACGGGCAAAGTCTCACCCTCCCCAAGAAAAACATACTTTAAATTGGAAGGAAGGGCTTTCAGCTCAAGAGCTGGAGGAGTTACAATAGAAGGCACCGACTTCTCATTGAAGTGGCCTAGGGGGTGAAACGGGCCATCACTAGGATGGTGTTCGTCGGCCTTTTCCACAGCCATCAGTTGAACATCCGCATTGTCCCTAAGATTCTCACCGCCATTTGACAACAAAGACTCTAACTCCTCGCATTCTCTCTCATGCCACAAGACTTCACTCACACAATCCTCAACAATATCCACACAGTTACAAGACTCATCATCTAAAGGACTTTGCATGACATCAAACACAGATATTTCTATTTTCTCATTAGCCACATACATAGATAGAGTTCCATCACCCACATTAATGATGGTGTTAGTAGTAGCCATAAATGGACGCCCAAGCAATATGGGAGAATCCTGACTATTCCCAACACCATTAACAGTCTCAAGCACAACAAAATCCACAGGGATAATCAAATTGGCTACCTGCACCAAAACATCCTCCACAATTCCCAATGGCCTCTTGATTGAACGGTCAGCCAATTGCAAGGTCATTGTGGTGGGTTGTAGCTCAGGTAAACCCAACTCAAGATACAAATGATGAGGTAACAAATTAATGCTAGCACCGAGATCTAACATTGCCTTCACCTTTTTAGAGTCCCCCATAGATATAGAAATGTTAAAACTTCCGGGGTCCTTCAATTTAGGTGGGAGGTTCTGTTGTACCACAGCACTAGCACTTTCTCCCATAATCAACTTCTCATCATTCCCATACTTGGGTTTCCTGGAGTTAAGTTCTTTGAAAAACTTTGCATAAGCTGGGATATTTTTAATGACATTTAACAAAGGAAGATTAATGTTTACTTTTGAAAACATGTCATATAAATCAGACATTTGCTTATCCAGCTTACTTCTCATGAATCTACCAGGAAACGGTACAGGAGGTACATATGGCTTGGGGGTGGAAGAATCAGTCACAGGAATTTCCCCCATGCCATTAGTACTCTTACCAACAACATTCTCAACAACAGGTGGTGCAGCAGATTCAGAAGGAGAGTTAGGACATACCTCATTACTTACCTGTTTGCCATTTCTCAGAGTCATAATGGCCTTGGCTTGCTCCCCTTGACTAGGGAAGGTTCCTGGTTTATGCCCTTGCTGACCCACAGCTAGTTGACCAATCTGGGTCTCCAGCTTTTTATTGACAGCATCCTGCTGCTTTTCACGCTGCTCCACCATCATCTTCATTTGTTGCTGCTCTTGCATCATGGTCCTCATCATATCCTCCAGTGATTGCTTAGGCTGCTGTTCTGGATTCCCTTGTGGGGGAGGAGGATATAGAGGTTTCTGCTGCTGGTACTGAATTCCTGGGTTACCCCTCCAAGAAAAATTGGGGTGGTTTTTCCAATCTGGATTATAAGTATTAGAATACATACCACCTTGATTTTGCTTTGGGGGATACCCTTGCATCGCATTTACCTGTTCAGAATCAAACTGTGCAACAACTGGACAACCATTAGTAGCATGAGTGTTAGATCCACAATTAGCACAGAAATCAGATACCACATTAGCACTTGAGGAAGACATATTAGAATTCATTTTAGCCATGTTTTGGTTTAACAAAGACACCTGCCTAGCGAACTCATCCATACCACTCAACTCATGCACTCCCCTAGGTTTCCCTCTAGAGCCTTTTTCTTGCGAATTGGCCCCCAACATCTCAAATAATTCTTGGGTTTGGTCAACAGTTTTGGCTCCTAGAAAGCCGCCTGCTGCATTGTCGACCATAGCTTGGTCTGCTGCAGTTAACCCACCATAAAATGTTTGATGTAAAAGGGCCTCAGGAAAAGCATGATGGGGGCACTGCACTTGCAACATTTTGAACCTATCCCAAGCCTCATGAAATGGCTCACTTACCTCTTGAGTAAACCCTATGATTTTCTGTCTAAAAGTGGCCAAAGTAGCATGCGGGAAAAATTTCTTTAAGAATGCATCATGCAACCCATCCCATGTAGTGATACTCCTAGCAGGAAGTAACATAAGCCAAGTTTTAGCTGCCCCTTGAAGAGAGAAAGGAAAATACTTAAGTCTTAATTGTTCATCAGTAACCCCCTCTTTTACAGGGAATCCCGATATAATCATCATGTACTCTCTCAAGAAGTTCAAAGAGTCTTCAGCGGGAAGACCCTGAAACTTGGGCAACTGACTAAAGTAATGCCCCTTCGCCTCATAAGATTTAGCGGCCTCAGTCAGGACAATACATGACACCGATGTGTCAACCTTAGGCCTAGCATATTCTTTCATTAAGGGATTAGCCATTACAACTTCAATTTCTTCTCCCCCGGTGGAAGAAGTTTCAAAATCACTTAAAAATACCTCTGTCTCGGTGACAGAAGCTTCAGACTCAGACTCAGAAATAGGGGGAATGCCCCTGTCAAGTCTATCGATATTATCGTCCAAAGGAACCAACTCGGGGTTCAATGAACGTCTACCAAACATACACCGACTAAACTAACTTGTAAATCAAAACAAGTCCCCGGCAGAGGCGCCAAAAACTTGATGGATAAAATTCCAAGTAATAAATACCTAGCAAGCGCACTAGTTACCGTAGTAGTAACGCGCGAAAGCGAGGGTCGATCCCACGAAGACTCGTTGGACAAACAAGTAAATTTAATTAGTGCAAAAAGTAACCAAGGGGGTTTTTGATTGATTTTGATTAAACTAAATTAACTACTAAACAAGGAAAATAAATTACTAAATTAAAGATCACTAAGCAAACAAAGATTTAATTCAAGATTACGAAGATTCACAGATTGGGGTTCACAACTATCTCCTCTCTATGCTATTTTATGAAAAAGACTATTAAACTTGTTCAAGAAATCGTTCACTTATTTAAGAGTTGGGACGGTCTGGTCACCGGATTGCAACCCTATTATTATCTCTATGTGAAATATTCCGTTAGGTCAACAACACACAAAAACAATTTATTAAGTTCTTAGGAACACTTGATCTTAAATTCTTTTGATTTCCGCGAAGTCCTCAATTAAATCTAATCACAAGAATATGATTCAATATCTAAATTATTCACGCTAGTGAAACAATCTAAACCAAGATGATTTAAAGACCAAAAATATCAAGTCATATTAATGAAATCTTTAAATTAATTAAGCTCTATTCTTATGAACAAGAACAAGATTAATATTTGATTAAGCCCAAGTTAGCATAGAGATTTGATAGTTATTACTCCCAATCCATGAATAAAGAAACTAGCTACTCATCGACATAGCAATAAACACAAGAATATAATTAAAAATCATAAACCTGGATAAAAGCTTGATGATGAATAATCTCCCAAATCTTGTTTTCAACTTGAAACTTGAATAAAACCTAAAACAATGCATAAAGAAATAAAAATACTGCAGTCTAATATTTATACCTAGAGAAAACTAGGGCCAAAAGTAGGAAAAATAGGGTAAAAACCCGTCTGGCAAGGAAAACCCGAAACTGTACGGAATGACCAAGCGGGCGCCTGGTAGACCCCAGGCGGGCGCCTATTTGGCCAGTAACTTTGGTTCTTCAAAACCCCCAACAAGCGGGCGCCTGGTTCTTAGGAGGGCGGGCGCCTGGTGCACTTTTCTGCTTTCTTTATTTTTTTCTTCTTTTCTCCACCTTCTTGACACGGTTGACCACGGTTGACCTTTGACTTGAACAATATTCAGTCTTCAACAAATTACAATCCACGGACTTTGCAACCACACAAAATACACTACAAAGTATCCTAAAACATTACAAATCCAACAAAGTTCCATAAATCATAAAAGACCAAAATTACATCCAATCTAACTATATTACAACCAAAAGCTGATAAAATTAGTACGAAAATGCGGAGATAATACATGTGTAAACCGATCCATCAGTGTTCTTCTACGTATTTACAAGCGGAAATTTGTATCCTAAGCTCTAGTGGAGTTTCCATCCTCTTGAATGGTTGGGCCATGTACATGAAAGCCTTCTTGATTATTGAACAGTTGTGCTAGAAGGACTTCGTGAGTGGTTGCCTTGATGCGTTAAACTCCAACTTGGCAGTCTAGGATAAGAGTGCAAGCTGACATTTGGCCTGCAATCAATCACGTTGTTGTTATCTCATAACTTGATTTACAAATAATATGGATTCACTTGTTTGCGAATTGAAGTTAATTGTGTGAGTCGGTTCGACTAAGAATTGGATTTACCTGAATCATTGTGATTACTGTAGAAGAGAAGGGGAGCCTTGGTACACCGGTTAAGGTGTTGCCGTGTGACCTGGAGGTCACGGGTTCAAGTCCTGGAAGCAGCCTCTTGCAATGCAAGGTAAGGTTTGCCTACATTTCACCCTTGTGGTGGGGACCCTTCCCCGGACCCTCGCTATGCGGGGATGCCTTGTGCACCGGGCTGCCCTTTTTATTGTGATTACTGTAGAAGAGTGAATTATACAGTTCAGTAAGCAAGCTGAAAAAACAGAAAATTTTCATTGTTTGTTATTTGTATCCTTGGTAGTCTGAACACTACCAACATATTTTAGAACCGGTTTAGGGTTAATGACTTGGAAGAGTAGCATACTACCAGAATTGTTTCAGATTGACTAGTTGTAGACGCCCAGGAAAAAACAAACGCTCGCCTCACGTGATGGATCTCCCTATGTGATGTCTAATTCGTTGTATTGTTAGTCTCCACCCACGTTTATGACGGAACACGAGAAAACCTAAGTCTAAATATTTACAAAACCAGAGATTCGGGAAATAAGGGTTCGGGTTAGATTACGAGACGGGAAGGTGTTAGGCACCCGCCCCGTAGACGTGACCATCCGGTTATAACCGGCGGTTAGGAAATCCGTTAAGTTCTAACCGTAACCTAACCGGCTCACCGTGATGTCCGGTTACGGTTAACCGGTTAATCCGGTTATGTGATTTTTTATTTTTTAATTTTTTTTAAAAAAAAAGAAAAATTAGCAGTTTTTGTTAGAAAACTAACTGAAAATCATCAAAAAACTGACAGAAAATGAAGGAAAACACTAATTTTGTTAGAAAACTAACAGAAATTGTTTAAAAACTAATTGTAATTCTGAAAACTAACTAAAAAATGTTAGGAAACTGACGGTTAATATCGACGGTTGAATTGACGGTTAGCTTCCCGGTTATAACCGGCGGTTAACCGGTTACTAAATGGCCTAACCTTAACCAAACCGTGTAACCGGCGGTTGACGGTTGAAACGGTTGGCGGTTTGGCGGTTAAAAACCGGCGGTTAGCCGGTTACGGTTGAAAAATGGTCACGTCTACCGCCCCGCCCGACCTTATGGCCGGTCTTGCTATTAAGTGTATTCTAGTCCATTTTATCCTTCCTATGCTAGTCAATATTAGAGATGGAGATTTTATGAGAAATTGGGAATGTAGGGAGATAACCCTTTGACCTATTTCAATAAGTGAAGAGGCTTTAAGGTCATGTCCCAATCTATGGGGATTGCATACTTTAACAAATAAGAAATAAATAAAAGAGAGAGATGAAGAGGGATGAGAAAAGAGAGAGAGGGAGACAAACCAATACCTAAACCTTCAACAATGCCTTGCTTGAGAATGAGAGAATGGTGTATGAGTGTTATGTTATCAAATTGGCTATAGTTTAGATAGTTTGGATGCTAAAATTGTGATCCTTCCAAATGGAGGGAGAGGGTCGGGTCCATTTTCTAGGTGAAGAGGGATGACTTCGGTGCCAAAACTGAGTCAAAAATGATAGAAAAGACCAAAAAGTTAGAACTGTTATTCAGTTTAGCCCCCAAAACTAACAGAGTCAGTTAAGAACTTAACAGAAGTAACAGAGACTAACAGAAAACAAGTAAATCAAAATAATAATTATGCAATCTGGGTGAGCGGTGCAAGGCGGGGTGTATACACTAGCATAATTTATTGTTGACAAATAAGAGTTCCCCCCCCCCCCCCCCCCCCGAAACTTGATCCAGATAAAAAAAAAAAAGTCAATCAAGTTACCCATCTCATCTCCTGTTCCCCAACCAAACATTTTAGTACCACAGACCCATTTGACCTTCACGGGTTCGTTTTCCTTGGGATTGTTGAGGTGGGTCCGGCCTTGACATGGCAGCAGCTCCTTATCTATATTTGACGGCATCCATTTGTTTTAAAAACTGAAAGCGAAAACATTATTTGTTGGATTTTTGTTTTTTCGAAGCAGAGTACGCTAGTGAATCTATAAAATAGGCCTTAGTACCCCACCCCTCCGGCTAGAAACTCCCGTTCATTTGGGAAGTCCAATGGCAAAAAGAGGGGGGTTTTCAATGTTAAGTATATACTTCTCTGTCCCAGAAAGTTTGTCCCATTGATTTTTATGGTCAACACAAATGAACTTTGACCAAAAATTGATGTCGATTTAATCATCATAGTGCTAAAAGTTATCGATAAATCATTAAGCGATTTATCAACAACAAATTTTATTATTTCATTGTCATTTGTCATCATTAGATTGACACCATGTTAGGGTCAAAGTTAACGTGAGTTGATCATATAAAATCAAATACGACAAACTAACTGTGACAGAGGGAGTATATATGATTGAGTTTTTTCTAGAGCCATAAAGTTTTATTTCAAACCTAACTGTAGACATGTGCTATGATCAAGGGCGGATCCACCCTACCTACTATGGGTGCATATGCTCCCATTGATTCTCACATTTAAAGCAAAATAACGTTTTTAAATATTTATGCACATTTTAAAAATATATACACATATTGCACCCATTGATCAGGTAACCTTGGTAGCTTAATGGATAAAATGCAAGAGTTTTAACCTTATATTCTTTGTTTGAGTCCCACATGACATTTATTATTTTTTGTAGCGTAATTTGCGCACCCACCTTTGAAAACTCCTGGATCCACCACTGGCTATGATTTGAAGTAAAATGGATGTTCTACAATCTACATATTCCACTGCTATTCATTGTTTGTTATAGTTTCTATCTGTACAAACTTAGAGCGGTTGGTGAAGGACAATTGTGCATTGTTAGTTCTCATCAAAATAAAGGTAGGAAGTTATTTACAGAGTGATACTGATTTCAGTGTCGTTTAGTGGAACACAAAAGTATAGAGCTTTCGTGCCATCACTTGAGGTCTGCCTCAACTATCAGCCAGAGATAGAATCATCAGAGTAATTGCATTCTGAAAATGAAATTTAACTCCGGAATATGTCGGCTCTGTTCATTGCATCCACCTGGCACTTGCTAACTGAAATTCAGTTACAATTGCTACAATCTTAAAGTTCATGTAATTCATGATGTACACGTTAGTCCTTTACATCTACTCATTCTTTTTGTGTTTGAACATATGGGGGAGAGAGAGAGAGAGAGAGAGAGAGAGAGAGAGAGATTTGTTGTTTACTTATAATCCTACTTTTTATTTGGTTAGTTGTTTTGAAGAAACATTGCATGTGTTAATCTGAACCTTGTTTGTTTTCTTTCTCTACTTGTTACTCTACTAGATAAGAAAATCTCTGCTGAATGAAGATGAATATGGGTTCCGGAGGCCAAGGCGACCAACTTATGATGGAGGCGTTTACTATGATGAAGGTGTAGAGGTGATAAAATGTTACTCCTTTCCCAGTCTCACTTTGATTTTGATGGTCAATTTGACAAATCTTTGACCAATAAATTTTAGAATTTAATTCAAATGATTATATTTTCATAAATTATGGTCAAAGTTCAATCAATTTGACCATCAAAGTCAACGTGAGACTAAGTTTCCACTCTCTCCTTGTTTGAGATTGTTGTGATATGAGTCAACTTTGTTTGACTTTTCCTCTTTTTATGAACTACAGACACGCAGGCAGTCTTTGAATGCTAAACTTAACCAACTCAATTCTGCCATCAGCAATGTCACTTCACGGTTGAGAGGCAGCAACAATTCCCCTGCTGTGCCGCTTGAATCTGACCCAGAAGGAGCTTCCATGTAAGACCAACTTTTGTTTTTTTCCGTACTACACAAATTCGAGTTTCATTTCAGCTGATTAGAACATTACTGCGCGAAAGAATAAGACCAACAATGGTATGCAAAGTGGGAATTTGTAACAGGTATCTTTTGCGCTACAAACTTATATTGAATTCCAAAATAATTGATTCATCTTTTGAATTTCCAACATTATACATCTCTTTTAGTATTACCCTTGTGGGTGGAATTTGATTGTTTCTTTTTACTTCCACACCAAAATGAATGTTCATTTTTGTTCTGATCACAAAAATAAACATTCATTTTCGAAAGAAAATAATACTCCCTCCGTCCCAGAAAGATAGTCCACCTTTTTTCGTTGTTACTACGAGGGAACTTTGAGCACTTATAAATGCTACTTATAATTATGTTAATGTGAATCTAAAAATTGATATTAATAGCATTTATAATGGTGTATCAAGAACAATTTCAAAAATTTCATTAGAATACTTAAAAGTAGCCTTAATTATTACTCAAAGTTCCTTCGTAAAACCCATGAAAATAGGAGGACTATCATTCTGGGAGTCCCAGAGGGAGTATACTGTATGTTGTACCTTTGATCAGTTCAAAGTGCTATCTCCTTAAATGTTGAGCTCCAGAGACCCCATTCCTTTTTATTTTCTTGTCAAGGGTCAAGTTTGAAATGTCTAATAATCAAAGATTATACTCCCTCCGTCCCAATATTGGGAACTTCTCATTTGCCTTTTTTTCATTGTCCCAAAAAGTTCTTCTCATTTCTACAATTTAGGCTTAAATGTTCATAAACAAAACATGGCTAGTGAAGCAAGTGTTCCTATTCTTAAAAAGTTTGAATAGTCAAATGTAAAGATCATTTTGGGACGGAGGTAGTATTTATAGGCAGGCTGTATTACAAAATTGCTTGATGTTGGTGCACTTCCCTTAAAAAAATTGTCACACTTTTCTTTTTGATTTATCCAAAACTATTTTCCAAATTCTGAATCCGACAAATGATAAATTTTCTTCCTCCTGGTTCTGTTTTGCTTTGGTACTATATCATACTCCCTTCTTCCCGCTTGAAATTGCAAAACTGGTCAACCTAAGGTTGTTTTGACCAACACTTAATAGAAATATTTATGATCCGAATAAAAATTTAAAAAATGTATAATGATCATCACCATTAAAAATCATCTTAATAACAATTTTTAAATTTTTATTTGGAACATAAATATTTCTATAAAGTGTTGGTCAAAACGACCCTAAGTTGACCAGTTTTGCAATTTCAAGCGGGACGGAGGGAGTATATAGAGATGGCAATCTATCCGAACCCGCTCCGTATCCGGGACAGTCCGTACCGCAGTGGGGCGGGTTTGGTAGTCTTTTTTCAAAACCCGGCGGGTTGCGGGTCGGGTTTGGTTGCACTCCCCAACCCGTGGGGCCCCGCCCCGTATACTAATATATGCAGTAAATTACTATAAATGTGTTGTAATTGTATACTTTGGGTGTGAATGGGATGGTTGAAATTATTAGATTGGGCTTAAATTTGATACAATGTTGTAATTGTATATTGTTGGGCTGTTGGACTCTTTAAAGGCTGGGCTAAAGCCCCCAAAAAATGATTATGAACCATACGGGGCAGGGCGGGTTCGGTATAAGGGGAGTTCCTTGAGGGGCGGGTACGGTTTTGGTCAAAACCGCCCCTTATCCGCCCCGTTGCCATCCCTAATCATATACAATCTCCGTCCCACTTGAAGATGTAGCATATTTTCAGCTGTACAGTATTCAGTTTTGCTTTGGTTCAGACCAGTGTTTTAAAAGACCCCCGTCTAGGCCGCCTAGGCCCTAGACGTTCATGAAACGCCTAGGTCCCGTCTAGGATATTATGGTAATTTCTGAATTCTCGGTCCCGCCTAGATCCCGCCTAGCCCCCCCTCCCCCCCTACCCCGCCTAGGCGATAGGCGCCCCTGTGGCGCCTAGCGGCCACCTAGCGGCCACCTAGCGTTGTTTAGAAGCTTGGTTCAGACTATTTTTCTTCCTACCATATGACTATACTAACATCCTTTCCTTATCTTAGTTTGAATCAAATATCAAACTTAATTTCAATACTACAGTCAAAAGAATGTCCAAATTCCATTAAAAATTGCTTTTTAACCAAATGCGAAACTATTTTAGACATGGTCATTTTTTTTTTAGGGGAAATGACAATTTAGGGTCTAAAGCTTGAGGGTGTGTGCCAATAGGGGGTCTGATGTATCAATTTTGTCAATTTAGGGTCCAAAGTTGCAAAAGTTGTGCAGGTTAGGGTTTTTAACGATTCTATTAACGGAATCTAGTTAAGTCACAAGTGTTTTGACATGGACTTAACTGGAGTTTGTTTTTATTATTTGCATGAGCATATTGTCATTTCAGATGTAGAAAATTAATAAAAAAATTGAAATATTAAATTTTACTTTCTTATATTAAATTAACTAATAATTAAGACGTCATTTACCGAAAATATTTTTTCAAGAAATACAATTAAAATATTTTTTTCATTAGAACCACTATAAAATAAAAAAGTATAATTAATATTAGTATTCTAATTATTTTATTTATAAAATTATTTTTTATTTTTATTATTAATTTTCCTTGTTTATAACTTCATTATTTGCGGTTTAAAAAAAAATCACTTTAATTTTTTATTTGCTTATTATTTTATTTATTATTATTTTTGAATTAATTAAAATTATTCGAAAATTTAATAATAAAAGCGAAAGAAAATTTAGGGTCAATTGTATAAGGGGTGTGTGAAATGACAGCCCAGGCGAACATCCAAAACTAACTCCAGTTAAGTTTTTCTGTTACTTAACTGAATTTTCTTTGCAACTTAGTACAAAAACCCTTAATTGACTAACGTTATTAACTTTGGACCCTAAATTGACAAAATTGATACATCAGACCCCTATTGGCACACACCCCCCAAACTTTGGACCCTAAATTGTCATTTCCCCTTTTTTTATGGACATTTCACTAGCCACAATTATATGAACATTCATTTTGGGTGGGGAGGTACTACGATTTTTCTTCCGAAAATTTACTAAAACGATTTTTCTTGGTTGTACGGACAAGTCCCGCCTATTCAAATGGGAAGCCGAACCAGCGCGTACCCATTTTCCTTTTTCAATTTAATTTGACTTGGCGCAGGTCCCATTTACACCTAAATAATTCGGCCATTCCACGCCAACAAGCTTTGAAGGAGCAAATGAGCACAAAATATACCTGGGGTAACAACCAACTAGTAAAAGAGACCACCACCTTAAAAAAACCAGTCCACTTTCAATGAGAATCTTCAAAAATCCATCTGTTTATTCCTTGAAAAACCAAAGAAAAAAAAAAACAAAAAAACACAACCACCTTAAAACCAGTACGCATCCTGATCAGCAACTTGCCTTTTCTCACAACTTTAGGAGCTCCTCATGTTTTATTAAGATTGACCCTTTACAACATTCATTCTCTATTCTACGATAAGAGGATCTCAATAAGTCCACTCTTGCGGTAAGGCCTTGATCTCGGGAGGGAGCTCAAAATTGCACTCGTCCTCCTTATGTGCATGAGCTTTATCTGGGGAACACCTCTTATGCGCTTTATTCACTTGCTTGGTGACTCGCACACCTAATAAGAATTAGAAAATGAAATGTTATAAGTACTATGAACTATACTCGTGAAAAGCGTAGCAATAAACAGGGGCATAGCCGTGAATTTCTGGAAAGGGGTCAAGATTGCTTGTGAAAAAATATTATCAAGTCATTTAAAATTAAAGGTGGTCAATATGATATCATAGTTAGAATTTACAAAAAATGTAAGGAGGTTGCAATAGACAACAATATTTTGTCATTTTCAGGTACTAAAAATACAATTTTTTCAAAATCAGAGGGGGGGGGGGGTGGATCGATCCACTTCACTCTCACATTGCTTTGCGGGAAATAAACATAGGACAGTCACAACTCACAAGTAGCCTAAGTCAAAATTCTACAAAAAAATAAATAAAGCAATTAAAAGAAATCAACAACCACATATTCATAAACTTGATCAATTGAAGGGATGCTAGAATTTATAATCAGTACTTAAAGCTAGTTCATCTCAACTTGAAATAAATGACACAACATTATAATCACTTAACTTTAAATTTCGATACCAAAGATGAAAAAGAAACTTCACTGCTTAGGCATCTTAAACAAAGAAAAAGAAATTGAAAATCTTCAATTGATCGGACAACAATGTTCAAACCTTAATGAAGCAATTTTTCACATTTGGTTTTGCAAGGGTATATACCCAAAACTCGAAACTATCATAAAATATCAATGTTAAGCAGTCCTTGATCTAGCAACCAACATAGACAAACAAAAACCAAGTTCAAAGACTGATTGCCACAAATTTATTAAGCGCTCTAAAGCTTGCACGTATAATTATGTTTACAACATTTGGAAAATCCTGCCCTTATTTAGACACTTAAACTAGAGGAAAATGATACGCTACTCTTATTTAGTCACTTAAGCCAGAGAAATATACTCCCTCCGTTTCAAGTTAGTGTGAACCAAAAAAATGGGCACACAAATTAAGTAAAAGTAAGAGAGATAAATAGTAGAAAGAGGTGTTTGTGAGTATGGAAAAATTAAATAGAAGAGAGAATGAGTGGGAGGAATAGTAAGTTGATTGGTGTTGTGAGTGTAAAAGTAAGTAGGAGAGCGAATGAGTGGGAGAAATAGTAAAAATTCTTTGCTATTTTGAACAGTTCACACTAACTTGGGACTGACGAAAAAAGAAATAAGTTCTCACTAACCTAAAACGAAGGGAGTATGCATTGACTATAGATAAATGATGGCCTAGTATATAAGGTTCTATTGGACTACAAAAGGAAGAAAAACTTTTCATTAGTTTGCCCGGCAAAGGAGTCACCCTGTTAAGATTTTCCAGTAGGAGAGAGAATGAGTGGGAGAAATAGTAAAGATTCTTTGCTATTTTGGACAATTCACACTAACTTGGGACTGACGAAAAAAGAAATAAGTTCTCACTAACCTGAAACATAGTATGCATTAACTATAGATAAATGATGGCCTAGTATATAAGGTTCTATCGCATTACAAAATGAAGAAAAACTTTTCATTAGTTTGCCCGGCAAAGAAGTCACCTTGTTAAGATTTTCCATCTCCTTTTAATTTTCAAACATTATGATATTTCTCTTGAATCTAATAAAATTAAAAACGTAATTTTCAAACGAAGGGGGTTGGGCAACCCACCAAGGGTATGTAAGCATCCAAAGTGTAGGGGGTGGGGGAGAAGGGGTTTTTACTTGCTAATCCATTATTTCTCTTGCATCTCATATAATAATAAAGGCAGTGCTAAGCTTACAAAAGAAGATTACAAAATGATGGATACAATGTGTGGTGACGATATTTCATTGGCTACATCGATAGTGGACCCGGCACACTTCAATTAAAAACACCAACACAATTATGATACCTCATTTTGTAGCCATCTTTTGTAACTTTATTATTTCCCTAATAATAATAATAAAAAACTTTGTTTAAACCTCCCGAGATATGACAACTACTATTAAATAAATTTAAGGTATAGTTTTGTAAAACTATTTTGTGTTTGATTAATTCATCTTATATTTGGCTATCGAATTTAAGGGCAATGCTAGGCTTACAAAAGAAGGTTACAAATGAAGGATACAAGATGTGGTGGCGATATTTTATTGGCTACATCGATAGTGTACCCGGCACACTCTAATTAAAAACACCAATACAATTATGACAACTCATTTTGTAAGCCACGTTTTGGAGCCATTTTTTGTAACTTTATTATTTCCCCGAATTTAATTACACACCACCGTCATGTCTATCCAGCATGCGCTGTCAACGGCCTTTTTCATAATTTTATTTCTTCATTTGATATTTGATTTTACAAATCTTTTTGGCCGTTTAATTCATTTATTGGGTTTATATTTAGCTTATCTAATATAATTAAACACCTATACTATCAATGCTAGCAACATACCTAAATAGTCATTTCTATCAAATATGCGTTGTCAAATAACATTTTCAAAATTTTATACGTACAATGTCGTTTCTACCAAGTTCCTATCAAATATGCTCTGTCAAAGCACTTTTTTATAACTCTCTTTATTCATTTGAAATTAAAATAATCAAATAAATCAGAATAAATCATTTCGAGATTTTTGATTCATTTCATATTTGGCTTATCTAATTTAACTACACACCAATACAATCAATGCTTGCAATGTACTTGAAATGTCTTCGTATAAAAATGCGTTGGCATGTAACTTTTTCATAATATTCTTTCTTCCATTTTTTGAATAATTAAACTAAACAAAATCATTCTGAGTTTATTATTCTTTGATCTGTTTTATATTTGGCTTATCTAATTTAATTAAACACCTATACGGCTATACCATCAATGTTTTCAATGTCCCTAAATATCATATATATCAAATATGCACTCTCAAAGCACTTTTTCAAAATATGCCTTGTTCATTTTTTTGATTTGAGTTTTTTCCATAGAAGCAAGAAGAATCACATTTTGACTACACCAAACTTTGACCAAATTGCAACGGCATCCACAACTCATAATGGATTAAAGGAGAGAAACTAAGACAAAAAGCGTTTAATCAATCAAAGTTACAACAAAAAAACAAAACCACTGTAAAAACGGAAACTGTTTTATCTTTTAATGATGAAGTTATGTGTCGGCATTTCTAAAAGGAAGTATAACCCACACCTTAACCTTACCTAAGCATCAAATCAAAGTTGCAACAAAAAACACCAATATCATGGTAAAAGAAGAAGACGTTACTATAAAAAAGACAACCAACCAAAAACAAAAAGGAAAGGAATGGACGACCTAGCAAAAGAACCAATATAATGAAACAATGTGATTAATTTAAAACAAGTGGATTTGATATAGACATTTGATGATTTTTCTTCACTATTGAATTGGTACATTAACTTTAACTAGTACAACATCTACGTGAAAATAGATCGGTTTAGATACAAAACATTCCAATGCTTAACGATTCCAAACTTTTAATAAGTAGGTGATGCCTACTAATATCATTGTTGCGCTCAATATTTAATAATTACAGTTAGCATTCAAGTGCCCCTTTTAAAGTGAGTCTAACCTCAATACATGCCATGCCAGAACAATATTACCAAAAATAATTCGTCATTGCCAGATCAACTTCCGCAAAGCAAAATATAAAATAAATTAATAAGATTACTACCGGAAAAATATGAGATTAACAACATTACCATTTTAAGAAAACATACTAATGCAATGCAACTGCAAACGTGATTATGACATTCCATCGCTTTTACATCAACACTCATATTCATTTGACATATGGACTTAACTCGGGAAAAAGAATCTTGGCCGTGAATGCTAATGCGGAGGGTGTTTGTGTTAATAGGATCCTTGTGTAGCTGAAACAAGGCTACACCAGAACCAGTGTGTCTGGATTCAGTTCTAAATTTCTATAGAACTGATATACTGGTCCGCTCCTGGTTTTAAGATTTTTTAACAAAAAAAGGACCACATGATAGGACCATGATCACCCCTATTTTCTTAATTTTTTATTTAACTATCTTTCAAAAAAATATTTAACTAATTTTAGTAAATTCCTACACACTATATTAAAAAGTAACGGATTCATTATCTACAACTACTTATAAGCATGACTCCTAAAGCAATTGAAAAGTGAAAACGACAATCTAAGAGAAAGAAATCAAAGAACATGCATGGTAAAAAGAGTCAAAGTTGATTTGACTTACTATTACGCTTTTTGGGACCGGTGGTTATAGTGGTGGTGGTGACGGTGGTGTAATCTGGCAGATATACCCCTGTTCCTCCATATCCTCTGTTTCCTCCGTCAACCCGGTTCTCCACCACTCGGCTTCGCAAGAACCACTTTTCCGGCTGCCTCTGCATGCTCCAATCTCTTTCTTCCCTTATAACCTACAAAAAAAAAAAAAAAAAAAAAAACAATTATTTTTATGAAAAAATAAATAAATAAATTATTCATAAAGCTTTAGTAAATGGACAAAATGAGAAAGAAATGCATTCGACCTGAGGTTGAACTGGTTTAAAAGACTGAAGAGGTGTAGGGACAGCCCAAATGCCACCACCACCATCTATGGACGGATTGCAACGGCCGGAGCTGAAAAAATCCGGTGATACAGAATCATTTGAACCCTTGAAGAACATTGGTCCATATAACTGTCAAAAAAAGTGAAAAAAAAAAACAAGAAAAAAAAACCCATGCATCATGAAAACAACCATAACTTTAATCTCAATCTCATAAAAATCAAATCTAGTGATATAACCCAGTTCTTACTTTAAAAATTGAGATGATTTAACATAAATAAAGTTGAGATGCGCGTAAACTGACTGATTAAAAAAAAACACCTGAAAATGAAGGTCAGAATGGCTGGATGGGGTGTAATTATGCTTTGAAATGAGTTGGGGTTGAGTTTGAGGGGTGGAAGGAGAAGTGAAGATATCAGGAAGCCACAATTCACCATCATTGAAAATTCCTACAATTTCGTCGTCACCCATGTTTTTGGCTTAGTTTAGAAGGAAGCTGGGAACTTGAACAGGCTACTACTGTCTACTGTAGATGAATAGTAATTAATTAGTGTGTGTGTGTGTGTTTTTATAGGTGATTTTTGGTGGGGCCGGGGATTTGGAGAGTAGGTGTGTGAGTAAGTAGTCTAGAGAGAGAGAGAGTGGGAGAGGACCATTTTGGGAAAATGGTGTGTAGTGCACGCCTGCCGGTAAATTACGGCTCTACTCATTACTACGTGGCGCTCTGGGGATACTCTTTGGAAATCCCGTTACATTTATTTCAATTTCATGCATAGGGATGGAAATGACGTCGGTACGAGATGAGAGGGTTTAAATTGAAAATTTTGGGTGCACCATATCAAAAAACCCAAGGTGCAAGTGGGTTTTTTTTTTTTTAAAAGTACTCCATCCGTCTATGTCCACCTTCCTATTAAACATAAATTATGAAATGGTGGAAGTAATATAAGTCTTGTGAGTATAAAAGTAAAGTATGGGAATATGAGTGGTAGGGAATAATAAGTTGATTGGTGTTGTGAGTATAAAAGTAAAGTATAAGAGAGAATTAGTGGGAGGAATAATAAGTTGATTGATGTTGTGAGTATAAAAGCAAAAGAGTTTTTAGCCATTTTGACATGCGTACAATTTGGGCGTAGTCAATGTGACATGCGCACTGCATAAACAGCAAATGTGACCTGCGTACTTTAGTTTCGTTTTCAATTGGACCCTATTTTTTAACGCCAGTTAAAATTTAACGGCACATTCAATGAAAGTTACCATATTAATTAGTTTGAAATTTATTTTTTTATAAGGGATTTATTAGAAATTCCATAAATAAAAGGGTTGTGAATATAAAAATTGAAACATTCATATTTATAGCTAAAAATAAATTGTTTTATGAGGAAAAATATTTTTTTTATAATATGAAATGATAATAATAAATTATCAACCCTTAATGGGTCCTTTAAAACAAAAAACCCTTAATGGCTAAAATATTTTATTTATATGAATTTTTCTTTTTTAATTCAATTCGAACGATCCACCCGCACATCTTGTTGGGTTTTGAGGGTCCTTGCGCAGCGGAAACGGCAATAGAAAATCAACAAAACCCATGAGCTCCGAGATCCGTTCATGATGATTAAATTAATAGGAGGATGAATTTAGAATACTAACCATTGTCGTGCGTTTAAAATTTTCGGATCTTCAAATCTTCAAGTCTTTAAGATTTACGATTTGATCTTCTCCACGTTCTTAGAATCACGATCTTAGGAACACGAACTTGAGATGCTAAAGCAAGCACCCTCTATGTTTATCCACGCGCAAACGAGTATCTAGAACGATTCTAGATCTGGACTGCTAGATCCCATCATCAGAAACACGTTTTTCTAATCTTCAAAGGCTATATGTATTTATTGGTGTTCTTGAGCTTTTGATTCTCAATCTAAACTCAAGAGTGTGTTTCAAAAACACACGGAGGCTACCAATAATGATATAATATCAATTAGGTCAATACCATGTAAAGAGAGGGGTATTTATACTTATTAAACCTAAACCCTTTAGGAGAAATAGGCCAAAAACCCGTCAAAATCGAATCAGGAAAAACCAGGCCCGAAACCACTATGCCCGACTGGGTCAAGGGGGCTGCCCGACCGGGTCCTTCAGGAAAATCCAATTTTCCTATTTTTTCTTGATTCTGATTTTTACGCTCTTTCCAAAATTCCAATTTTAGTCCTTTTGTAAATTTGTTCTTTTGTGTGTGACCCCATAGAATTATATTAAGTTGTCAATGAGTCTAACCAAGGTCAAACTCATAAGTCATGAGCGGACTCTAGCAAGCCATCATGACTACGACCAATTAATATAACTTAATGAAGTTCGTTTATCCTCATAGAACATATCACAATCCTTTTGTCACGCGATATCATATTGAACATAAGTCATGGCCCACGTCAACTTATATTGTTCAATGCTTTCTCGATTTCAAGTAGATTGATATGAGCAAATGACATTGAACACATCAATTCATTTGAGTGTGGCCACGCATTTCATCAATCTCATTCTTCGAGTGGCCTAAGCAGATATCTCTCTTGAGGGAGGGACAAATTCCATCTTGACTTATCATTCTTCTCTAAAAGAATCCGATTATGCCAATCATAGACTTTATGACTACCTGGTTAAGGGTAGCGGTTGACTATGTCAAACATAATGTTCATCATGTGGAAGACCATGATAATCTCAGGTCTAAGGATATCAAATGATATAACTATATGAGATTTGATTATAACATTTGACCATAACATAAATCTCATAGTGGGTCATGTCCAGTACTTGTTCACCAACAAGTACCCATAAGTTTAAGGAAAAAATGTCAAAAAAAAGTACCCCAACTATTGGGATTGTGCGGGTTTAATAACTTATTTCATTTTTGTTACAATAAAAATACC
Organism: Campanula takesimana; assembly: GCA_026119855.1. Classification (NCBI taxonomy): domain Eukaryota; kingdom Viridiplantae; phylum Streptophyta; class Magnoliopsida; order Asterales; family Campanulaceae; genus Campanula; species Campanula takesimana. The sequence continues at coordinate 1,942,138 of JAOWBW010000093.1, read as the reverse complement.
TTAACTCTTTTTCATGTACATTGAATGTACCTATTGCTCACGCCGTTCACTTTCTACCGTTAACTATCCACGTGCGATGACACATGACTTCTTTTTGGGGGCAAAAAGGTCAAAACACAATGCCTACTCCGATTTCTTATCATTAAATCTTAAAAGGTCCCTAAACTATTGACTTTTCCCTATTCGTTCCATAAACTAGTTTTCATTTTCATTTTAGCCATTAATTCTTAATTTTCATTAACAATTTCATAACCAAACACTACATCCATAATAGTTAGAACCGCCACTCAACACCCCAACCATCCTCTATCGCCGCCACCGCCATCCACCACTGCTGTCAAAAATAACACCACCATCCACAGCCACTCAACACCATAACCATCCTCAACCACCGCCACCGTCCACCACAACTGTAAAAGAAAATAACACTACCATCCATCAACACTTTCATTACAATAAACACGATTAACACCAATAAAATTCAAATAAAATAATAAACCCATATCAAAACCAAAGATTGTTTTTGCGAGTTCATTTCGTGACAGACCGGAAATTAACATACCCAAATAAAAAAAACCACATCACTTTTTCTTCTCAAAACCCAGATTTTGCTATGACTTCCCCAAAATCCGAATAAAAAATTTACAAAAAAACTAAAATAAAATTCAGATCTGGGATGCACAATGGAGGATGTCGAAGATGTTGAATATGTGTTCAATTTATAATAGAATCATGAGGGATCTCCAAGCAAAATTCAGATATCAGATTTATATTTTCGTGGAAGGTGGGATTTTGGGTGAATCTTGAGATTGAAGGTGAAATAAGAAATGGTCGAGAGGCCTGCGGGGCGCCATTGTTGCTCAGATTCAGATTTTTGACTATATGTATGTTGGGTTTGGGAAGGAGAAAGGGAAGGGAAAAGTATAGTTGGGTGTTGGATGTTGATGGCTGAATTACGTTAAATGGGTTTTGGATGGGGGTGGAGATGCAAGAAGGAGAGGTAGGAGGGGATAAGCTAGGTTTAGTTGTGTGTTGGTAGGCTTGGACTGGAAATGAAATGAGAATGAGAACGGGAACGATGAGGGGTTTTTTTGAAATTTAAAAGGTTACTTTTACCCCTTTATCTTTGTAAAATGCCCTTACACTTAAAGTTCCGGTTTTACCCCTAAAAAAGGTCACGTGGTCAGTCACATGCATGGTTAACGGCTGAAAATGGACGGCGTGAGCATTAGGTACCTTCAATACACATGAAAAAGAGTTAAGGTATTTTTATTGTAACATAAATTAAATAAGTTACTAAACCCGCACAACCCCAATAGTTGGGGTACTTTTTTTGCATTTTTTCCTAAGTTTAATTTGTATCACATACACATGATCATCGATTAAGCTTATACTAGTTCTTCATAAGTACTAGGGATGGGGATTATTACTATCAACATGTAAAACATATAATTATCCAGGTTGTTATCTCTATAATATATGAGAACATGACATAACATGAGGCCTTTCTCAAGGGCATAGGGCATAATCTCCAACAATCTCCCACTTGCACTAGGCCCAATCAACACGTATCCAATACCATTGAGCTTAGCTTATGACCATCATAACAGCATGTAGAGGATCTTATGTTAGAAGATTATCCTTGTTATCATCATAAGGTATTTTGCATATTTTGACATCTCCCATATCAACGATTTCTTGTAGAGATAGAAACGTCTGAGTATGTGTTTGGATCATAGATGAGTCATTGGCACCTTAGCTTGTGGAATAACCATTATTTCACAATAAAGGTCCATACGATTAGTAGTACTAGAAACTATTTCTAGTTTTACTAATAACATCTATATTCAAACAACTCCCTTAGTTACAACTCATGTAACTAAATACTCAATTTTATTCGTAGAATAATTTAGGGTGTATTTGTTTGAAACTATTTCAACTAATAGCACTTACTTTAAACATATGTCCATACTGCGATCTTTAATCATCCTTGTCGTTGTGGAAGCATGCATCTATGTAACCATTTACTAGATCATCTCCCATGTCAACAACCATCAAGATGTTAGGTTTTGAGGCAACATGCGCAGCAGAAGAAAGTAATATAAAATCAACAAAACCCTAAGCCCCAAGATCCATTCATGATGATTAAATTAATAGCAAGATGAATTTATAATACTAACCGTTGTAGAGCGTTTAAATTTTCCGGATCTTCAAATCTTCAAGTCTTCAAGCTTTAGATTTGATCTCCTCGTTCTTCAAGTTCATCGGATCATGATCACAGGAACACGAACTTGAGATGCTAAAGCAAGCATCATCTATGTGTATCCACACGCGAACGAATATCTAGCACCATTCTAGATTTGGATTGCTAGACCCATTAGAAAACACGTTTTTCTAATATTTAAAGGCTATATGAATTTTGGTGTTCTTGATCTTTGATTCACAATCTTGGATCAAGAATTATGTTTCTCAAACATACTAGGTTTCATTAGTTTAATGGCTGATGAAAATATATATTTATAGTCCCTAGTCATTAACCCTTAATGACCTAGAAGACCTAAATCCCGTCACCTAATTAAACCTACCAAAATCTGGCTCCAGAAACTCTGGCACGGTCGTGCTCACAAAGTGGCACGGCCGTGCCACTTGGTGCGAACAAGACATGCCCAAGTTGAATTCTGGCATGGTCATGCCAAACCGTTTGGCAAGGTCGAGCTTTATAACTGGCACGGCCACGCCCGACAGAAACTCAGTTTTTGCCTTTTCTTGATTCGTTCTTTTGTGTGTGACCCCATAGGATTATATTAAGTTGGTAATGGGTCCGACCAAGGTCAAACCCATAAATCATGAGCGGACTCTAGCAAGCCATCATGACTACCCAATTAATGTAACTTAACGACGTTCGTTCATCCTTATAAAACATATCACAATCTTTTTGTCACGCGATATCATATTAGACATAAGTCATGGTCAACGTCAACTTATGGTGTCCAATGCTTTCTCGATTCCGAGTAGATTGATATGAGCAAATGACATTGAACACTTCAATTCATTTGGGTACGGCCGTACACTATCATCAATATCACTTACCGAGAGGCCAAGTAGATATCTCTCTTGAGAGAGGGACAAATCCTATCTTGACTTATCATTATTCCCTACATGAATCCGATCATGCCAATCGTATCCTTTATAACCACCCGGTTAGGGATAGCGTTTGAGTACGTCAAACATAATGTTCATCATGTGGAAGACTATGATAATCTCAGGTCTAAGGATAAATGATACAACTATTATGAGATTTAATTATGACATCTGACCATGACATAAATCTCATAGGTGGGTCAAGTCCAGTATTTGTTCTCCAACAAGTACCCATAAGTTTAATTTGTATCACATACACATGATCATCATATAATCATCGATTAAACTTATACTAGTCCTTCATAAGTACTAGGGATGGAGATTATTATAATAAACATGTAAAACATATAATAATCCAAGGTTGTTATCTCCATAACAAATGAGAACATGATGTAACATAAGGCCTTTCTCAAGGGCCTAGGGCATAATCTCCAACAATCTCCCACTTGCACTAGGCCCAATCAATGCGTATCAAATACCATTGAGCTTAGTTTATGACCATCATAATAGCAAGTGGAGAATCTTATGTAGGAAGATTGTCCTTGTTATCATCATAAGGTATTTTACATATTTTGACATTTCCCATATCAACGATTTCTCATAGATATGGAAACGTCTGAGTGTGTGTTTGAATAATAGAGGAGCCTTTGGCACCTTAGCTTGTGCAATAACCATTATTTCACAACAAAGGTCCATAGGATTAGTATCACTAGAAACTATTTCTAGTTTTACCAATAACACCTATATTCAAACAATTCCCTTAGTTACAACTCTTGTATCTAAATACTCAATTTTATTCGTAGAATAATTTATAGTGTATTTGCTTGGAACTATTCCAACTAATAGTACTCACTTTAAACATATGTTTATACTGCGATTTAAATTACCCTTGTCGATGTGAAAGCATGCATCTATGTAACCATTTACTAGATCATCTCCCATGTCAACAACCATCAAGAATGCATCCTTAGTTCTTCTCAAGTACATAAGGACATTTTGATCACTATCTAGTGACTTTTACTAGGATATGATTAGTTTGTTCTCATCATACTCCAAGTATATGAGTTATCCCGTCCAAGTACATAATATGACATACATGATAGATCCAATTTTCGAAGCATATGGAATCCTAATTATGTATTCTTGCTCATTAGTCTTCCACTAAGACTAAGCCTTGCCAAGAACACTGTCATTAGACAACCTTGCAAGTTCTTCTCCAAGAGTCTTATATACTGAACAATTCAGTACTTTGTCATTGTAAGTACTTTGACACAAACCAATCAACTTCCTAGATTTATATCAATAGATATTAATTTCAAGGATTTAAGCGGCTTCTTCATAAGTCTTTCATTAAGAAACACTTTCCAATGAACTATATGTTAACCACATATACAAGACTAGGAATTAGACTATGCTCCCACTAATTTCTTGGCAAACATAAGTTTCATCTTTGATGAATTTCAAACGATTTGAACACTTCCTCAAAATGATTGTTTCAACTCCAAGAAGCTTGCTTTGATCCATCCCATGGATTTTTACAATTTACAGACTTTATTAGAATTTCTAGACTATCAAAACCTTTAGGTTGTATCCAATACATCCTTAAGTAAGTTCCCGTTAAGGAACGCTGTTTTGATATCCATTTGTCAAATTTCATATTCCAAATACGAAGATATGACAATGAGAATTCTAATAGTTTAAAGCATGACCACGAGTGAGAAAGTTTTATCATAGTCGAAATATGAGTCAACCTTTTCACATTTAGTCTTGCTTAATTAGTATGTTCCTTTGCTACCCATGTTAGTTTTCTCCAAAAAACTCAATTTCATCCTTTGGTTTTTACACCTTAGGTTAGAATGATCAAGTTCCAAACTTGATTATACTACATGGATTGCCTTTTAGATTTGTAAGGATTTTAAGGCCCAAACACAATTGCTTGATTGATAAAGATGAAAGCACAAAATAACAAAATAGCAAGAACGAAACAAAATTGAAAAATAGATGAAAACAAGAGATTTTACGTGGTTCACCAACTTGGTTACGTCCACGGGCGACGGAGAATCAATTCATTATAATCAAGAAGAGTACAAGGAGAATCAAGGTGAAAACCTTTCACACAATCTCACAATCTCTCACAATAGTGAATAACCTAGCTTTTCTATCAATCTCTCTCTCTACAAGGCTTCCAAGTCACAAGAATATGTCTGGAGGCTTGTCTATATTTATACACGAAATATAGACCCAACCCTAGAAGAATAGGAGTCCAAATCACAGCCAAAATCAGTTCCCTTTTTTAATTCAGAAACCCAGTGCCGACACCATGTGCGACCGCCCAAAACAACATGTGCGGTCGCCCAAGCAAGCTGGAACGATTCTGGCCTTGAACAAGCCGATGTGTGCGGTCGCCCATATCCCTTTGTGCGGCCGCCCACCTATGCTGTCGGCGTCTTCCTTCTTCGTTGCAAGACCGATCAAAACCAAGTCCAATTGAGAGTCACACTCAACAATTCTCCACCTTGACGATCAATTCCCGAAAAGCTAGTACATCAAGAGAACATCTCTATCTCCGCCGCCCCGCCCCTACGGGCCTCAATGACTAATAACACCAACTAAGTCCAAGAACTTCTTGAACTTAGCAATCGAAACCTTTGAACCCGGCTTTGTCAACATGACTGCCTCCGTTATAGCCATAACATACCCAATAAAACCATCACTGTTCTTGCCATACACAATGCACACACAAGCATTTGAATACGGAACGCGTGACACATCATCTTTAGACTTGGGACTATCTAAAGAAGATAACCATTTCACTTGGTAAGCATCATTGATATCTATTGCAGCCACAAGAGTGCCATCGACATTAACAAGATAAATCAATGTGTCATCACTACAAACCATCAAGTAAACACAACAATCATATCCACTCCTAGCATAACCATGGGTAACAATAAAAGTGTCGAACCTTTTATAACACTGTCGAGTTGACTGCTCCAAATCACACAAGGACCTCTCTAACAGGCAAACATGATCCTTACCCTCGACAACAAACCCTTTAGGCCGGCGCATGTAAATCTCCACCTCAAGCACTAGATATCTCATTGCCACAATGCTCAACAAGTTATGAATAGATAAGTGTTTAACAACCGGTGAACTAACATCATTGTAGTCTACCCCAAACACTAGAGTACCATCTTTGAACTTGTAGATCCACTTGTGACTGGCTAACACCTTCTTTGGTGGTGATCTAACAAATTCCCATGTCTGACTTTCAATAAGAGATACCATCTCTTCTTTCACAACGACCGACCACATAGCAGATTTATCACACGATATATCTTCATTGAAAGAAATTAATTTATGCATACTTACTGTTTTCGCAGCGGAAAATGCATAAGTCACCATCTCCTCCAAACCATATCGAACTCTACCAAAAACAATTGTAGTCTCCACCTGCTTGTTGGTCTCCTCCTCTTGAACTGGAGCATCAATTGGAGTCGCTTCATCAGACACACCATTAACATCTAAGTCAAGTTCCACCATCTCTTTACCATCTCCGAATAACTCCACTTGTTTGTGTATCCGTCCTGCAGGACAACCTTTTCCACGGAGAAGTAGAGCAACATCTCTACATGTCAGGAACTTAGATGCCACCGGATCCCATGATCAGAATCCTTTCACTCCAGTAGTATCACCTACAAAGGAACATCATTTGGCCCTTGGTTCCAATTTGTTGTTCACATAAGAATACACGTGTAGACACCCCGCCTTGGACCTCCCACCCCGATTGCATACATAGTATTTTTATTTAACTTGTTTTTGTTAATTTCTGTTACTTCGGTTAAGTTCCTAACTGATTTCGTTAGTTTTGGACTAAACTGCATAACAAAATTAATTTTAGAGTCATTCTGTCATTCTGTCTTTCTCAGACGCGGGCGCCTCCGATACTGTCCACGGCCCGCGGGTGCCTCTCACCCCAAAAGCCGGAAGCGCGCGCCTACCGATATGGCAGTAACGGATTGCACCATTTTTCCCTCCCTTTTCTTATTTACAACATCCTTTCTTGATCACAAAAAACACTCTTTTTACATCCACATTCATCCCCCCTTATTTTGTAACTCCCAAATCATTTATTCTAGCATTTTCCAAAAAACAAATGATTCTTTATTTCTTTTATTCTCTTTTATTTATTATTTTATTTATCTTATTTTTGATTGGTCAATTCCATTTCACATGGATGATCATCTTTTCCCTCCAAACATTTCCCTCCTATTTTTACCTATAAAAACCCCCTTCTTCTACCTTAGAAAAGGGACCTCAACATTTTCTCTCTAGCAAAAACTCTAGACTTTTAGGACTCTCTTTTTGGACCAAACTTTTATCATCTACAACTACACTATACATAAATTCTCCCAACAAGAGTTCTTAGTAAAAAGACTCTACACAAATTGTTCTACAACAATTTCTCTATAACAACACCATTTTCAAGTCCAAGTTTGAAGTCCTCTTTCTTAAGGTACTTTATTCTTATTCTCTTATTTTACATGTCTTAGTAATGTATGCAATCCCCATCAATTGGGACATGACCAAATGACCACTTTACTACATTAAAATTGGTTAAGGTTATCTCCCTACATTTTAATCTCTACTTTAATTTACCATTCTTTTCTTAATATAATTGTTAGAATAGTTTGACAAGTAATCTTTACCATCAAATAAATAAAACAATTCTCTTTTATTTTCCTTTGTATATTTCCCCTTTCTTTTCATTATAATTGTTAGCACTCGTATATTAATAAATCGAAAGACTTTCTCATGCATTAGAACACCAAAAGTAGCAAGACCCGCGTAAGCGGGGCGGAGTGGGTGTTTAAGTACTTCCCACTCCGTCACCTAATACCCCCAAACCCATCTTTTCCCGAATCTCTGGTTTTGTATATGTAAGGATCCCGCCCCCCGGAAAGAACAAAGAAAGGATTTTCGTTTGTTTTAAAGTTGTTTTAGGGAAGAAATGCCAAACGCGGTTATCTCACAAAAACTTAACGGAGTCGCCACTTTTGTTAATTATTTAACCCAACAAAAGAAAAGGTTAGAGATTCTATTAGTTCGGAGGTCAGGTTATGCCTTGGGAAGAGTTTTACGTCACCCAATTCGCCTCGGATGAGTCCGAGTCTCCCTAATGTTGGTTAACAAAAGTGCATGTGTGTGTGTGTATTTAACGGAAAAGAGTCTGTTTTAACTTTTATTCAAAATTTAACTGAAAAGGGGGTCCTTTATTAAGAAAACAGGGATTAGAGGACAAAATGGACATTTTGCCCTCTGAGCCCAGAGTAGCCGTATGGCTAGAGTATACTCTTCCTGGAATTTTTACAGTTTGTCCAAGAACAGTCCAGTTCCAGGCAGAAACAGAGCATTCTGCTGAAACTGGACTAAACTGTTCTGATTTCCAGTTTATGATTAACAACAAAACTTAGAAAAAATCATTCCTATGCACTTAGATCATCAAAAGAGCCCCCAAAAACCAAGACTTGGGTGTGATCAAAGGCAATCATTGGAGAAATTTATGAAAAAGTTGATGAACATGGCTTTTGAACCAAAATGACCATTTGATGACTAAAGATGGAAACTTTATCATCAAGATGACATTTTTACACATTATTAACCTTTTAGGGACCAAATTATTGCATAAAGATTCAATCTTTATGACCCAAAATGGGATTTCAAGGCTAAATCAAGAGGGGAAGTGATAAACACCAAGGTTTTATCATCCCACATAATTATCATGGCCAAATCAAAACAAAATTAACATAAAGATTTGAGCTTTCACCACAAGAGTGGATCCTTAAGCCAAAGGCAACCTTGGGGCAACATTATTTGTCATAAAGATTGATCTTTGTGACCACAAAGGGGGTTTGAAGCTAGATCGAATTTTGGATGATAAAGATTGAAACTTTATCATCCAAATGATCATCATTGCTTCCAATGAACAACATAATCAACCAAAACATGTTCCACTTCCATTAAAATAGATTAACAAACAAGAAATATCAACAAACCATGATCATCTCTAGGTTAGAACCACTTTCACACAAAGTGTGAAGGGCAACTTGAATCATTCATGGTTTGGACCATATGTATACATAATAGTGATATATATATATATAGCTTGGAATGCCAAGGCTTGTAATACATATATATATATATATATATATATTGCTTGATATGGACAAGACTTGCAAAAAATATAAATTGCTTGAGATGGACAAGACTTGCAAGAAATGTAAGAGATGAGCAAATAAATATGAACAAACAAGGAGATGAAATGGAGAGAAGGATGGGGGAGAAGGTGGCTTTACCTATGTTTGGTTAGGCCAATCTTCCTCTCTCTTTTCACTCTAAACACTCTTCTGGAGTGATTTTAACAGAGTAACACTAGCAATAATCGTTTCTCCCCCCTGGAATGATCAGCAAGGGGTTCAATTTATAGGGGCTGATAGTGCCCAAAGTAGCCGTACGGCTCATGTTGGCGACCTTCTGGATTTTTCAATCTTTTAATTCCAGAACAGTCCCTGTGTCCATATTTTTCTTAGTGAGGTCTTCGCCTATCAGTTTATCCCTGAATGGTGCCTAGAATTCCTCTAAGTTGGTTAAATTCATATTGAGGTACTTACAGAGCCCCTCGGAACGTTGCTTTTGAAGAAAGCAGGGTTGTCGATAAACGCATCCCAATCCGATGGGAGGACGGAAAAGGCCGATTTGATTCCAATGGCTGGACCTAGAGGTATAGGATTCCTACGTATCCCTTTTGTGGGGAATCAAGCCTATCATAGTTCGAAAGAGGGGTGAGAGATTTTGAGGCTACTCAAACCTATAGACGACCATCGAGGTCGGGTAGCGAACTCGGGCATGACACTCATTCGGTCAGAGGTAAGGGTTCGGGCGTGACACTCATTCTGTCAGAGGCGAAGGTTCGGGCGTGACACTCATTTGGTCAGAGGCAAGGTTCGGGCGTGACACTCATTTGGTCAGAGGCAAGGACTTGGGCATGACGCTCATTCGGTCAGAGGCAAGGACTCGGGCGTGACACTCATTTGGTCAGAGGCAGGGACTCGGGCATGACACTCATTTGGTCAGAGGCAGGGACTCGGGCATGACACTCATTCGGTCAGAGGAAGGGACGCGGGCATGACACTCATTCGGTCAGAGGCAGGGACTCGGGCATGACACTCATTCGGTCAGAGGCAGGGACTCGGGCATGACACTCATTCGGTCAGAGGCAGGGACGCGGGCATGACACTCATTCGGTCAGAGGCAGGGACGCGGGCATGACACTCATTCGGTCAGAGGCAAGGACTCGGGCATGACACTCATTCGGTCAGAGGCAAGGACTCGGGCATGACACTCATTCAGTCAGAGGCAGGGACTTGGGCATGACACTCATTCGGTCAGAGGCAGGGACTCGGGACCTCTCGCATTCGGTCAGAGGCAAGGACTCGGGCATGACACTCATTCGGTCAGAGGCAGGGACTCAGGCATGACGCTCATTCGGTTAGAGACAGGGACTCGGGCATGACACTCATTCGGTCAGAGGCAAGGATTCGGGCATGACACTCATTCGGTCAGAGGCAAGGACTCGGGCATAACACTCATTCGGTCAGAGGCAGGGACTCGGTCATGACACTCATTCGGTCAGAGGTAGGGACTCGGGCATGACACTCATTCGGTCAGAGTCAGGGACGCGGGCATGACACTCATTCGATCAGCCAAAGTCAACATGGGCTTACGTCAAGGACCGCCCTTCTCATTCTAAGTTTTTTCTCAAGATGGGCCACCCGGGTGACCTAGATTTTTCTTCACATGGGGCCACTCGGGGGGACCTAATTCTTATTTCAAAACGGTCGCTCGAGGGACCTAACTCTTATCTCAAGACGGTCGCTCGGGGGACCTAATTTTCATCTCACAATGGTCGTTCGGGGGACCTAATTTTCGTCTCACAACGGTCGCTCGGGGGACCTAATACTTATCTCACAACGGTCGCTCGGGGGACCTAATACTTTTCTCAAGACAGTCGCTCGGGGGACCTAGTTTTTGTTTCACAACGGTCGCTTGGGGACCTAATACTTATTTCAAAATGGTCGCTCGGGGGACCTAATTTTCGTCTCACAACGGTCGCTCGGGGGACCTAATTTTCATCTCACAATGGTCGCTCGGGGGACCTAATTTTCGTTTCACAACGGTCGCTCGGGGGACCTAATACTTATTTCACAACGGTCGCTCGGGGGACCTAATACTTTTCTCAAGATGGTCGCTCGGGGGACCTAATTTTCATCTCACAATGGTCGCTCGGGGGACCTAATACTTTTCTCAAGACGGTCGCTCGGGGGACCTAATTTTCATCTCACAACGGTCGCTCGGGGGACCTAATTCTCATCTTTGCTGGGCTTGCGTCAGGGACGGCCAAAAGATCACTCGGGGGACTAAGGTTTTGGTCAACTCGTCTTTGGGGAGATTGACGAGGCAAACTAGTCTTACGTCCGACTACGGACTGCTGGGATTTGGTCAACTTGGATCTATGGAGAGGGTTGACTAAGGAGAATGGTCTTACGTCACTTTGGACTGCCGGAACAAAACATTCGAGTTAACTCCACCTTTGGGGAGTTTGACAAGGAAAACTGGTCTTACGTCCCACTAAGGACTGCCGGGACAAAACATTCGAGGCAACTCCACCTTTGGGGAGTTTGACAAGGCAAACTGGTCTTACGTCCCACTAAGGACTGCCGGAGAAAAACGCTTCATCCTAATATGGCCACTTCAAGGGTTGGACACTCTTTTGGTCGCTCAAGGGTTCCGGTCAACTCTAACTACGAGATGGTTGACTAACAAGGATGGTCTTACGTCCACTCGGACTGCTGTGGCAACGCTGGGTTTGACACTCTTTTGGTAAACCTAAGGGCTTTGTAAAATGACCACTCCGGGTTCCAAGGTTTTCTTAACCTATCAAGACCACTCCGGGTACCAAGGTTTTCTTAACCTATTACGACCACTCCGGGTCAAAAACTCGGGTCAACTCCATCTTTGGACAAACTGTCTTACGTCCGCCTAAGGACTGCCGGGACAACAACGGATTTGACTTTCACTTGGTCAATCCTAAATGTTTGGTCAACACTAGCTACGAGATGGTTGACTAGCAAGGATGGTCTTACGTCATTTTGGACTGCCGGGACAACAACGGATTTGACTTTCACTTGGTCAATCCTAAAGGTTTGGTCAACACTAACTACGAGATGGTTGACTAACAAGGATGGTCTTAGTCATTTTGGACTGCCGGGACAACAACGGATTTGACTTTCACTTGGTCAATCCTAAAGGTTTGGTCAACACTAACTACGAGATGGTTGACTAACAAGGATGGTCTTACGTCATTTTGGACTGCCGGGGACAAACACTTTATCCTAAAATGACCATTCTGGGTCAAGGCTTGACTTGGGTCAACTCCATCTTTGGGGAGTTTGACCGGGAAAATTTTAACTTGACCTCTTTGGCCAAAGTTTGAACTTTGGTCAACTCAACTCTACGGGAAGGTTGACACACTTTCTTGACACCGGGGGAAGCCTATGGGTGATGTCGCGACCCCGGACCCCGCGGGCCCGGGACCGCGATCTGGACGTCGACTTAAAACCAAAACTCTAAAATATAGAAGTTAAAAATTCCATTTTGAACCAAAAGATTTTAATACAAGGTTTGGAAAATCCAAGTTTAACAACACCAAAAAAACAACTAGTGTAAGCTCCAGAAGCTCACACCCAAGATACAAAATATTACAATTCTTAATGACGTCAATAATGGTAAAACTATCCCCAAACGGTTATACATCTAAATAATGTAAACCGATCCATAACAACCTGCCCCAAAATCTCAATCCTCTCGACGTCCTCCTCGATCCGCGAATCCTAATCCTTTTCCTCCTGGGGGGGGGGGGTTAAGGAAAAACAAAGATGGAAATAAACGGGGTGAGATAAAATCTCAGTAAGTTACTAATGCAACTACATGACATGCTAATATGCAATGATCAATAGCAATTAACATAAGATAGATAGCAGCGGAATGATAAGTGACATACTGACGAACGGTAACATCCAATAGTCAATCATATAAATACACATATAACAACAAATGAGAGGCTCCCTATCGCCAACCGTCCCATACCGGTTGGAAATAACGACCAGCTCATCATGCAACACATAAAGCTGAAATAAACACTCATAAGTGGATACATAGCCAAGGTTTCACCCAACTGAAAGAACCAAATAAAGGTCGCTGCGCAGCTTCAATAATCAACAATCAACATCTTCATAGCAGCATGAAAGCTCGAAGAGAAAACCCCGGTACCGGAACCAATAACCATAAAAGTGTCACAAAGGACAAGGACCATGACACAAAGTCATGCCCATTAGCTAGATACATTCAGAAAGGAACGCTAACTTGACTTTTCCAAGGCCAATCTGGAAAAGGGGTATGGTAAGGGCAAAACAATGGTCAACATTATAATGGACTTGGCTTTGCCATTATAATCTTTCCCATCGCCCGATGCAACAAATATGCCAGCTGGGCTTCTAATTAAATGCTAAGTAATAATATTTTAGCATGAAAAAACAACTTAAGGTTCCAAAGTAGGGAACCACACCAATTAATCACCATAAAGATGCAAACGATTACTCATGAAGAGTTCAACAACAGTGAACACAAGAAGTTTCTCATAAAAGAGCACAACAACGATAAACGGAATTTCTCATAAAGAGCACAACAACATTGATTATTAGAACAAGATGATTCCAAGACAAGGCACGTACCAAATACATCCTAAATAGGATACCCACAAGTTAATCATAAAGAGCACAACCCAAACGGTCGCTCACCAATGGCACAATGACTATTACCAAAATGATCATAAACATTTACTCAAAAGATATACTAGGACTATGAACTCAACCATCTCATCACACCTGAAATCCCAAATAAGAAATCCGAATGAATACATCTTAAGGTTAATCAAACCGTAGGTACCCAATTGCCAATTCACGCTTTATCTCCGTTCATAACGAACCCATTCTAAACACTCCAAACGAATCCACAAGGTTACACTTATTAGGACATGATCACGACTGGACTAAACCCTACACTTTGGTGTTCAGTAACCACCCTCTAGGTACTATAGGACATCGCCTAAAACCTAGACCAAGACTCACTCGAAAATCAATTCGATTGGAACAATCACGAACACATCATAAGATGCCCAAACATATACCAAATGATCATCACAAAGATAAGTCAAACCGACAATACCTCAATAAGACGTTCCAAATCCCCATTAACACTTAATTAATTTCAAACACAAACTTGATCACAAAGGACCCAATTATAACACTAGAGTGTACTACAATGATCACTAAGGTCGACTAGAAGGACACCCAAGATTTGGATCAAAACGCATTCTTCAATCACACGAACCAACAAATGTAAAACTTTCAGAGGTCTGTGCGGCCGCCCAAAAGGGACTGTGCGGTCGCCCAAAATCCTTCAAAACAAGAACAAAAGCTTTCAGAATGTTGTGCGGTCGCCCAGGCAATTTTGGGCGGTCGCCCAATCATCTGAATTTCTGGAAATCGGGAAGAACAAGATGGGTTCTTCCATTTTCAAACCCAAAACACATTTCAACCAAAATCCAACCTTCCAACTCAAATACTAATGTACCAATACAACTAATACGTCTAAAAAGACTCATACAACAACATTTAACAACCAAAATCAAGAATCAAACCCAACATTCAAGATTTCACCATTTTTGATCAAAACCCAAAATAAATTCTCAATAAATTCAAAATTCAATCAAACTTCAAATAAAACACACCAAACATCATATAAACATGATATGAACATTTTAGCATCAAAATGGGGGAAAAGTAACTTACTTGATAAATCTCAAAGTTGATGGATTTCAATTCTTTTTGATTCTACGCGATCCTATCGACGATCTAAACAAGGTTCACGTTTTAAGAAATGAGAAATAACTAGTAGAAGATGAAGAAAATGAGGAGAGAAGGAAGATGAAGAAAACTTACCCACAATGCTTGAGAGAGAGAGAGAGAGAGAGTTGTGCTGGGAAGAAGAATGGGGAGAGTGAGGGAGAAGGTGAGGGAGGTGAGGGGAGTAGGGGAAAATTATTTTAAAAAGTTACAACTAGACCCCCTCCCCATCAACTAACAATTTCTCCCCACTAACAAATAAGACCCAACAATACTACACTAGCCCAAATAAAATGCTAGGCATGAATTATTATAACTCATAAATTATAAATTAAGTAATAATTTAAATACATAATTAAGCAAATAAATAAATAATAATTATTTATCACCAATAAAATAGAGCCTAGTTTTCGGGTCGTGACATTCACTCCCCCTTAAAGAAAATTCGACCCGAATTTTAACGAGACTTACCCGAAAGACCAAATAGGTACGGATACGGTAGTTCCGCCATTTCTCAAATTCCTCAATTGCCCAATCTATCCCACTACAAGGTAACCTTATATAATGCTTACGATAATACTACCTCTCGAACCGAATCATTCCATCATTATCTTTGTTACTAATCAAAACTCGTACTCAAAATCGAAGAATCCAAACTATTTTCACACATAATTCTCGAGATATCTCAAGCTCGCCTTATTCATAGCCTTAACTACACCGCGAAGGTACTTCCATTTGTAAATCGCATACTTAGTATTATTCCCCAGAAATTCAAAACATTACCATTATAGTGTCTTCGCTTTGAGTTAACACCTTGAATAAATAGTACCATGCAAACCCCAAAATTCCTCGTACAAAGTGTCCACTTAAATCTATGTTATACTCTCATCCCTTCATTAATCTGGTCTTGAAGCCTAAACCATTCGATATACTCAATTGTCCGCAAAACGATCCAAATTTCATCTTCAAAGATTTTCTCTAACTCCCATTTAAGTCATAATTCGTGCTCATATACCCCAAGGAAATCAACAAACTCTAAATTCAATAGCTAACCCCAGTTAGTCTCTCACGCATGCATTTATTAATCTAATGACACTTAGGCTCAATAGTACTACCATCCTAATAAACCAATTAGCTAGCAACGTTCCAACTGACCCAATACCAAATCATGATATTCCTTAATTATGCCCCAGTATTGATACTCCACTTCCATCACATACCCTTGATCCACTCGGGAAACGCCATCAAGAAGGGATTTAGAACCATAGAACCACTATCTAACCAAAATTTCAAAATGCCCTTAACATAGATTGAGAAATTATTACTCTCCCAAAATGTACTTAGTCCCTTCTAGCTTAACACGCTTACCACCATTAATGATCATAACTCCTACAACAAACTCATCATCCATAACAAATCGTCCACCTCTCCATGCTAATCCATTCCGATACATTCACGGAGATGCACTAAAAGTGACCAAAATTTTCCCCAAGAGATCCTCATTGAATCCTCAACTCCTATAACCCAACCGATGTCATAAGGACATTGATCTAAATATTAGCACTACAACCTTGTACTATAACACTCAATTTAACCCCAAGCTTCTCCTCAAACACTAGGTACTAATCGGAAGCAAATGAAAATCTTACGAATGATAAATACACCCAACAAATCGACCGAAACTAAATACTCGGATTTCAATTAAGAAAGATAGGTATAACTCTACTCAGGGAACGGTCTCAAACAGTTTTAAGAAATTAGGAATGGAGAATATAACAATCCCTCTACAACAATCGACTAAAGCAAGAGTAACATCAAAATCTTGTAATAGCAACATGGCTAATTTAGCAGGTAAAACATAACCATACTTAAGCACATCATAAGCACATAAGACTTCATCAGATACCCTAAACTTCTCCATAGGAGTAGACACCTACAACACATAAGTCAAAGACTCAGAAGAAATAAATGCAACTAAATGCACAGAAGCACACAAATGCGATGACCCTAAAATGCACGCGCTCGCTCTCACGACGCAAAATAATGCCTCCTGAAATTATCTGTTACCTGGTGAGTGCTGATTGATTGCAAATACTCTACCCGAAACCTTGGGCTTCCCCGAAGCATCCCTCTTCTGACCCTGTGGTATTCCAGTTCCTGTCCCCGATGACTGAACTCTAAACCTCAGACAATCTTTAACGAAGTGTCCCAACTGACCACACTTCACACATTTTCCTTGCTTCTTCCAACACTTGTCTTCTGAGTGTCCTTTCCTCTGACAGTAGCTGCAGACTTTCCCATTTCGTGTCCCCTTATTAGAACCTTGATTTCCTACTGTTGGTTGTCCTTGAAGTTGCCTTCTGAATCGAGTTTGCACTCCAGAATTACCTCTGTTATCCGAATGTTGCTGTTGTGACTTACTCTGCCCTCCTTGCTTACCCAGGTTAACCATCTCAGTCTTCCTTTTGTGTTCCCCAATATCCTGCTCAATCAAGTAGGCTCGATCCACCGCATCCTGAAAAGGTTGAATTTTTTGGGCTAAAAGTTGAGTCCTAATAGCTGTCTTTAAACCCCTGATCAATCTCATTGCCTTCTGCTCCTCGGTCCGCACAAGGTAGTCACAACACCTAGCTAATTCTGCGAACTTAGCCGAGTACTGTGCCACTGACATCAAGCCTTGCTCCAAGCTGAGGAACTCGATCTCCTTTCGGTTTTGATTCACTAGAGAGATAAAATGATCCTTGAATTTCCTCACAAACCACTCCCAAGGATATGGTATAAGAGTCGTATCCCAACTGGTCTTCAGTGCCTTCCACCAATGTTCCACAGCCCCCACGAGCTTATAAGCTGCAAACAGAACCCTATCCTCATCAGTACAACCAAAGACCTCGTAGATTTTCTCCATCGATTCTACCCATAGCTCGGCCTTCTTCACATCAGGCTCACCGTCGTACTCACTTGGTTTCAACTTTAAGAACTGCTCCAACCCATACCGCGGAGGTGAAACATGTTCCTCTCTCGGCCCTTGGTCATGAATTGATTTCACGGCTGCTTCAAACCTGCCCTGAAACACTGCACGGTTTTCTTCCCTTAGACTATTAAGATTCTGAGTCCCACTGATGCCTTCACCAGCTCTTCTTCTAGCCATTTAGAACAAATACCTGCATAAAACATCAACCGTTACTCACTCCGAACACAACTACCCTCCTAGGTCATTCTAGTCCACCTATACTTATACATAGAGCTAAACCATAGCTCTGATACCAACTGTCGCGACCCCGGACCCCGCGGGCCCGGGACCGCGATCTGGACGTCGACTTAAAACCAAAACTCTAAAATATAGAAGTTAAAAATTCCATTTTGAACCAAAAGATTTTAATACAAGGTTTGGAAAATCCAAGTTTAACAACACCAAAAAAACAACTAGTGTAAGCTCCAGAATCTCACACCCAAGATACAAAATATTACAATTCTTAATGACGTCAATAATGGTAAAACTATCCCCAAACGGTTATACATCTAAATAATGTAAACCGATCCATAACAACCTGCCCCAAAATCTAAATCCTCTCGACGTCCTCCTCGATCCGCGAATCCTAATCCTTTTCCTCCTGGGGGGGTTAAGGAAAAACAAAGATGGAAATAAACGGGGTGAGATAAAATCTCAGTAAGTTACTAATGCAACTACATGACATGCTAATATGCAATGATCAATAGTAATTAACATAAGATAGATAGCAGCGGAATGATAAGTGACATACTGACGAACGGTAACATCCAATAGTCAATCATATAAATACACATATAACAACAAATGAGAGGCTCCCTATCGCCAACCGTCCCATACCGGTTGGAAATAACGACCAGCTTATCATGCAACACATAAAGCTGAAATAAACACTCATAAGTTGATACATAGCCAAGGTTTCACCCAACTGAAAGAACCAAATAAAGGTCGCTGCGCAGCTTCAATAATCAACAATCAACATCTTCATAGCAGCATGAAAGCTCGAAGAGAAAACCCCGGTACCGGAACCAATAACCATAAAAGTGTCACAAAGGACAAGGACCATGACACAAAGTCATGCCCATTAGCTAGATACATTCACAAAGGAACGCTAACTTGACTTTTCCAAGGCCAATCTGGAAAAGGGGTATAGTAAGGGCAAAACAATGGTCAACATTATAATGGACTTGGCTTTGCCATTATAATCTTTCCCATCGCCCGATGCAACAAATATGCCAGCTGGGCTTCTAATTAAATGCTAAGTAATAATATTTTAGCATGAAAAAACAACTTAAGGTTCCAAAGTAGGGAACCACACCAATTAATCACCATAAAGATGCAAACGATTACTCATGAAGAGTTCAACAACAATGAACACAAGAAGTTTCTCATAAAAGAGCACAACAACGATAAACGGAATTTCTCATAAAGAGCACAACAACATTGATTATTAGAACAAGATGATTCCAAGACAAGGCACGTACCAAATACATCCTAAATAGGATACCCACAAGTTAATCATAAAGAGCACAACCCAAACGGTCGCTCACCAATGGCACAATGACTATTACCAAAATGATCATAAACATTTACTCAAAAGATATACTAGGACTATGAACTCAACCATCTCATCACACCTGAAATCCCAAATAAGAAATCCGAATGAATACATCTTAAGGTTAATCAAACCGTAGGTACCCAATTGCCAATTCACGCTTTATCTCCGTTCATAACGAACCCATTCTAAACACTCCAAACGAATCCACAAGGTTACACTTATTAGGACATGATCACGACTGGACTAAACCCTACACTTTGGTGTTCAGTAACCACCCTCTAGGTACTATAGGACATCGCCTAAAACCTAGACCAAGACTCACTCGAAAATCAATTCGATTGGAACAATCACGAACACATCATAAGATGTCCAAACATATACCAAATGATCATCACAAAGATAAGTCAAACCGACAATACCTCAATAAGACGTTCCAAATCCCCATTAACACTTAATTAATTTCAAACACAAACTTGATCACAAAGGACCCAATTATAACACTAGAGTGTACTACAATGATCACTAAGGTCGACTATAAGGACACCCAAGATTTGGATCAAAACGCATTCTTCAATCACACGAACCAACAAA
The DNA here is from genome assembly GCA_026119855.1 of Campanula takesimana. Lineage (NCBI taxonomy): Eukaryota > Viridiplantae > Streptophyta > Magnoliopsida > Asterales > Campanulaceae > Campanula > Campanula takesimana. The sequence continues at coordinate 1,921,818 of JAOWBW010000093.1, read as the reverse complement.
TGTAAAACTTTCAGAGGTCTGTGCGGCCGCCCAAAAGGGACTGTGCGGTCGCCCAAAATCCTTCAAAACAAGAACAAAAGCTTTCAGAATGTTGTGCGGTCGCCCAGGCAATTTTGGGCGGTCGCCCAATCATCTGAATTTCTGGAAATCGGGAAGAACAAGATGGGTTCTTCCATTTTCAAACCCAAAACACATTTCAACCAAAATCCAACCTTCCAACTCAAATACTAATGTACCAATACAACTAATACGTCTAAAAAGACTCATACAACAACATTTAACAACCAAAATCAAGAATCAAACCCAAAATTCAAGATTTCACCATTTTTGATCAAAACCCAAAATAAATTCTCAATAAATTCAAAATTCAATCAAACTTCAAATAAAACACACCAAACATCATATAAACATGATATGAACATTTTAGCATCAAAATGGGGGAAAAGTAACTTACTTGATAAATCTCAAAGTTGATGGATTTCAATTCTTTTTGATTCTACGCGATCTTATCGACGATCTAAACAAGGTTCACGTTTTAAGAAATGAGAAATAACTAGTAGAAGATGAAGAAAATGAGGAGAGAAGGAAGATGAAGAAAACTTACCCACAATGCTTGAGAGAGAGAGAGAGTTGTGCTGGGAAGAAGAATGGGGAGAGTGAGGGAGAAGGTGAGGGAGGTGAGGGGAGTAGGGGAAAATTATTTTAAAAAGTTACAACTAGACCCCCTCCCCATCAACTAACAATTTCTCCCCACTAACAAATAAGACCCAACAATACTACACTAGCCCAAATAAAATGCTAGGCATGAATTATTATAACTCATAAATTATAAATTAAGTAATAATTTAAATACATAATTAAGCAAATAAATAAATAATAATTATTTATCACCAATAAAATAGAGCCTAGTTTTCGGGTCGTGACATTCACTCCCCCTTAAAGAAAATTCGACCCGAATTTTAACGAGACTTACCCGAAAGACTAAATAGGTACGGATACGGTAGTTCCGCCATTTCTCAAATTCCTCAATTGCCCAATCTATCCCACTACAAGGTAACCTTATATAATGCTTACGATAATACTACCTCTCGAACCGAATCATTCCATCATTATCTTTGTTACTAATCAAAACTCGTACTCAAAATCGAAGAATCCAAACTATTTTCACACATAATTCTCGAGATATCTCAAGCTCGCCTTATTCATAGCCTTAACTACACCGCGAAGGTACTTCCATTTGTAAATCGCATACTTAGTATTATTCCCCAGAAATTCAAAACATTACCATTATAGTGTCTTCGCTTTGAGTTAACACCTTGAATAAATAGTACCATGCAAACCCCAAAATTCCTCGTACAAAGTGTCCACTTAAATCTATGTTATACTCTCATCCCTTCATTAATCTGGTCTTGAAGCCTAAACCATTCGATATACTCAATAGTCCGCAAAACGATCCAAATTTCATCTTCAAAGATTTTCTCTAACTCCCATTTAAGTCATAATTCGTGCTCATATACCCCAAGGAAATCAACAAACTCTAAATTCAATAGCTAACCCCAGTTAGTCTCTCACGCATGCATTTATTAATCTAATGACACTTAGGCTCAATAGTACTACCATCCTAATAAACCAATTAGCTAGCAACGTTCCAACTGACCCAATACCAAATCATGATATTCCTTAATTATGCCCCAGTATTAATACTCCACTTCCTTCACATACCCTTGATCCACTTCGGGAAACGCCACCAAGAAGGGATTTAGAACCATAGAACCACTATCTAACCAAAATTTCAAAATGCCCTTAACATAGATTGAGAAATTATTACTCTCCCAAAATGTACTTAGTCCCTTCTAGCTTAACACGCTTACCACCATTAATGATCATAACTCCTACAACAAACTCATCATCCATAACAAATCGTCCACCTCTCCATGCTAATCCATTCCGATACATTCACGGAGATGCACTAAAAGTGACCAAAATTTTCCCCAAGAGATCCTCATTGAATCCTCAACTCCTATAACCCAACCGATGTCATAAGGACATTGATCTAAATATTAGCACTACAACCTTGTACTATAACACTCAATTTAACCCCAAGCTTCTCCTCAAACACTAGGTACTAATCGGAAGCAAATGAAAATCTTACGAATGATAAATACACCCAATAAATCGACCGAAACTAAATACTCGGATTTCAATTAAGAAAGATAGGTATAACTCTACTCAGGGAACGGTCTCAAACAGTTTTAAGAAATTAGGAATGGAGAATATAACAATCCCTCTACAACAATCGACTAAAGCAAGAGTAACATCAAAATCTTGTAATAGCAACATGGCTAATTTAGCAGGTAAAACATAACCATACTTAAGCACATCATAAGCACATAAGACTTCATCAGATACCCTAAACTCCTCCATAGGAGTAGACACCTACAACACATAAGTCAAAGACTCAGAAGAAATAAATGCAACTAAATGCACAGAAGCACACAAATGCGATGACCCTAAAATGCACGCGCTCGCTCTCACGACGCAAAATAATGCCTCCTGAAATTATCCGTTACCTGGTGAGTGCTGATTGATTGCAAATACTCTACCCGAAACCTTGGGCTTCCCCGAAGCATCCCTCTTCTGACCCTGTGGTATTCCAGTTCCTGTCCCCGATGACTGAACTCTAAACCTCGGACAATCTTTAACGAAGTGTCCCAACTGACCACACTTCACACATTTTCCTTGCTTCTTCCAACACTTGTCTTCTGAGTGTCCTTTCCTCTGACAGTAGCTGCAGACTTTCCCATTTCGTGTCCCCTTATTAGAACCTTGATTTCCTACTGTTGGTTGTCCTTGAAGTTGCCTTCTGAATCGAGTTTGCACTCCAGAATTACCTCTGTTATCCGAATGTTGCTGTTGTGACTTACTCTGCCCTCCTTGCTTACCCAGGTTAACCATCCCAGTCTTCCTTTTGTGTTCCCCAATATCCTGCCCAATCAAGTAGGCTCGATCCACCGCATCCTGAAAAGGTTGAATTCTTTGGGCTAAAAGTTGAGTCCTAATAGCTGTCTTTAAACCCCTGATCAATCTCATTGCCTTCTGCTCCTCGGTCCGCATAAGGTAGTCACAACACCTAGCTAATTCTGCGAACTTAGCCGAGTACTGTGCCACTGACATCAAGCCTTGCTCCAAGCTGAGGAACTCGATCTCCTTTCGGTTTTGATTCACTAGAGAGATAAAATGATCCTTGAATTTCCTCACGAGCACCTCCCTTGATTCGGCCGAGCATGAGCATCAGAAGGCAAAGTTAAAATTTTCAAAGGCTTGCTCGGCCGAGCACCTTCCTTGACTCGGCCGTTGCCGGGGACAACGGTTTACTTTCTGAATTTTTTTTTTTTGCTTTGTGTTTTTAAGTCTTTAGTTTTAATTTTATTTATTTTTATTATTTAACATCCCTTCGAAGAATTTGTGTCTTTGAATTTTTTTTTTTTTTCTTCTTTAGGTACTCTCGAAGTATATGAAAAGAGCCTGAACCATACTTGAAGAGTTTGATCCGGAACCTGAAAGAACCTTTCACGAAAGGTTAAGAAGACTTAGAGAAGTGCTAGAAGGAAACATGGCACATAACGAAGAAGGATCCCGCCACCACCGCCACCATTCTAGTCGGTACCTCTTTTTCTCCCTCTCCTCTAATTATTCTTGTCCCAATTTTTCATTTCTCCTTTTTAAAAATATTAGGGACAATGTTTCATTTAAGTGTGGGGGGGGGGTAGTATCTGTCTTTTTAATTTCTTTTCTTTTTAAATTTCTTTTCTCATTTTTAGTTTTTAGTATTTTTACTATGTTTAATTATTTCTAGCAGTTTTTATGTTTTTCTCTTCAAAAAGAAAATGTAAGGGCTATGTTCCCGATATTTCAATTCAAAAAAAAAAAAAAAAAAAAAAAATTCCAATGCTCCCATTGATGAGAATGTTATCTTTATTATCATTTGCCTAAGTAAAACTTTTTCCTTCTAACTTTTACTTCTTGAAAAATTTAATAAAAATAACTTAGGATTGTATTGGATTATAAATGGAAAACTTTCAAAATTAATATAGACTTTTAAATCCTATTGAATAGAAGCATTACATTATTAATGAGTTTGTGGGCATTTAGTTTGGATACAATATACTTGTGAGACTTTTAAAACATTCTTGTATATACATATCAAAAACTTTATTTCTACTCTTTTTCAAAGGTTTTCATCTTTTGTTATGCTTATGAATCACAAAAATTTTCACTTTAATTCATCTTTCCATTTCAACTTTTAAAAGGCTAATTAATCAAACATAATCTTCTTTTGATTGTCCACTCAAATATCTAAATGAATATATCATTATAGAGTGTGACAATTTAGAAGCAAGAAACTCAATTGCCACGTCTAATTAATCAATTCTCGAGCCTTTTTCCACTATCATCCTCCGCCTTTCATCAATTTTTGTGATTCAAAGAGCATAGCAATTTATGAATATCTTTGATAAAGAATAAAAATCATAGTTAAAGAAATGTATTTCCAAGCATGAAAAATTTATTCACAAAGCACTCTAAAAGAGTGAATATAATTCTTAATTCATACTTATGTCCCACAACTTCATTTGGTTATCTCAATATGCTCTTATTCAATGGAATTTATTCATGTTATATTAACATTCAAACTTTTCTCTTTACTTTTCAATATTATCCTACATTTTTCTTCACAAATTTCTTGAGACGGAAAATTTAGAACAAAAGGATTTTATGAGGGCAGTATTATATAACAATATTCCAAGGGAGCATTGATGACCTTCTTTATTTTTCTTACTATTGTCATTTACACCCCTCTCTTTTCAAATGTTTAAACTTGCTCGAGGACAAGCAAGATCTAAGTGTGGGGGAGTTGATAAATGACAATTTTATAGTCATTTAAGGTCAAAAAATATTATCTTTTTACTTTAATTTAGTAAATATATAGCTTAACTCATCTCATTTTACTTCAATACACGGATAATATGCTTGGTGGTGTAGTTTTGTGATTAATACAGGATTGTGGAGCGTAATGATAGCTTTGAGCATGATTTGGAAGGATGAAGAACAAACAAGTAAAAAGTAAAATAGCTGGACAAAGAAAATTGAAGAATAAGAGAGTTCCAGCAGGTGCTCGGCCGAGCACCTCCCTTGACTCGGCCGAGCATGAGCATTAGAAGGCAAAGTTAAAATTTTCAAAGGCTTGCTCGGCCGAGCACCTTCCTTGACTCGGCCCAGCACCCCCCGTTTCAGCAAAAAGGTGCCTTTTCAATTGGGACCTCTTCAAGAAGTTATCCGGGAAAAGTCACCTCTCTTTACCCCAAAGCCTATATAAGAAGACTTCTACATCAGATTTTATCATCCGGGAAGGATCTAGAAATGGTTGTAACATTACTCTAGTAAAATTTAGTCTCACAATATTATTATTTTACATCTTTTTTTTTAGTGTTCTTGAGGAAAGGCAATACATATTCTTACAGAATTATTTGCAGCCCTTATTTCTTTCATCAATACAAGACTAAGTTTTCTTCTTCTCTTATCTTTATATTGCTTTACTTAAATCTTGTTTATCTTGTTTTATAATAGCTTGTGAGTAATCCTCCCTTTTTCTTGGGGTTGGAAACTCAGCATCATTTGTTCATCACTTTAATTCATGTTCATCTTATTTCTATTCTCTTCATCTTAAAATAATCTCTTTGTATTATACTAAAACGCCTACAACCATGATGACGTCCATGATTTGTATGAATCCTAGTTAATCGAGAGAAGGACCCAGCGGTGAATCTCGATTAACGGAACCATACAAAGTGACTGGGTTTCTATTAATCACGAGAGTAGATTAATGGCCTAGGGATGTCCTTGAGTGGAAGTATGCCGATTTTCATAAAGAAAACTTAATGGATTCTTACTAATTATGGTCAGCTAGAGATAAGCCGGAATGCCCGTTTGTGATAGGGCGGGGACAACATAAACGGATTTCTCAAACAGTTAGGGCATAATTAGTATGAGAATACAAACACTACTTGCTTGATCGTGAGAAGTAGTGTAGGCCAAGCATACCATCCTTGATTTAAAATGAAACTTTAAACTAAAAAGAGCATGATTACTTGATGAACATTTGATTGTTTGAGTCCCAATCCCAGGAAGTATTTCTTCATAAGAGTTTTCAATTCAAAATTAGAGTATTGTGCAATATATTTCTAGTTCAGTGACAAAATAATTTAACCCCCCAATCACACTTTTTACTATTCTTTCATCAAAGCAAACATTTTCTAAAGTAACGTTTTCTCCGTGGGATCGACCCGTACTTGCACATTACTATACTATCAATAACCCGTGCATTTGCGGTATTTATAACTAAGCCTCGTTTAAAGGTGGGGGAAGATTCACCATTAATGGTTTCTTCATGCCAATTGATCACAACATTTATTCACATCAAGATTAATTGTTTGCGTTTAGCATTTTTCATTTGTGTTAGGTCCATTCGTCCTTAATGAGTCGTTGTTGACTAGTATGCTTAAAAGTCAATTAATCAATTTAGGGACGTAGCAATCAATTGATCATAACAAGCAAGGCAATTCCAAGAGTAAATGTGTATTGCAAATAATGTCTCAAGTCTAGAGAGAAGAGAATGAAAATGACTCTTTTATTGAGATAACTTTGTGCATACATGTCCAAGTGCGGACCTTCGTAAAAATAAAAAGACACAGTCCGGGATGGATTTTGATGAAAGTCTAGATCCTACGAGGCTGGAAGACTCATCATTTTTTTTTTTTTTTAGGGATGGGCTCCTATAAAGTGCGATGGTCCGTTTTCTTCCTCAATTGTTGGAGGGTTTGTCGGTGGCACATTCCATGTCTTCCACGGGGAACTCGGGTTCCTTGTCGTTGGGAAAGACGTCGCGAGGTCTCCACTTGGCTTGGCATTGCAATCGCCGGACTCGTCTTTGGCAATCTCCTTTTGGTGGCTCCCTTTCAAGGGGCGTAACCTCGCGCATGGCATTCGGCGAAGGTACGGATCTCCATTTGATGTAGCCGCCTTTGGGCCTCCGGGGCATGGGTCTCTTCTCGTGGATGGTGTCCCAATCCTGCTCACGTGGATGGAAGTCTCAGACGCCATTTCAGATGTGGGCTCCTTGGTTGATGTTTCCGGTGGACAAGACCGCAAAGGACTTTAGCATTTTAAACCTCGAGGTGAAATTATAACCATGATTTGAGAGGAACACCTCATTAGCGGATTAGCCTTTTCGAAAAGAGTTGACCTCTTATTTTAAGAAAACTTGATCTCCGAATTTTTTTTTTTTTTTTTTTTAAATGAGGATTGACACACATTTTTTTTTTTTTTTTTTTTTTTTTTCATTTGAGTAAGAGACTCACACATTTCCCCCTTTTTTTTTAGATTGACACACAAACATTTTTTTCATTTAAGTAAAAGACTCACACATTTTTTTTTTAGGATTGACCGGGCCGAAGTTGCCTATGTTCCCCTTACCACGGAGGAGGGGGTCCCACGCGATGAGAGGCTCAGGTCACCGTAGTTCAGACCAGTTTAGAATTCTAAGAGGAGAAGAAGGACATGACTGAATTCTTGGGAGATAACGGGGATCCACCCAAAGATTTGACTGACTTCTTAGGGGACCGCGCCTAGGGTTCCAACGGAAGTCTTAATGGGGACCTAGGGGACAACGCCTAGGGTTCCACAAATTTTCAACGGGAAACTTAGCGGGAATCTCGACGGGAATCACAACGGGGAACTAGGGACTATGCCTATGGTTCCAACGGGAATCTCAACGAGCATCACAATGGGGAACTAGGGACTATGCCTAAGGTTCCAACGGGAATCTCAACGAGGATCACAACGGGGAACTAGGGACTATGCCTAAGGTTCAAACGGGAATCTCAACGAGGATAACAACGGGGAACTAGGGACTATGCCTAAGGTTCCAACGGGAATCTCAACGAGGATCACAACGGGGAACTAGGGACTATGCCTAAGGTTCCAACGGGAATCTCAACGAGGATCACAACGGGGAACTAGGGACTATGCCTAAGGTTCCAACGGGAATCTCAACGAGGATTACAATGGGATCACAATGGGGATCACAACGGGGATCACGACGGGTATCACGACGGGAGTCTCGACGGGAGTCTCGGAGGACAACGGGGATCCGTCCGAAGACTTAACAAAATCACTTAATGGAAGTCTTGGAGAATAACGGGAATCCGTCCAAAGACTTAACGAAATCACTTAACGGAAGTCTTGGAGGATAACGGGGATCCGTCCAAAGACTTTAACGAAATCACTTAATGGAAGTCTTGGAGGATAACGGCGATCCGTCCAAAAACTTAACGAAATCACTTAACGGAAGTCTTGGAGGATAACGGGGATCCGTCCAAAGACTTAACAAACTCACTTAATGGAAGTCTTGGAGGATAACGGGGATCCGTCCAAAAACTTAACAAAATCACTCAATGGAAGCCTTGGAGGATAACGGGGATTCGTCCAAAGACTTAACAAGATGACGCTTGTTAACGCAAGAATGCGATGCGTCAAAGACGAGAAGCACAAATGGAGCAAACTCATGCAATGCGCAATTATTTATTCATCCAAGTTTACTTAAAAAGCAATTTTATTCCTAAATGGTTGGAAAAGATTTCTCTTCTTTTTCGCAACTACTCTAATTTCTAGATCAGTGGAGGCCATCACTACGTCTATAGACCCCTCGTTTTTCACCTGTACTGCACACTCCCAAGGACGGACTATCCCGGGCGAGGGTCCTATAGGGCAAGCGGCTTCCACCGACCGAAAGAAATGATCCTAAGGTCTAGTGCGTCGCAAGGTTCTCGAAGTGCGGGTCATCCTAATCATGATTAAGCCCTAGTCGGGATCGAGACTGTTCCGAAGGCTGCACCGATATTCTGATATGACCCCATTTTGAATGTGGTGTCTCAATCCTCGACCATGATCTTAAGGATGATTAACATGACCCGTTCATTAGGGCTTAACGACACGGTGTTACCCTATCTTTAGCACATGACCTTTGTTAATTGTGGTCGTCATTAACACACGAGTTAGAGGCGGGTTAGGCCACACTTTCATTACATCAAGGAGTCGTAACCCGGGCATTACCTTGGCCACAATTGACTTTGGACACATGCTTAAAGACAATGTCAACGTGAACTAGACCAAAAACCAACCAAAGTCACGGTATTTGTGTGTCACGGACATGTGTGGTTGACTTGGCTCAGAAGGGGAGGTGGAATGGACCCGTGCGCGCTCGAAGGGAACAAGAGTGCCAATCGAGCTGCATCTGGCATCCATCTCGGGTTTAAATGGTATTTCGAACGTGCAAGGTCAAGTGCGTGTTGAGTGAAGTCAATTCTATATTCCCTTTTTTGAGTCAAAATATAGATTTTTATTTTGTTTTTAAACATGATGAGCATGGCATAAGCAAGATATGAACAAGTATGAACAAGCATGGAGTAAGAAATTTATACACAATAAGTCAAAGAATACAAACAAAGACCAAAACTTGTATATGCACCAAGTCATGCACAACCACGGATTTTGAATCAAACATTTTGCAAAAGAACAATTTTCTCATTGAAACCATTTGTACAAAGCAAGTTGTGCACAACAAGAAGAGTCAAGAAATTTTTACAAAAAAAGGGGGTTATGCACAATGAGATTTTGGAAACCATTTTTATTGACAAAAGATCATGCATAACCAAGTTTTGGCCAAAAGAATAAAGGTAATGTGCACAAGTAAGGCTGTAAATTTGGAACCTGGACAAGCAGAAGCAGAAAGCAATTCAGAATGTTGCTGCCCTGCACAAAATTGTTAATTTGCAACATTCTGGCCCTTTTACCAAACTAGCCGTACGGCTAGAGCCACGGGGTTGAAATTTTTCTCAGTTTCTGCAACATCTGATCATCATACTCCAGTTTATTGCACTTCCAGAACATATGCACTCAAAACAGTTCAAACAGAAACAACAAACACACAAAAATATGCACAAAGTCAACTAACGGAAACGGGAGTTTGACCCACACAAAAGTGCCTTCAAAGCTTCAAAAGAGAAGTTTGTAAGCACTTTATCTCCCCAGCGGAGTTGCCACTGTAAGGATCCCGCCCCCCGAAAAGAACAAAGAAAGGATTTTCGTTTGTTTTAAAGTTGTTTTAGGGAGGAAATGCCAAACGCGGTTATCTCAAAAAAACTTAACGGAGTCGCCACTTTTGTTAATTATTTAACCCAACAAAAGAAAAGGTTAGAGATTCTATTAATTCGGAGGTCAGGTTACGCCTTGGGAAGAGTTTTACGTCACCCAAGTCGCCTCGGATGAGTCCGAGTCTCCCTAATGTTGGTTAACAAAAGTGCATGTGTGTGTGTGTATTTAACGGAAAAGAGTCTGTTTTAACTTTTATTCAAAATTTAACTGAAAAGGGGGTCCTTTACTAAGAAAACAGGGATCAGAGGACAAAATGGATATTTTTCCCTCTGAGCCCAGAGTAGCCGTACGTCTAGTGTATACTCTTCCTGGAATTTTTACAGTTTGTCCAAGAACAGTCCAGTTCCAGGCAGAAACAGAGCATTCTGCTGAAATTGGACTAAACTGTTCTGATTTCCAGTTTATGATTAACAACAAAACTTAGAAAAGATAATTCCTATGCACTTAGATCATCAAAAGAGCCCCCAAAAACCAAGACTTGGGTGTGATCAAAGGCAATCATTGGAGAAATTTATGAAAAAGTTGATGAACATGGCTTTTGAACCAAAATGACCATTTGATGACTAAAGATGAAAACTTTATCATCAAGATGGCATTTTTACACATTATTAACCTTTTAGGGACCAAATTATTGCATAAAGATTCAATCTTTATGACCCAAAATGGGATTTCAAGGCTAAATCAAGAGGGGAAGTGATAAACACCAAGGTTTTATCATCCCACATAATTATCATGGCCAAATCAAAACAAAATTAACATAAAGATTTGAGCTTTCACCACAAGAGTGGATCCTTAAGCCAAAGGCAACCTTGGGGCAACATTATTTGTCATAAAGATTGATCTTTGTGACCACAAAGGGGGTTTGAAGCTAGATCAAATTTTGGATGATAAAGATTGAAACTTTATCATCCAAATGATCATCCTTGCTTCCAATGAACAACATAATCAACCAAAACACGTTCCTCTTCCATTAAATTAGATTAACAAACAAGAAATATCAACAAACCATGATCATCTCTAGGTTAGAACCTCTTTCACACAAAGTGTGAAGGGCACCTTGAATCATTCATGGTTTGGACCATATGTATACATAATAGTGATATATATATATATATATATAGCTTGGAATGCCAAGGCTTGTAATACATATATATATATATTGCTTGATATGGACAAGACTTGCAAGAAATATAAATTGTTTGAGATGGACAAGACTTGCAAGAAATGTAAGAGATGAGCAAATAAATATGAACAAACAAGGAGATGAAATGGAGAGAAGGATGGGGGAGAAGGTGGCTTTACCTATGTTTGGTTAGGCCAATCTTCCTCTCTTTTTTCACTCTAAACACTCTTCTGGAGTGATTTTAACAGAGTAACACTAGCAATAATCGTTTCTCCCCCCTGGAATGATCACCAAGGGGTTCAATTTATAGGGGATGATAGTTCCCAAAGTAGCCATACGGCTCATGTTGGCGACCTTCTGGATTTTTCAATCTTTTAATTCCAGAAAAGTCCCTGTGTCCATATTTTGTCTTAGTGAGGTCTTGGCCTATCAGCTTATCCCTGAATGGTGCCTAGAATTCCTCTAAGTTGGTCAAATTCAGATTGGGGTACTTACAGTATATAAAATTGGCTTTTTTTAGGTTTTTCTTATGTTCCTCTAAAACATAGGTGGCGACTCTTAAAATCAATTAGACATCCTAGGATAATTCACCGCTCTAGCCAAGTGGGGTTTTCCCGGGGCATCTACAGTGGCGACTCCGCTGGGGAGGATAGAGGGTTAAACTTGTGTTTTTCATTTTTGGTGTTCTTTTTACAATTTTCTGGGCATTCTGGTGGAAAAAGGTGAGACGCGTGCGCCTCTGGCCTTCTTGGCCCAAGGCGCGCGCATCCCACATTCACCACCAGAATCGTCCGCCTTCCGTCATGTCCTTCCATTACATGTTTCTGTGCTAACGATTTTTGCAGGGGAAAAGTGTTTTTATTTAGGGTCAAGGCAGTCCCTTGAACCCATGAATTTGCAGGTACTGCCCAGAAGCGGGCGCCTATGCCCTCTAGTGCCTAAGGCGCGCGCCTCCCATCCGCACAGCCTAAAGCGCGCGCGTCTCGGCAAATTTCCAGAACAGAACAGTGAACAGAATGGGCATTTTTGACAGTGTGTGGGCACCGGGCCTGCACATAACTGCTTTTAATTTCCTGTTTATTTTATCGGTCACACGGGTGATTCGAAAGTTGTAAATTATGTGCTTATTTGTTTTTTTTATTTTCTATTCTTTGAAAAAAAAAATTGTCACTTGTTAGACCTCACACTACGCGCACAATTCTTATCAACTGCTCACAATCGAGTCGCACAAGTCCAACCCCAAACCCGTCGAGGCCCGTCCTAGAGAGTTTCAAGCTCCACCCGACCTTGACTCTCTCGAATGCGGTAAACCTCAACCCGTGGCGTAGTTCATGACTACATGCCGGGGGTGACCTTAAGCCTCTCTTTAGCCGAGCACAAGACACACAATTCTAGTCTAGGGTCTAACACTCCATGACTAAGTCGGTTTTCGTGTGCCGAGATTTCCCTAAACTAATGTCTTCAAATCATACATGCCAATTTGTTGCAATGGACGAAATAAAACTCCGTCCCTAAGTGGTTATTATGGACGAAAATAAAAATCCGTCCCCACATATATGCTTTACTACATTAATTTAGTTTAATCCCGACATATGTAGGAATCACAAGCATGGTGGAATCCGATGAGTATATGGGAGTGAGAAGGTCTATATACTAGTGTGACGATTCCACTATTTTTCTAGAAACCCCAAAAAGGACTACGTCCTTCTGACTTTTGTAAATTAAAAAAAAAAAGAGTCATTTTTCTTTATGTGGTTTGAGTCTTTTCTCTTGTTCGTGGGTTAAATCATTTGATTCAAAAGGTATTTGTGGGACCACCCTAAGATCAACCATGTTCTCTCCATAGGTCCAATGGCTTCAAGCGGCAACAACAACAAGGGTGAGAATGCTTCCGTGTCCAACGAAAGGCTCTTCAACATAATAAGAGACATGGGGGAACAAATGGATAGACTTGTCGAGGAGGCCCGCCACAAGGATGATTTATGGCAAGCCCGTCTTGATCTCGAGAGGAGAATTCATAAGGAAGAAGTGTCCGAACTTAAGGCCCGTTTACGAGAGTTCACCGACAACAAGGCAAAGGTCAACGGTAAGGCATGTTTAAGTGGCTCGCCTCTCAAAAGTCACAAAGGTTCTACCAACGACCGTGTTTACACTCCCCTCCAAGGTATGACCGTCACCAAGGCCTATGAAGATCTCAAAGCAAAGGGACAAATTTCTCCTCTCCAAGGGTACAAGCAACCACAACCATTGCGTCGCAACCATGCCCATCACAAGGGGTGTGACTATCACCTATGCAGCGGTCCCCTCCCCGAGGATTGCTTCTCCCTCCGCAACATCATCCAAGACTTGATTGACAATGGTGAATTTACCGTGGGTGAAGAGCAACCGTTAGAGAATGGCAACACGCAAGAACTCATCAAGGAAGAGGCTCAGATTTGAAATGGGGTTTCAACAAGAGATCATGCCACAAGGAAGACTACAACGACATTGGGGACTACAACAACAATCTCCGTTTCTCTTTCTCTAACTAGAAATAGGAATTAAACAAAAAATGGTGAAAAAAAAGAGTCAAAAGTCCTCTAATGTGTGCATTAAAATTTTCTTTCGTCCAATTCGTGGTAAATGTTGAGTCATCGAATAAAAAGTTGTTCTTGTCCACATACACTATTCCGAGTCGTTCAATTTAATTCTTGGCAAAATGATTAAAAGATGTCTAAAAAAGTTTTGGAACGAAGGCCGTCACTCGAACGGCTAGGGGCTAAACATCGTGACGAAGGCGACATCATCAACAGAGAAATCAAGCCAAAGCAAGGTGAAGCAACGACAATGGAAAAATCAAGCAATGTTACAAAGTGGGGTATAAAAAAAAAGAGAAAAAAAAGCTTGTTAGGTTGAAACCCTCAAATCAACCTAGGCAAAAGTTAGAGCACAAAAAAAAAAAAAAATCCCCCTTCATTCAAAGAAGTTCACAACAACAACATCATTCCACCAAACGAAGGACGAAGCAACATCAACAACAATCACGACAAAGCAACAATTCATCACTGCGAATGGAGAATCCACAAGAACTACGGTGACCTGAGCCTCTACACTGGAGGAACGTAGGCAACCTTCGGGTCCGGTCTCATGCAAGAACGAAGATATGTTTAGCCCTAGCACGTTATGGTGATTGGCCTTACTCTCAAACTTGTCATGACATATTTGTATGATTCATTTGCCAATGAATTAATCACCAAAAGATTGAACAACTTTCTTAGATTTGGAATCGCTATCCGTTCCTTATCGAGTCTAGGGATTTCTCTTCTTTTTGCGATACTCCCAGTTTCTTGCAATCAAACTGGGGCTTTCTTTCTCTTCTGTCTTAATGACTTACTTGCCTTCGTGAGTCATTCAAAAAATATACATACATGAAGTCAATACTAGGGACACTTCCCTAGTCGAGTCAATGTCACTCATCTTTAGTGACAAGAGGTCTTCACCGCAAAATCACATCTCATCCTCTGCTAGAGTCAATGCACACTTCCTCATTAATCGAGTCAAAATGAAGACGCAAAAGAGATGCCTGCTAGATTGAAAACCCGAAAGGGCGGTCTAGGCAAAAAACAGGGTGCGTCATAAAAAAAATGAGAGAGTGAGAGAGAGAAGGGAAAGAGAAATGGAGATCTCCGGCCTCTAAGGAAGAAAACTGTACAAGTTCTACATTGGGTCTCCTCAGCAAGTCAATCCCCACCAAGCCAACTTTGGAATTGCAAAAGGCTTGACGAGATATGGCACCATCAAAGGTCATTTTGGGTTATTGGAAAGATTGTTCTTGCAATGTGCATCTTTGGGCTCATGTGAAAGAAAGCCCGTGGTAACCAAGATCCGTCCGAGAACGAGACTATCATTGAATGGGTACGAGGTTTCACAAAATAATCCCCAGCTAGTCAGTTGGTTTGGGTAGCAACATGTAATTCAAGCTTTTACAAGCATGTCCCTCTAAAGTATGCCGAAAGACTCCCGAGAATGGAGTAGCTCTTGCCATGTCCCCTTGTGTTTGTTCCCCCATACGAGGACGAGTCTCTTGTTTTGCTCAACAAGTAATGACGCCCTAACGGCTATGTGACTCAAGAAAGAAAACTTCTATTGCTTTATTTGACAGTTAATGAGCCCTAGGGCTACGCTCAAGAAACATGTGTGAGACTATCCTCAAAGTCTCTCAAAAGGAATGTCGAGAAGCACCTTCTTGTCATGTATGCTCATACTTGTTCCCCCGATCAAGGATAGGCCCTTCTCGTTCCACTCCTAATCAATGGTGTCACTCTAGGGGGTACGATCAAGTTTTAAAGGCTCTCTCGGCAAGAAGAAATTCACTTCAGTGTCCCCGGCGGAGTCATGTGCAACATTGGAAGCTTCCTCAATTCGGCACCGAAGGTCTCAAGGGGCTTCGCAATCTACGATATTTTGGGCTACGGCATTACAGTGATATAAGCAAAGGGGAATATTGGGGCTTCGAAACCGACAGTCTTTTGGGACAACAATGCTCAAGCAATGCAATGTGGAGAAGTCTTATATGAAAGAGATCAAGCTTCAAGGGTCTCCCAACACCTGAAGTCAAAGGTCTCTTGGTTTTAAATGAGGGCTCCGATGTTATGAATGAATTTGATGATTTTTGTTAGAACTTACAACGAGATCATGAAGGAAGTCTTAGAAAAAAGGAAAAGGATTCAAGGAAATGCCAATATGATAACTCGACCAGAGTTACGGCCAATCCCAATGTTTCTGCAACTACTGCACCCCCTTCTCCAAGATCAAAAGCACAGGCTACACCCGAAGATCCGTTATTAGTTCAACTCAAGAAGACTCAAGCAAACATATCGTTTGAGATTTTATCACGCCAAGGTCTTATCTTCTACAACAACATCACCATCTCCTACGACTTTGAATAAGGGCTCCAATTTTATGAATGAATTTGATGATTTTTGTTAGAATTTTAAGCGAGATTATGAAGGAAGTCTTAGAGAAAAGGAAAAAGATTCAATATGCTAAACTCAGGTGACTGGGTTATAGCGGGAAATGCCTCGGCCAATCCCAATGTTTCTGCAAGTACTGCACCCCCTTCTCCAAGATCAAAAGCACAGGCTGCATCCGAAGATCCGTTATTAGTTCGACTCAAGAAGACTCAAGCAAACGTACCATTTGAGACTTTATCATGTCAAAACCCTATCATCCGCAACAACATCACCATCTGCCATGAGACATTTCCCGAAGATTCTACTGCATTTTCAACATGGACCCTCCGCCACTTGGGTACCAACCATAAAAAAGGGGACCATTCATCTCCAAACAAGAGGAAGATCACTTTCATGAGTTCTACCCAATGGTGCATCTGCTCTCAATACAATGCCAAGATAAGTTGGGGCTTCACACTGAAAGGTCTTCACATCCCGCCATCTACAAGCTCGCAAACAACAAGCCCACGACAATTGGGGCTTAGTAATCTCTCGAAGCTTGGTATCAATGATCTTCTCTTGAGCTTGCTCAAGTCAACAGCAAAAGACGATTTATTTGAAAAGGTCAAGAGTCGATTCATCTTGGGGCTATGCAAGTCTCTCATAGTTTGGCATCAAAGGCATTCTAGGGGCTTTACAATCAGCAACCCCTTATCTCGGCATCGAATGTCTTTTGGAGCCCCATAACTGACACATCTCTTGGGGCTAGAAATCACTTTTCGGACACAACGGCAACGACGACAGAATTCAAGCAAGGCAATCCGGACTTCGATTGAACATGACTTGATCTTGGGTTGGCTTTACAAACACACAATGGTTAAAATGGTTCACCCACGAACTAAAAAAAATCTTTTTCTCACGTGTGTGCATATTCTTTTCTTTCTAATTAAAAAAAAAAGAGATTTTATTTTCTTTTTTCTTTTCTTGCGCAAAATTATGTGTTTGCTTTTTGCTTTGCTCCTAGCATTCTCCCCCAGCATTGTCCATCATCCTTGAACTACGCTGGTCTGATTCTCTTAAAGGGATACGTAGGCAGCCTTTTGGCACGACCAAACCATCACCCAGAATACCATCTCACCGACACTCCATCAAAGGCAAAAACAATTCATCATCACCAACATCATCATTCTCCATCCAAAGCATGGACATTCTTCATCAAAAGCATCAAGGCATCCACCACCACAACACTAATCCATCCAACGGCAATGGTAAGTGAAGGTATGAATACATCCGAGGCTTTCCTCAAATCACACTGCACACAAAATCACTTTTTCTATTCTTACAAAAATTCTCTCTCATGCAACACTGCCTTCAAATCACATCACACCACAAGCACAATTTCTCTCATAACTGCCATTTCACATCTCATACATGTCACAAGCACATATACCTGCAAAGCACACTCTTAACAGGTACCACCACAAGGTCAACAGCATCTGCAACTCAAGGCACTTCATCCCCAACAGAAAGTGATCCGCTGTCAACTACGCCTGCATCCCACAGAGTCAAACAATTACAGTTCAATGACAACAACTCGGTCCGTGGTGAATCGCAAAATCACCACCTTTCCATCAAGCAACACAACAATATAACATATAGGCAGACGGAGCCTCGGTTCCCGCCATCAGCAAACGGATCCCGCATCAGCAAACGGATCCCGCTTCAGCAAACGGATCCCGCTTCCAGCAAACGGATCCCGCAATCAGCAAACGGATCCCGCTTCCAGCAAACGGATCCCGCCATCAGCAAACGGATCTCGCTATCAGCAAATAGGTCCCGCTTCCAGCAAACGGATCCCGCCATCAGCAAACGGATCCCACTTCCAGCAAACAGACCCCGCCATCAGCAAACGGATCCCGCTTCCAGCAAACGGATCCCGCCATCAGCAAACGGATCCCGCTTCTAGCAAACGGACCCCGCCATCAGCAAACGGATCTCGCTATCAGCAAACAGGTCCCGCTTCCAGCAAACGGATCCCCATATCCTGCTATCGGCCGCGGTGGGCCGCTTCGTGCCATCGAACACATTTTATTATCAAAAGCCGCTCACACAGGGAGGACACCTCTATCTCTTGCAATTTCAAATTCCTGCGTTATCGAGTCTTTGTTTTCTCTTGTCGATGTCCTCGGCGGTTGTCTTTCTTTCGTCGACGCGTTTTGCTTTCCAATCCACGTCGCCGAGGGGCTCTGTAGACACCCCGCCTTGGACCTCTCACCCCGATTACATACATAGTATTTTTATTTAACTTGTTTTTGTTAATTTCTGTTACTTCGGTTTAGTTCCTAACTGATTCCGTTAGTTTTGGACTAAACTGCATAACATAATTAATTTTAGAGTCATTCTGTCATTCTGTCTTTCTCAGACGCGGGCGCCTCCGATACTGTCCACGGCTCGCGCGCGCCTCTCGCCCCAAAAGCTGGAAGCGCGCGCCTCCCGATATGGCAGTAACGGATTGCACCATTTTTCCCTCCCTTTTCTTATTTACAACATCCTTTCTTGATCACAAAAAATACTCTTTTTACATCCACATTCATCCCCCCTTATTTTGTAACTCCCAAATCCTTTATTCTAGCATTTTCCCAAAAACAAATGATTTTATCTTTATTTCTTTTATTCTCTTTTATTTATTATTTTATTTATCTTATTTTTGATTGGTTAATTCCATTTCACATGGATGATCATCTTTTCCCTCCAAACATTTCCCTCCTATTTTTACCTATAAAACCCCCCTTCTTCTACCTTAGAAAAGGGACCTCAACATTTTCTCTCTAGCAAAAACTCTAGACTTTTAGGACTCTCTTTTTAGACCAAAATTTTATCATCTACAACTACACTATACATAAATTCTCCTAACAAGAGTTCTTAGTAACAAGACTCTACACAAATTGTTCTACAACAATTTCTCTACAACAACACCATTTTCAAGTCCAAGTTTGAAGTCCTCTTTCTTAAGGTACTTTATTCTTCTTGTCTTATTTTACATGTCTTAGTAATGTATGCAATCCCCATCAATTGGGACATGACCAAATGACCACTTTACTACATTAAAGTTGGTTAAGGTTATCTCCCTACATTTTAATCTCTACTTTAATTTACCATTATTTTCTTAATATAATTGTTAGAATAGTTTGACAAGTAATCTTTATCATTAAATAAATAAAACAATTATCTTTTATTTTCCTTTGTATATTTCCCCTTTCTTCTCATTGTAATTGTTAGCACTCGTATATTAATAAATCGAAGGACTTTCTCATGCATTAGAACACCAAAAGTAGCAAGACCCGCGTAAGCGGGGCGGAGTGGGTGTTTAAGTACTTTCCACTCCATCACCTAACCCCCGAACCCATCTTTTCCCGAATCTCTGGTTTTGTATATAAAGTTGGTTTTTTTTAGGTTTTTCTTATGTTCCTCTAAAACATAGGTGGCGACTCTTAAAATCAATTAGACATCCTAGGATAATTCACCGCTCTAGCCAAGTGGGGTTTTTCCGGGGCATCTACAACACGGGACACCCACATATATACAATCTTGAGTAATCTCCTAGAGATCCTGACCACATCTCTAACAGAGCCTTCATCCCAATACCAGAATTTAGAGTATGATTAGCCAAGTGAGCAGTCATCCTAATCGCCTCCACACAAAATTCTGTACTTAACAATGCTTGTGACAACAAATACCAAGCCTTTTCTGTCATTCCATTCAAGCCAATGTGACCCAATGTCATTTCCCAGGATTGAGTAACCTCCGCCTCAACCATTGACCCCGTTGCAATAGACACATCACCAACAACCGTAGACCCAAGAAGCTTGTACAATGTCCCCACCTTCTTTCCCTTCAATACCACCAAGTCACCTTTAATAGCCGATAGCTCGCCATTCGCAATGGATAAACTACACCCAAGGATATCCAAAGTGCCTAGTGAAATCAGGTTCTTCTTCAGTTCAGGAACATACCTGACATTCTGCAATTTTCGCAATACTCCATCAAACATCTTAACCTTAATAGCCCCAATACCCACAACCTTGCATGCAATATTATTCCCTAACAAGACTACTCCAGCAGCAGCCTTATATGAACAAAACCATGCCCGGTTGGGACTAATATGATAAGAACAACCCGAATCCAAAATCCAACTATCATGAATTTCGGTACCCGAATCACAAGCAGTAAGTGCATCACAGTCACTGTCATCACTAGTGTTTTCAAACACTACTCCAGCTTCACCTTTTGTCTTCGCGGTTGTATCCCCTTGGTTTGGACAAAACCTTCTAATGTGTCCCTTCTCCTTGCACCCATGACATATCACATTCTTTTGCCATTCACTTGAACCGGATTGACCCTTCCTTGACTTTCTGCCGCTTCTAGCTACTAACCCATCACCTTGAGATTCGGAACTTGTTGAGGTCAAGTGCGTCTCAATGACTTCCCGTTGTAGTAGAGCGTTCTTGATCTCTTCCATAGAGATCTCATCCTTGCCAAACAACACTGTCTCTCTAAAATGCATGTATTTCGGAGGTAGAGAACAAAGCAATTTTACCACCAATTGCTCATCATCAATCACGACATCGACATTCTTCAAGTCCATAACCAAGCCATCAAACTCATCAAGATGATTTTTCAAGAACTCACCTGTTTTGAGTTTGCACTCCTCGAGTTTCTTCATTAGTAGCAACCTGTTACTAATGCTCTTGGTCATGTACAATTGCTCAAGCCTAACCCAAAGCCCTGCCGCGGTCTTCTCACTCACAACCTCCCTCAATACCTCATCTTTGAGACTCAAGTGTAAGAGAGATAAAGCTTTCTCGTCCATATCATCAAATTGTTCATCCGTCAAGCTTGCCGGCTTTCTCGCCTTCCCAAGCAAAGCCTTGACACAATTTTTACCCACCAAGATTGCTCGCATCTTCACTTGCCACAAACCAAAATTGACCTTGTGGTCGAATTTCTCAATTTCGTACTTCCCTGCCATCGTTACCAATAAGCAATACAAGATCCACAAACCGAAGCTCTAGATACCAATTGTAAGGATTTTAAGGCCCAAACACAATTGCTTGATTGATAAAGATGAAAGCACAAAATAACAAAATAGCAAGAACGAAACAAAATTGAAAAATAGATGAACAGAAGAGATTGTACGTGGTTCACCAACTTGGTTACGTCCACAGGCGGCGGAGAATCAATTCACTATAATCAAGAAGAGTACAAGGAGAATCAAGGTGAAAACCTTTCACACAATCTCATAATCTCTCACAATAGTGAATAACCTAGCTTTTCTATCAATCTCTCTCTCTACAAGGCTTCCAAGTCACAAGAATAGGTCTGGAGGCTTGTCTATATTTATACACGAAATATAGACCCAACCCTAGAAGAATAGGAGTCCAAATCATAGCCAAAATCACTTTCCTTTTTGAATTCGGAAACCCAGTCCCGACACCATGTGCGACCGCCCAAAACAACATGTGCGGTCGCCCAAGCAAGCTGGAACGATTCTGGCCTTGAACAAGCCGATGTGTGCGGTCGCCGATATCCCTTTGTGCGGCCGCCCACCTATGCTGTCGGCGTCTTCCTTCTTCGTTGCAAGACGATCAAAACCAAGTCCAATTGAGAGTGACACTCAACAAGATTTTATGACTCCAAGCCATTAATCTAAATATGGAGCGGACTTCGCATTTTGATAGGTGGTAAATATGTCATTCTAAATGAGCTTTACCTCAATACTTTCTATCAAGAGAAATCCAATATTTCTTGTTATAGATCGTATCCTATCATATATGCAAGGTTACTTGTGTAACTTTGAACGGTTTTTCACAAATCCTTGTGAAAGTTTGTTCAACTTCCATCTTAGGTTCGTTGTAATTTTTCTAGGTCTCGAACCATTCGAGATATATTTTACTCCCACTGATTCTTTTAGAGATAAACAATTTATCTAGAAAATTACCATCATAAGCAATAAACGATTTGTTTCTTATAAGTAAAATAATATCCTCAAGTTTCCTTAGGAAATCCCATGAAAATACATTTATTAGATTTAAGTGTGAGCTTGTTCCAAACAAGTATTTTCGCAAAAGTCTCACTTTCTTAAATCTTAATGAAAGACAAACTGAGTTTTCTTTCATTCCATATCACATATGGTTCATTTGAACCTATTTTGATGGAACTCAAATTAGTGTAATTATAGAAGTTTCCAATAAATCCAAAATAAATAATGGAAGATCAATTTGACTTTTATCATCTAATGAACCATATCCAATAAGGTTCAATTCCTCCATTTAGACACATCATTCAAAATGGTGTTCTTGGTGGAGTTAATTGTGAAACAATTTCACAATCATAAAGATGATTGTTAAATACTTGGTTCAATTATTCATCATCACGATCGAATCGGAATCTTTGAATAGTTTTGCCAAGTGGTACAAAAATCCTCTTTTAGCATTGTCACTTAATAAACCATATACATCAACATGTATTAGGTTTAATAAGTCACTAGCCCTTTTACTACTCCTAGTAAAATATATTTTGGTCCAAGTAAATAGGATTTGCATATATCATATGATTCAAAATCGTATGACTTTAAAACTCCGTCCCATGGAATTTTAGATATGCGTCTCTAATTTATTTGATCAAAACAATAATGCCTTGAGAATTTAATTATTTATGTTATAGCCTTATATATTATCTTGTTCTTCAAGATTTAAGATATTAGATTTATTTACATGATTTGACAATACGATAAAGCAAATCATAATAAATAAAGCACTTTCTTATTCTCAATAAGAAATAAATATCCTTCATTATCTTATAAAAAAATAATACTTTCTACTTAATAAATAAAGCCACTTCATAAGTGTTCTACGAACAATGTTGCAACTCTTGCATCATTACCATTCGTAGATTAACTTTACTTTTAAGTAGTCTTTCAATTTACTAATTCTTGCACATTTTTTACAAATTGGGATCAAATCCGGTATTCAATACCCAATAATTAAAATTTAGAAATATTAATTTTATAACGTAAATGTCCGAAGTGGTAGTCTCACTACCATTCACTTTCTTTGATCATCCAGAATTTCGATTACAATTTTAAATGGTCAATCCTATTGCCACGTTACCAAATTGTACTATTTAGAGTGATAACTTTAGCCACAATTATTTCCTTTAGGTTTACCAACATTTGACTTACCTTTATCTTTTTAATCCTCTTTCCTTTTAGAAATCCATTAAGTCAAAATCAAATTTTCGACTTAGATCATTATCTTTCCGCACTTTAGTTCAGATATTGAGAGCACAAACTGTACGGCCGAAACTAAGCCAAAAGGCATCCACAATTCTGTACATCATTCAGAAATTTAGAGAACCGTCCATACGGCCGAAACTAAGCCAAAAGGCATCCACATTTCCGTATGAATCTGTAGTCTTGTTTCTAAATTCTATGTCTCATCAATTTAATTGATTTCAACAATCAAGAACAATTCATGATTCTGATTTCAATTTATCTGAATTCTGAATTGACATTACTTTTCAGAAAACACGGTTTCGCAAACCAGCCATCCTAAACTAGATTCAACCCAAAATAGTTTTGAACTTGACATTTAATTTCAGTAAACACGGTTTCTAAAACCAGTCATCTGAAAATTAAATTCAACTCAAAATATTTATCATAAAAGCGGTAGATTTTAAATTTCCAAAATTTACCTCAAAATTGCTTTCCTTGATTCAATTTGGATTTGGTGTTCATGGTGATCGAATCATCATGATCATCAAAACCCAGAATAAACAATTTATTCATGAATCTAAGATCATCAACAAGTTAATCAAATTAAATTTTGATGATCCTACGGAACATATTAAGCAAATTAATATTGCAATTTATAATACTTAAGATTATTAAGAATGTATAATTTCCGTTTTTGCTTTAGAACAATTCTTAAGCTCATGATCCAATCAAAGAAATTAATTTCATTCTCATTTAACTTTTCCTTTTAAAGAACAGATCGCCATAATAAACATAATTAAAGCATAATATAACATTCTACATAAATATGCAAATAAATATACACCTGTATTTCATACCAATCATTTAAGAGATAAATTATTTGTATTTTATAAATACTCCCACTAAATTATATAACCTTCAAATACTACAATTGTATAATATAATTTTAAGTGGGCTAAGATCCATATTTCACTTGATCTTACGTCCGCGAGGGCAAGATGCATAAGACCAAGCTATTTAGGTAGATAACTCCTTATCAATCACATCATATGTGAATCTTAGATCTTTTATGAGATTGTGTAGATACCCCGGGGGGAAACCACGGCTTTAGGCTAGAGCGCGTGATGTATCCTAGGATGTCTAACTTGTTTTTAGAGTCGCCACCTATGTTTTGAGGAACATAAGAAAAACCTATTGATTGTAGCCTAAGTTTGATTACGAAAACAGAGATTCCTTGTTTTGAGGTTCGGGGGTTAGATTACGAGATGGGAAGTACCGAAACACCCATCTCGCCCAACTAAAGTTGGTCTTGCTTGATCAAAATCTACATGAATGGAAATGTTCTTCTTCTTCTTCTTTAAGTCATGAAAAGGGGGGATTTAAAATAGGATTTGGAATGTAGGAGATAACTCCTTAACCAACCTCAATGAGATGAGGTGATCATTAGAGTCATGTCCCAAAATGATTTGGGTGATTGCACATTTGATTAAAATAAAAAGAGAGAGAGGAGATGAAGTAGAAAAGAAAGGAAAAGATGGACTTTTACCTACAATTTGAAGAACTTCAAATATTGCTTGGAGAGATCCTTGGAGAACCTTTAGAAAGTAATTTTGGTATAGTTTTTGTAAGTTCAATTTTCGGTTGATTTTCCGACCTTTGATTTTCCGATCCTTGAAAATGGAGGTAAAGAGAGGTTTTTATAGGTGAAAGAGGGGTGTTTTTGGTGCCAAAACTCAGTCACCAAGAAATCCTTCCCGGGCAAAATCCTGTAAATTGAGCAAGGGAGGGAATCCTGGCCAGAAATCTGTAACTGACGCCCAGAGGCGCGCGCTTCCTGCTTTGGGGGCGGGAGGCGCGCGCGTCTGGATCCTCCTGTCGGAGGCGCGCGACTCAGAGAAGGCAATTTTGACAGAATGGACTAGAAAGTCAGCCCTGTCATTCAGTTTAGTCCCTGGACTTAACGAAGTTAGTCAGGAACTTAACGGAAGTGACAGAAACTAACGAGAAACACTTAAAATGGGGAGAAACACAAGATCAAATGTGCAATCGGGGTGAGCGGTCCAAGGCGGAGTGTCTACAGAGCCCCTCGGCGACGTGGACTGCAAAGCAAAACGCGTCGACGAAAGTTAAAAACACCCGCCGAGGACATCACCAAGAAAAAGCAAAGACTCGATGAAAGCAGGAATTTGAAATTGCGAGAGATAGTGGTGCGCTCCCTGTGTGAGCGGCTTTTGCTGGAGTGCCGACTTGGGGCTCATGGGAGCTTGTCTCTATATGGACCGAGTTGCCGACTTGGAGCTCATGGGAGCTTGTCTCGATATGGACCGAGTTGCCGACTTGGAGCCGCATCTGCTTACGTTGTTGACTTTGTGGGGTGTGGGCACAGTTGGCCGCGACCAAAAAAAAAATGTTCCTGCTGGGGATGAAATGTTGAGATTCACTCTCGAGGGGGGTGTGGCACCCGTGACAGAACTTAGGGAGTTCGGAAATTTGAAGAGGACAGCCTACTTTTGAGCGGGAGTTTCTATCCTACTTTCGATTTTTGACATGCCTTAAGGGCGGACCAAAAGAATGTGTGCCCAACTGGGTGTCCGAGGACAGGGGCTGTGACTTAATTTAGGTTGGAGATCTCTGACAAAGCCCTTTTCTTGAGGCGATTTAGACCTGGGAGGCGCGCGCCTTCCTATGTGGGCTTGGGACGCGCGCGCACTTCAGACTGCTGGCGGGTGGCGCGCGCGTCTGGGAGGCGGAATTCCGGGCTTGACATTTGCTGACCAAAAGAGCCCCCAACAGCTATAATATCATCTTCTGTTCGACCACTTGATCCTCACAGCTCCTTTCTGCCATTTTTGAACATCATATTATTGCTTAACTTTGCTTGTGATCAACATTTTCCATGGCTTCCAATTCTTTTGCCCTTGATGCCAAGGTTGTTAGTGAGTATGAAAAGGACTTGGGCACTTTTGTGTATTCTTTCAAGACCCATCCCAAGAAGGCCTTCATTAAAGACTTCGGGTTTCGAATTCTTTTCACCTTGCGGACGTTGAAGCCGGATTGGGATTTGTTGAGAGCTGCCGCGGCTTTCTGGGATTGCGACAGCCATACCTTCAACCTTTCAGCTAATGAAATGGTGCCGACTGTTGACGATTTTGGGGCCATCCTTGGCATGCCTCTGGCCGGTCGGATTGCCGTCCCTAAATATCACCGCGGTGCCATTGGCTCTTGGGTTGGGTTACTGAATCTCCCTGCTGAGGACGTGAGGAAGATGTTGCATGGTACTGTGATTGACATAACTGAATTGCCGATGTTCTTCAGTTTACACTCGGAGGACCCGGTGGTTCAATCTTTCAAAAGAAATGCCATGGCCGTTTGTCTCTTCAGCGAAGTACTGTTTGTTACACCCTTCGGGACTGCGGACGCGCAGTTGGCTGAGATTATTTTGCAAGCTAAGGAGCAGCAATTTAGTGTGATCCCTCTTATTGTAGGGGAGACGTTGCACGGCCTTGATGAGTTGCATAGGACGGGCAAGATGTGTCGGGGAAGCCCTTTGCTCTTGACCATATGGCTCCGAGAACACTTCAGAATTTATTCTCCGGATGGTGATTTGTCTCCTTTTGCTGTTCATAGGAGGAAGTTGTTGATCCGGGATTTATCTGAAGATGATTGGAAGAAATTCTTTGCCTCTCGGGTGACCGCCGATATTGAGTGGTGTCCTCCTTCTTGGGGTCTTCGTCCTTTTGTAGAATGGACTCTTGGTTTTCAGCACGTGGTTGTACCCGGTTTGAGAGATTCTTCATTTTACCAGCCAGAGCGGGTTCTGCGGCAGTTCGGTCGCCAACAGACAATTCCTTTTCCGAGGGATGGAACGCTTCGTCCAGTTGCTTACATGGGTCCTGACTTCTCGAGTGAGCTTCAGTCGGCTTGGGGAGATGACCGCAATCGTTGGGCTTTTGCTCCTCTGCATCGGGGGAGTGTCTTCCTCCCCGAGAGCTACTTGGACTATTTATTTGGCACCCTTTACCGCGGCATCACTTGGGTTGATGTGCTTCGTGCCGAGTTGTTGGGACAGGGTTTTGAGCCTAGCAGCAGTTTGAGATATAGAGAGGCTGCTGCTGATTCGAGTAACATTCTCGCTGACCCTTTCGGTACTCCTTTGGATGACTTTTATTCTAGGAGACGTGTTGCAGCACAGAAGGTTTCGGTGCGTATTAGTGCTCCTTTGTTACCCAAGAAGAAAAGGATTGAGAGACGATCGGGTGGTCCTTCGAAAGCTAAGAGAAAATTGGATTTTTCTTAGTACCCTAAGAGATTGCAATTAGACCACTTTGTTTTAGGATTTAATATTTTGATGTCTTTTGTTGCTCAATAAATCCGTTGTAATGGTTTGAACAATTCATTGAATGAATAAAAATTGCATTTTGTTATTTGAACTGAATTGGGTATTTTTGATATGTTTTAGACCGCACCCGAAGGTTGCCTACGTTCCTCCAGTTGGGAGGCTCAGGTCTTCGTAGTTCAAACAAACAAAGACCATTTTTTTTTTTTTTGTGCACCCTGTTTTTTGCCTAGACCGCCCTTGCGGGTTTTCAATCTAGCGGGCTTCTTTTTTGCACGTGCTCTAATTTTTGCCTAGGCCGCCCTTGCGGGTTTTCAACCTAGCGAGCGAATTTTTTTTTTTTTTTTTTTTTTTTTAATGGTCTTTGTTTATTAAGCGTAGAACCTCTTGAGCTTGTCGAGGTTGACCTCCTTTGGCAGCTGGTCACCATCTAAATCCACGAGCCGAACTGCACCGCCGCTTAGTATCTTTTTTACCACGTACGGACCGATCCATCGGGGTCCCCATTTCCCCAGGGGATTCATGGCATTAGGAGGATGTTGTCTTAAGACCAAGTCTCCCACATTGATGTTTCGAGGCCTCACTTTTTTGTTGAAAGCTCTTGCCATCCTTTGCTGATATGCACTCGTGCGTTCGAGTGCTCTTAATCTCTTCTCGTCGAGTAAGGCTAGCTGTTCGTATCGAATTTGCATCCAGTTGACCTCGTTGACTTGATTCTCGAGGAGGACCCGTAGAGATGGGACTTCAAGTTCGATAGGGAGTACGGCTTCAGAACCATAGACCAATGCATAAGGAGTTTCTCCTGTTGCGGATCGTATTGATGTGCGGTAGCCCCACAATGCTAATGGTAGTTTCTCGGGCCAATCCCTTCCTGTTGAGGCCATTTTCTTGACGATGGTCTCGATGGTCTTATTTGCTGCTTCGACTGCACCATTTGCTTGGGGCCGGTAAGGAGATGACTTGTGCTTGGTGATCTTGTATTCTACCAAAAGTGCATCCATTTCCTTCTCAAAGTGAGAGCCGTTGTCGGAAATGATTTCATGAGGCACGCCGTATCGGCACATGATATTAATCTTTACAAATTCGGCCACCTTTTTGGCGTTGAGGGTTCGATAGGCTTGTGCTTCGACCCACTTTGTGAAGTAGTCGACTGCCACTAGGACGAATGACTGCCCATTGCTCCCGGCAGGATGGACTTTACCGATGATGTCTATCCCCCAACAAGAGAAAGGCCAAGGTGTGACCATGTTGTAAAGTTGTGAGGGTGGAGCATGTTGCAGATTAGCGTGGAATTGGCACACCTTTTGACTTTCTCGATACAGTCTCGTTCCATAGTGCTCCAATAGTAACCAATGCGAAGTATCTTCTTGACCAGCATAAACCCATTCATGTGGGGTCCACATTCTCCTTCGTGCACTTCACACATTATCTCTTGAGCTTCGGTCTCATTGGCGCATAGGAGATTGATCCCGTCGTGGTGCCTTTTATAGACTCGGTCCCCAATCAGTACGTACCGAGAGGCTAACCTTTGCAGAGCTGCTTGAGACTTCTTATTGATGTTCTCGGGATAAGTGCCGTCTTTGAGGAAGTTCATGATACCCGAATACCACGGAGAGTTTGTTTGAACCTCATTGATCTCGATACTCATGCAATATGCCGGACTGTTCCTTCGAGCAATTTTGAAAGTCTTCACCATTTTCCCTTTGGGCATCTCAACTAATGAAGCTATAGTGGCCAGTGCATCGGCGAATCGATTCTTATCCCTTGGCAGGTAGTTGAAAGTGATCTCTTGGAATTGTTCAACCAGTTCTTCAAGGTGCTGACCATACTATTGGAGAGTCGGGTCTTGGGTTCGCCATTTACCCGATTGCTGATTGATAAGGAGCAAAGAGTCGCCGAACACTTCTAGTTCCGTGACGTTTCTTTCGAGAGCTGCTTCGAGCCCTGCTATGCATGCTTCGTACTCGGCAATGTTGTTGGTAGCTTCGAATTCCAGGCGTATGGCAATAGGAGTGTAGATGTCTTTTGGATCGACAAGCAATACCCCTATACCAAAACCGTGTTTATTGGCGGCGCCATCGAAAAAAAGTTGCCACTTGTCTTCCTCGGTTGTGGTGCAAATTAAATGCTCGTCGGGGAACTGTACATCTTCCCCCTTCACTTCGTCACACGGGAATTCGGCAAGCTGGTCACTGAACACTTTCTCCCTGACGGATTTTAGTGTGACGTAAGTGATATCATAGCCGGCGAGCATGAAGTACCATTTGGCTATTCTTGTTGACATGAAAGGCTTCTCGAAGATGTAGCGGAGCGGGTCCACCTTTGCTACTAGCTTGATCGGAAAAGCTTCCATATAGTGTTTGAGCTTTTGAGTGACCCAAACCAATGCTGCACATGACTTCTCTAAGACAGAGTAGTTCTTTTCGCCTCCTTGGAACCGACGACTGACAAAATAAATGGCGTTTTCCTTTGTGGACTACCGTTGCTCTTGTGCTAACATAGCTCCTAGGGCTTCATCATTAACAGTGAGATAGAGTAACAGAGGTTTCTCTTTGTGCGGCGGAACTAGAACAGGAGGGCATGTTAAGTAATGCTTCACTTGATCGAAGGCTTCTTGGCACGCGTCGGTCCATTCTAGAGCTACATTCTTCTTGAGTAACTTGAAGATTGGCTCGCACATGGAAGTGAGTTGGTGCACAAACCGACTGATGTATTGTAGTCTGCCCATGAAACCTTTAATCTCTTTCTGCGTCTTTGGAGGAGGCATGTCAATGATTGCCTTGATTTTGGAGGGGTCTACTTCGATTCCCCTTTCAGTGACCATATAACCAAGAACTTTGCCTCGGGTAACCCCGAATGTGCACTTTGCAGGGTTGAGCCTCATCTTGTGTTGACGAAGCCTTTCGAAGAACTTGCGGAGATCGATTAAATATTGACCATCGGTTCCTTTGGAGTGAATGATCATGTCGTCCACATAGACCTCGATTTCTTTGTGAATCATATCGTGGAACAAGTCTGTCACGGCTCTTTGGTAGGAAGCCCCAGCATTTCTTAACCCAAATGGCATGACTGTGTAGCAAAAGGTACCCCACGGTGTTGTGAAGGCTGTCTTATGTTGATCTTCCTCGGCCATGAGAATCTGATTGTACCCAGCGAACCCATCCACGAATGAGCGAACCTCGTAGGTAGCAGTGGAGTCGACTAGCATGTCGATATTAGGGAGTGGAAAATCATCCTTTGGGGAAGCTTTGTTTAAATCCCGGAAGTCTACACAAACTCGAACCTTGCCGTTCGCCTTCTTGACCATCACAATGTTGGCTAACCACGTCGGATACTCGATAACCTTGATGAAACCCACACTGAGGAGCTTCTCAATCTCTTCTTTGACCTGCAGAGACCATTCTGGCTTGATCTTTCTGAGCTTCTGTTTTACTGGCCTGGCATCTTCTCTGATCGGAATCCTGTGCTCTGCTACTTTTCTGTCTAAACCCGGCATGTCTTTGTATGACCATGCGAACACATCCACGAACTCCCGTAGTAATGCAGTCAATCTGTCTCTGTCGTCTCCCTTGAAGAAGCTTCCAATCTTGGTTTCTTTTGGCTCTTCTTCGGTACCCAGATTAACAACATGCAATTCTTCGTCAGCCTTTGGACCATTCTCGCCACGACTACGGACTTGTTGAGCAAGTTCATTTAAGTATGTTGTGTTTTCGTGGTCTATTTCATCATAATTTGAATCGTTATTAACTTGTTCGTTAAGTTCATTATTAGTTAATTCATCATTTATGATGTTTGCAATCTCAGGGTACTCAGAAATATCAAATTTTTCATCAGCAAAGAAAGGAAACACACGCTCGGCTATGGCCTCCAAATCCTCTTGGGTGAGGGTATTAGAGACACTCTCGGACTCGAAAGTAATGGTGAGTTGCTCTTCCTTTGTTGCTGTGCGGGGTATGCAACCCATTTCTTGGACTAAGAATTCCTTGGATACCACGGGCCCTTTTGTTGAATACCAATTGTTGATCGGCTCAGAGCTTGGCGGGATCTCACTGATAGTCTCGTTCATGATGACGGTGTCATGGATGGCGTTAACTTGGCATTCATTCATCATGGCAAGCTCTTCAAACATGGAGGCTAAATCTGTCGGTTCTTCCCCCACGGTGATTTCTGTCTCGGACTCTATAGTCATCTTCCTCCCCCACCATTCACGGGGCGACATGGGAGTCGGTTCCCTTTCGGATTTCTGGATCTCACAATCGGAGAAGATTTCGAGGCCGGGCTTTTTGACGCCCTTATTGTTAACCCACGGCTCGGGAAAGATCATGTATGGAATGTTTTCCCCTTAGCGGACAAAATAACCATTCAACGTCTTGCGGTAAGGCCTTAGATTAGGGACTTCATAACGGCGGCCTTCTCTACGAGCTCGGGCCTTTTCGTTCTTGATTGCTTGCTCTTGTTTCAAGTCTTCTTTGGAAGGCTCATACCCCAAACCGAAGGTGTTCTTGACAAATGGGACTTGGACGGGATTCCTTGTTGATATTTCCCTAAGCCTAAACCAGGGAAGTAGTCCATATTCCTCATCATACGGAGGACTTTGTGATTGCTGGGGGTCCATGATTCGTTTCCCCCTTCTTTGTCAATGGCGTTGATTGAGACGCCGGAGAGAGTGGAGTCTGGTAGACCATGCTGAATTTGGTGGACGGGCTCACCTTTTCTGTGGATAGTGATGTTTTCAGCCATTACGGTCACTATTTCATCACCATTTCGGATCTTGACACATTGGTGGAGAGTTGACGGTACGGCATTAGCACTATGAATCCATGGTCGACCCAACAGTAAGTTGAACGAGGCCGGGATATCAAGTACTTGGAATGGAACGGACATGACCATGCTCCCAAACTCAATGTCTATTTCGATCATACCCATGACTGTACGGGCGGTGCTGTCATAACCTCGGATTACTTGAGTAGAAGGCTTCAAATCAGAATCCTTAAGCCCCAGTATGCCCATGATTCTACCAGGCATGAGATTGAGCGCGGAACCACCGTCCACTAAGACTCTTGAGACGGGCCTCCCCCTTGCTCGTACCTTGAGGTAAATAGCTTCGTTGTGGTCGGAACCAAACGGTGGAAGGTCCATATCGGCAAAGGTGATGACGTTGCTAAAATGAATGTGACCAATCATTGCTGTGAGGTCCTCGGGAGTAGTATCGGGAGAAACTGTTGTATCATCGAGATTGCGGATGACAAGATCTCGGTGTTTCTTCGAGGATGCAATGAGGTCCCAAATAGAGATGTTGGCTTGAGTTTTCTTGAGTTGGACAAGTAGAGGATCTTCGGGAGTGTCGCGAGCTTGCGGTCTTTGAGAAGAGGAGCTCGGTGCGGAAGTGGAAGGGTTGCTTGCTATGACTCGACCGGATCGAGTTAGCATGTTGACGTTCCCATCTTGCTTCTTTTTCCTATTCTCTAGTACTTCCCTCATTACCTCATCGTAAGTCACTACATAACAAGAATTGTCAAGTTTATTCATAACATTGGGGCCCCCATTCACAATTGGGATTGAATGGGTGGTCCCCTCGAGTTCTCCTATCTCTATTACATTGACATGCTCGTCATTATTCACTACAAATTCTTTCTTATCTATGAGATCTTGAATGACATTGCGGAGAATGAAGCAATCCTCGGTGGTGTGGCCGCTATATTGGTGATAGCCACAATATTTGTGGTGAGCATGATTGGAGTTGATCGTCTTGGGTTGGTACCCTTGCAAGGGTGTGACTTGACCCTTTGCCTTGAGGACCTCGAACACTTCGGTTTGAGTCATGCCTTGGAGAGGCGTGTAGACACGGTCACTTCGGGACTTCTTCCCTTGAGGTGGAGGAACCTTTTTGTAATTCCCCTTGTCAATAGTGACGGCGTTGACCGAGGCCTCTTTTGTGGAGCTGGAAGCGGCCTTGTAGCGGTAAGTAGGAGTGGACTTCTTAATCTCCTTGAGCAAGTCATCCATGCGTACCCCCGCCTCATACATTTGGGAGAAGTCGGAGTAGCAAGCCCCACTTAGGTGGGTGCGGAGATCAATCTTGAGGCACTTGAGAAATATGTCCATTTGCTCTTTTGTGTTCGACCTTTCAACAATTTCAGAAAGTTTGTCATTCCATCTCCTTGTGAAGTCGATGAAGGACTCATTGTCTCGTTGAGTAGTGTTCTCTAGCTCTTTCCTTGTGGGTCGGTGAGTGGTGTTGCCTTGGTATTGGTTCTTGAAGGCAAGCATGGCGGAGTCCCAATCAAGACGGACAGTGAGCGGGAGAGTAGCATACCAATCTTTTGCTGCCCCCTCGAGAGTGAGAGGAAAGCATTGAGCCATCACCTTGGTGGAGACCTTCTTTGGAACCATTGCCCAAATATAAGTCTCAATGTGAGCCATAGGACAAGAGTTGCCCTTGAATTTGCTTATGTCGGGCATCTTGAACTTATCGGGAAGAGCGGCCATAGTACTCATGAGGATGGATGATTGATAAAGGCTTGTGTCGGAGCCTTTCCCCATGTTGAGCCCATTGAATTTTTGGTCGATGTAGGCCATGATAGAATCCACCATTTTGGGCTCATTGTTCTCGTAACTTGGTTCCCCCGTCTTCTTGGTGCGGGTGTTGACATAAGGACTCTTGAACAAACCCTCGGTCCACTCGGATTCATCATCATTGTTCTTGTTCTTTCCCTTGGCAAGGTTGGTGAGCTTTTCTTTCATTAGCTCCATTTCGGCCTCGTGGGCCTCCCTTTGGCTGTCGAGGTGGGATTGCCAAATGTCATCTTTGCTTTGGGCCTCCTTGTTAAGGGTGGAGACTTGCTCTTGGAGGAGTTGGACCATAGTTGAGAGCTGTTCGAGAGACATGGTGTTGCTGCTGCCGGTCATGGTTGATGTCGGAGCTGTTGGAGTGATCTCTTCACGGACTAACCGATTTGCTGAATCCCGGTAGACTTTGTAAGTACCAATTGAACCTATATTGCAGAAGAGGCCCTTGTCAGTCTTGAGTAACACTTGCGGTCCATGAAGAGGCTTAGAACACACAGTTGGGCACACGACTCGAACCACAAAAGAAAAGACTCTTTTTTTTTTATTTTATAAGTCGGAGGGAATGAATCCCTTTTGGGGTTTCTAAGAAGATAATGGAATCGTCACACTAGTATATAGACCATCTCGCGGTCCCATATACTCATCGGATTCCATCGCGCTTGTGAATCCTACATGTATCGGGATTAAACTAAATTAATGTAGTAAAGCATACATGCGGGGACGGATTTTTATTTTCGTCCAAAATAACCACTTTTGGGGACGGATTTTTATTTCGTCCATTGCAACAAGTTGGCATGTATGATTTGAAGACATTAGTTTAGGGAAATCTCGGCACATGGAAACCGACTTGAGTCACGGAGTGTTAGACCCTAACTAGAATTGTGTGGTTTGTGCTCGGCTTGAATATGAGGCTCAAAGGTCACCCCCGGCATGTAGTCTTGAACTACGCCACGGGCTGAGGTTTACCGCTTCGAAAGAGCCAAGGTCTGGTGGAGCTTGAAACTTTCTAGGACGGGCCTCGACGGGTTTGGGGTTGGACTTGTGCGACTCGATAGTGAGCAGTTCATAGGAATATGTGCATGTAGTGTGAGGTCTAACAAGTGACAAAAACTTTTTTTTTTTTTTTTTTTTTGAAAAGAAAGAAAAACACACAAAACACATAAGCACATAAAATTACAACTCCCGAATCACCCGGGTGACCGGTAAATAAAACACAAAATTAAAACAGTCCGAGGGTTCAATTCTGTTCTGATGCAGGCAACTGTGCCCACACCCCACTGTTCTGCTCAGTCACTGAAACCTGTTTCTGTTCTGGAAACCAACCCAGAAGCGTGCGCCTCTGAGTGCTGATATGGGACGCGCGCGCATGGCGCAATGCTTATGGAAGGCGCGCGCTTCTGGGGCACACCTGTCAGAATGTCAGACTTTGGACTCAGGGGATTGCCCTGGTCCCATGTTCATATTGTAACCCCTGCAGAAGTGATTAGTGCAGAATAACAGAAGAAGAAGATGAAGAATATGAAGAAGTGGGCGATTCTGGTTCTTGATGCGGGATGCGCGCGCCTTAGGCTTAAAAGGCCAGACGCGCGCGCCTCCCCCATCAGGAAACAGAATGCCCAGAAAAGATGTAGATTTCGATCAGAATGCAAGTTTAACCCTCAAAATCTCCCCAGCGGAGTCGCCACTGTAGATACCCCGGGGGGAAACCACGGCTTTAGGCTAGAGCGCGTGATGTATCCTAGGATGTCTAACTTGTTTTTAGAGTCGCCACCTATGTTTTGAGGAACATAAGAAAAACCTATTGATTGTAGCCTAAGTTTGATTACGAAAACAGAGATTCCTTGTTTTGAGGTTCGGGGGTTAGATTACGAGATGGGAAGTACCGAAACACCCATCTCGCCCAACTAAAGTTGGTCTTGCTTGATCAAAATCTACATGAATGGAAATGTTCTTCTTCTTCTTCTTTAAGTCATGAAAAGGGGGGATTTAAAATAAGATTTGGAATGTAGGAGATAACTCCTTAACCAACCTCAATGAGATGAGGTGATCATTAGAGTCATGTCCCAAAATGATTTGGGTGATTGCACATTTGATTAAAATAAAAAGAGAGAGAGGAGATGAAGTAGAAAAGAAAGGAAAAGATGGACTTTTACCTACAATTTGAAGAACTTCAAATATTGCTTGGAGAGATCCTTGGAGAACCTTTAGAAAGTGATTTTGGTATAGTTTTTGTAAGTTCAATTTTCGGTTGATTTTCCGACCTTTGATTTTCCGATCCTTGAAAATGGAGGTAAAGAGAGGTTTTTATAGGTGAAATAGGGGTGTTTTTGGTGCCAAAACTCAGTCACCAAGAAATCCTTCCCCGGGCAAAATCCTGTAAATTGAGCAAGGGAGGGAATCCTGGCCAGAAATCTGTAACTGACGCCCAGAGGCGCGCGCTTCCTGCTTTGGGGGCGGGAGGCGCGAACGTCTGGATCCTCCTGTCGGAGGCGCGCGACTCAGAGAAGGCAATTTTGACAGAATGGACTAGAAAGTCAGCCCTGTCATTCAGTTTAGTCCCTGGACTTAACGAAGTTAGTCAGGAACTTAATGGAAGTGACAGAAACTAACGAGAAACACTTAAAATGGGGAGAAACACAAGATCAAATGTGCAATCGGGGTGACCGGTCCAAGGCGGGGTGTCTACAGATTGTTAGAAATCTTATGTCAGACATGTTTTAATCTCATCTGTGTCTTAGGCCCATAACTCTTATGATAGCCTAATTAAATCAAACCACGTTAAACGCATAGGAATCACTCTTTCACTCATCATGCTCATACACTGATAGAATTAATGCTCCTCGCGATGGTTAGAGCATGCATAAAAATACCCGGTGTACTCACATGTGTTTTAATAATGGATTGGCACTTGACTTAAATTTTAAGAAGGTTCTTTCATATAGCAACGCGCATAATCAAAAGTATAATTAATCCAATTAATTAATGAATAGATACTATGTGAATATAATTATGAATTTTAGATTTTCATAGAGTCCCACTCTTTGGTATAATACATGTTGAATAATAAATTCTTTCATAGAGTCCAACTCTATTAAGAATACATTACTTCATAGAATCCAATTCCATGAACAATACGTATTCTACAATGCATCTCCAAGTCTGAAAATCACGAATTCAGAAATCTGCACTACACACGAACTACACGAAAAATCTGCACGAATTCGTGCATTGCACGCGAACTGCATGAAAATTCTGGACTGCACGTGCGATGCACGTATTCTGCATGAAAATTCTGCACAAAACGTGTATTGCACGCGAACCGCACGATCGCAATTTATCAAATCTTGATCCTTTAAGAATTCAACTATTTATGATAATCAAATTATCATAAACATCAAACCCTAAGAACAAACAATTTGTTCTTCAAGATCAAGAATCATCAATTCAATAATCCAATTAAAGAAATTGATGATCCGATAAATAGATTAATAATATTAATAAAGCAACTTGAAAACCTTGTTCATAATCATACTATATCAAATATATAATTGTTTCACCAAACAATTCACATAAATCACTTATTCTAAATTCTATCATGCTAGATCATATAATCAAATCATATATCAAACATGATAATATTAAAATAACCATACATGAATGGGGCTCTGTGTCGTGCCCCAACCCGTGGTCCTACTTGGCCCCACGTTCGGGACACGCACGGAAGACGTCATAAAATATTTTAGAATTTTTTTTCAAAATGTACTTTCATAAAAGTTTCATATAACCAACTCTTTAAAGTTGAAAACTTTGATTTCATCACACACAAACTATTTTACCAACACAAGTACCTTGCACCAAGGGCTTACACACTTTTACAAAATTTACAATCACCAACATGTTCCAAAAATAGGTAATATAAGATGAAGTCACGGTTACACTACCCAAAAGGTTATACATTTACATAATGTAGCATTTACATAACACATGTCCCAAAATGTCTTACCCAAAATCACCACCACGACGTCCTCCCTTGTGAAGTGACCTATCCCCTGGGCTCTCCTTTATCTAAACAAAACAAATAAACAAGGAACGGGGTGAGAATAAATCTCAGTAAGCTACTAAAATCCAACTACGTGACATGCTGAAATGATACTCGTAATTGAACAATGTCAATAAGCATTCACATAGCACATAATATGAGGGGCAAAGCCAACTCATCATACTACACATAAGGTAGAATTTAAACACTCATAAATGGATACCGAGCCAAGGTTCTCGAATCAATATAACCATCTGAGAGGTATCAACTGAGTAGCACAATGGCTGAAGCAGGTTCCAGAACCAAACAATAACAACAACAACAACGGGGGGAAAATGACACCAAGTCATAACCCAAAGTTCCCAACCTTTGGCCCAAGGAAGGGAGTTAAAATGGGAAACCAATGGTAGAAGCCTTACAATGAACTTGGCTCGTGTGCCATTATAATCCCTACCACTGCCCGATATTACAATAAGAAGTACCAGCTGGACTTTACACGAGAGCACAGTAATAAATACTTGCTTAAACAACAAATGGGGCATGATTCCAAAGTAGGGAACCACACAAGTGCATCACAAAGATGTAAACACGTTACTCATAAAGAGTTCACAACATTGAAATTAAGTCACAACACAATCCTTTACAATTGACATAAAGTCACAACACAATCCTTTACTATTGACATAAAGTCACAACACAATCTTTTATTAATGACATTAAGTCACAACACTTACTAGGACAATCTTATACTAAGGCTATATACCTTAACTAGGGTTATTTCCAACTTGTACAAACTTTGAACAACCTTTTAGTTTTTCAGGGCAAGCGGGCGGCCGCTCAAAGGGTACCGGGCGGGCGCTCACTTTGGTTTGGTTTCTATGGAATTCTTTCAGATAGCATGGGCGGTCGCTCAAGGGATTATGTGCGGTCGTACACTAGGGTGAGCGGGCGTTCACTAGCTCACCAGGCGGGCGCTCGGTGCAATTTACAGCAAAGGCTCAATTCTTTCCCTTGTTAAGAATTCTCCGTCCCAAGCGTAGGATTATAACTTTTTACTAACAACTAACTCTCCAGGAGTATTCTAACATACTCAAAACATTCTTTCAAGCTCATTTCATCACAAACCCAGTACATGTTAATACTCCATTTGTCCCAATATTACAAGTATCACAAAACTCATTCAAAACATAAATTCACAACACATATAGCACATATAACATATATATGACCATTTTAACATTTAAGGGGAATTAGTAACTTACCTAGTTCAGGAAAAAGTATCGAAGAAATAGGTTTTGATCGGGTAGAAATGACATACTCAACGCCCTTATCATTTTAGTATAATTAGTTTTTAAAACGGAGAAGTAATTAAAAAGAATTAAATCGAAACAGGATGAACTTACCTTTTCTTTCTTAACCCTAGGTTGAAATTAGGAAAGTACGTTCAATGAAAATGAAAACACAGAGGGAGAAGGGATGGGATAAGCATGTTTTATAAAAAGATCTTTCCCCCATTTTTACACTTAGGTCACTCTAGTTTTATTTTAAACACTTTAACCCCTATACTTATAATTCCACAAAGGACCCTATAGTTTCAACTTAATCTATTAACTCCCTTAACCATTATTACTACTAACCAAATAAATGACACAATTAATCAAACAATATGTGCAAGTCATAAAATATGATGCAACACATAAAATGCACACATAATGTCAAATTAAATTCCCCAAAAATATAAAGTAAATAGGGACGGGTTTTGGGGTC
The DNA here is from genome assembly GCA_026119855.1 of Campanula takesimana. Classification (NCBI taxonomy): domain Eukaryota; kingdom Viridiplantae; phylum Streptophyta; class Magnoliopsida; order Asterales; family Campanulaceae; genus Campanula; species Campanula takesimana. Next base: position 1,881,510 of record JAOWBW010000093.1, on the reverse strand, counting down.
GTTACAATCACTCCCCCTTAAGAAAAATTCGACCCAAATTTTAGGGTAACTCACCAAATGAGTCGAACAACCAAGGATACTTCCTTTCCATTTCTTCCCGAAGCTCCCAAGTAGATTCCTCAACATTATGGTTCCTCCACACAACTCTAACAAGAGGAATACTTTTAGTTCTCAATTCTCGGACTTTAGAATCAATGACTTGAACTGGATGTTCCTCATACGACATACTTGGTTCAAGATCTTCAGGTATCTCAGACAACACATGAGAAGGATCATAAACATACTTATGAAGCATCGAAACATGAAACACATTATGAATCTTGTCAAGAGAAGGAGGTAACGCAAGACGGTAAGCTCGATCTCCAACTCTTCCCAAAATCTCAAAAGGCCCTACGAACCTTGGAACAAGTTTCCCTTTCTTTCCATATCTTTTAATTCCCACCTTTGGAGAAACTTTTAGAAACATAAAGTCACCCTTTTCAAACTCAAGGTCTCGCCTCCGGTGATCTGCATAACTTTTTTGTCGACTCTGGGCAGTAGTCAATCGATCCCGAATAAGCTTAACCTTTTCAACTGTGTCATTAACCATGTCAACACCCCAAATCTTTGCTTCCCCAACTTCATCCCAACAAATAGGTGAACGACATTTTCTTCCATACAGTGCTTTGTAAGGAGCCATCCCTATACTTGACTGAAAACTGTTATTATAGGTAAATTCCACGAGAGGCAAATGAATACCCCAAGAATAAGAAAAATCAACTGAACAAGCCCTCAACATATCCTCAAGAATCTGAATGGTTATTTCTGACTGGCCATCTGTTTGAGGATGAAAAGCAGTACTGAATCTTAATTCTAAACCCAAAGCCTTCTGAAATGCTTGCCAAAACCGAGAAGTGAATCTAGGATCATGATCAGAAACAATGCTATCAGGAACTCCGTGCAGCTTCACAATCTCATTAATATACAAGGTAGCAAGCTTTTCCATCGAATAACCCATTTCAATAGGCAAGAAATGAGAAGACTTTGTCAATCTATCCATAACCACCCAAACTGCATCATGCCTTCTCCGAGTACGAGGTAACCCTGACACAAAGTCCATAGTAACATGTTCCCATTTCCATTCCGGTATTTCTAAAGGTTGAAGCAAACCTGTAGGTCTTTGATGTTCAGCTTTCACTTGTTGACAAGTCAAACACTTCGACACATAATCCGCTATCTCCCGCTTCATGTTATTCGACCAAAAGTGTTACTTCAAATCTTGATACATTTTGGTACTCCCGGGATGAATAGTATACTTTGACTTATGGCCTTCCTTGAAAACTTGAAGTTTAATCCCATCAACATTAGGCACACACAATCGACCTCTGAATGTCAATACCCCTTCAGAACTGAGAGAAAAGTCTTCAAATCTTCCATTTTTGATTTTTCCCACTATCTTCACTAACTCGGGGTCATCTTTCTGAGCATCCTTTATCTGTTGAATTAAAGTTGGTAATACTCTGATATTCGCAAATACAGTCCTATGCCTTAACTCATAAGGACCCCAATCACGAGCATCTTCAAACATCTTCCATTCCCGTACTATCAATGGAGCTACATAAGACTTCCTACTAATAGCATCGGCTACCACATTTACCTTTCCCGGATGATAAGAAATGGTGCAATCATAATCCTTCAACAGCTCCATCCATCTACGCTATCTGTTGTTCAACTCTTTCTGGGAGAAAAGATACTTCAAACTCTGATGATCTGTGAAAATCTCAAACTTTGTTCCATATAGAAAATGCTTCCATTTGTGTAGCGCAAAAACAATAGCTGCAAGCTCCATGTCATGGGTCGGATAATTCTGCTCACTAGGAGTTAACTTCCTTGAAGCATAGGCAATTACCTTCCTACTCTGCATTAAAACACACCCTAAGCCTTCTTTTGAAGCATCACTATAAATTAACAATTCATCATTCCCATTAGGCAGTGCAAGAATAGGAGCGGTGGTCAACCTCTTCTTCAATTCTTCAAAACTGACTTGACATTTATCATCCCACACATATGGCACATTCTTTCGAGTCAACTGAGTTAATGGTGTTGCAATCTTAGAAAACCCTTAAATGAATCTTCTGTAGTACCCAGCTAACCCCAAGAAACTTTGAATTTCAGTGACTGATTCTGGCCTCTTCCAATTCACAATGGCTTCAATTTTTGATGGATCAACAGATATACCTCTATTGGAAACCACATGTCCTAGAAAGGATACTTCATCGAGCCAAAAAGCACACTTACTGAGTTTTGCAAACAGTTGCTTCTCCCGAAGAATAGATAGAACCATTCGCAAGTGTTGCTCATGCTCCTCCCGAGACTTGGAATAAACAAGGATGTCATCAATAAACACAACCACAAAAGAATCAAGATAATGCTTGAAAACCCGATTCATCATATCCATGAAAACAGCTGGAGCATTTGTTAACCCAAAAGGCATGACAAGAAACTCATAATGACCATACCTACTACCGAAAGCAGTCTTAGGAATGTCTTCTGAGTGAATCTTCAACTGGTGATACCCACTCCTCAAGTCAAGTTTTGAAAAGACAACTGACCCTTGGAGTTGATCAAATAAATCATCAATGTGAGGAAAAGGATATTTGTTCTTTACAGTCACCTGATTCAGTTTTCTATAGTCGATGCATAGTCTCAAGGACCCATCTTTCTTCTTTACAAACAACACAGGAGCTCCCCACGGTGATACACTGGGTCGAATGAACCCTCTATCAAGTAACTCTTGCAATTGAACTTTCAATTCTTTTAATTCAGCTGGAGCCATTCTGTAAGGTGACTCAGATATCAGGGTAGTACCTGGAAGTAAGTCAATATAAAAATCGATCTCCCTATCAGGAGGCATAGAATACGCAGTAGAGAACACATCAGGAAACTCTTTCACTATATGCACATCCTCTACTTCAGGCAACTTTTTAGTAGTATCAAGAACACTGGCCAAATACCCCGTATAACCACGGTGTAACAATTTTCTTGCTTTCACATAAGAAATAATACGAATTCCTTTACCCAGAGGAGCAGCCTCAAAAGTAAATTCAGGCACATCAGGAATAGAAAATGTGACCACCTTTTTATAACAATCAACTGAAGCATGGTATTTACTCAACCAATCCATTCCCAAGATAATATCAAAATCTTGTAATGGCAAAACAACTAAATCAGCAAATAAAACATGCTCCCAAATATGCACATCACAACCACGTAACACCTTATTGGTCACCAAACACTCCCCTATAGGAGTAGACACCTCTAACACATAAGGTAGAGATTCAGAAGAAACATGCAATCGAGAAGAAAAATGCATAGACACATAAGAATGTGAAGAGCCAGGGTCTATAAGTGCTCGTGCCCTCAAACTAGACACAAAAATTATACCTCCTATCACATTAGAAGAGTCTGAAGCCTGTTGTTGAGTGATGGCAAAGACACGACCCTGCACCTTAGGCTTCCCTGAAGCATCCCTCTTCTGACCCTGAGATGATCCAGCTCCACTTCCATATGATACATTCCTTGCCTTTGGACAGTCCCTCTGAAAATGGCCAAGCTGACCATAATTCAAACACTTTCCCTGCTTCTTCCAACATCGCTCTTTAGAGTGACCTTCCTTCTTACAAAAATTACAAATTCTTCTACCTTGATTTCCTGGAGTGTTACCTTGATTTATGATAATTGGTTGTCCTTGTGGTTGCCCTCTAGATTGTGCTACTGCTCCCTGACCTCCCCGATTATCACTTCGCTGAGGTTGAGATCTTCCTTGATTTCCAGCTCCTGACAATTCCATTTTCTTCTTGTGTTCATCAATATCATGTTCCACTTGATATGCTCGATCAACTGCATCCTGAAATTCCTGCAACTTTTGGGATACTAGTTGAGTTCTGATCGCAATTCTTAATCCCTTTACAAATCTGTTTGCCTTCCTTTCTTCAGTTGCAATTAAGTGAGTACAATATCTGGATAACTCCGTGAATTTAGCAGTATACTGAGCCACGAACATAGTACTCTGCTCCAGGTTAAGAAACTCCATTTCCTTCTTGTCTTGATCTACCCGGGGAATGAAATGCTCCTTGAACTTCTTCAGAAAATTCTACCAAGTATAGGGTACATGATTCTCACCCAATTTATTTTCAAAGCTCTCCACCAATGCTCAGCAGCTCCACTCAATTTAGAGGTAGAAAACCTAACTTGTTCTTCATCAGTACATCTTAGAACATCAAATATTTTCTCCATCGACTCTATCCACCTCTTGACCTTTGTTACATCTGGTTCTCTTTCATAACCCATTGGTTTCATCTTCAGAAACTGTTCTAACCCATATCTCGGAGGTGCTTGCTCTCCTCCTTGCCTCTGATCGTTAAGAGTTTTCAGAGCCGCCTAAAACATTCCTTGAAACATGACTCGAGCCTCTTCTCTAGCATCTGCTTTCCCTGAAGGCCCTGTCGTCCCAACCATTTTCAATAAGTACCTGCATAAGACATTCAACGTTACTCACTCTATACATAACTACCCTCCTAGGTCACTTAGTCATTCTTGACCATCTACAACCTAGCTCTGATACCAACTGTCGTGCCCCAACCCGTGGTCCTACTTGGCCCCACGTTCGGGACACGCACAGAAGACGTTATAAAACATTTTAGGAAATTTTTTTGAAATGTACTTTCATAAAAGTTTCATATAACCAACTCTTCAAAGTTGAAAACTTTGATTTCATCACACACAAACTATTTTACCAACACAAGTACCTTGCCCCAAGGGCTTACACACTTTTACAAAATTTACAATCACCAACATGTTCCAATAATAGGTGATACAAGATGAAGTCACGGTTACACTACCCAAAAGGTTATACATTTACATAATGTAGCCTTTACATAACACATGTCCCAAAATATCTTACCCAAAATCACCACGACGACGTCCTCCCTTGTGAAGTGACCTATCCCTGGGCTCTCCTTTATCTAAGGAAAACAAATAAACAAGGAACGGGGTGAGAATAAATCTCAGTAAGCTACTAAAATGCAACTACGTGACATGCTGAAATGATACTCGTAATTGAACAATGTCAATAAGCATTCACATAGCACATAATATGAGGGGCAAAGCCAACTCATCATACTACACATAAGGTAGAATTTAAACACTCATAAATGGATACCGAGCCAAGGTTCTCGAATCAACATAACCATCTGAGAGGTATCAACTGAGTAGCACAATGGCTGAAGCAGGTTCCAGAACCAAACAATAACAACAACAACAATGGGGGGGGGGGAAATGACACCAAGTCATAACCCAAAGTGCCCAACCTTTGGCCCAAGGAAGGGGGTTAAAAATGGGAAACCAATGTTAGAAGCCTTACAATGAACTTGGCTCGTGTGCCATTATAATCCCTACCACTGCCCGATATTACAACAAGAAGTACCAGCTGGACTTTACACAAGAGCACAGTAATAAATACTTGCTTAAACAACAAACGGGTCATGATTCCAAAATAGGGAACCACACAAGTGCATCACAAAGATGTAAACACGTTACTCATAAAGAGTTCACAACATTGAAATTAAGTCACAACACAATCCTTTATTATTGATGTAAAGTCACAACACAATCCTTTACTATTGACATAAAGTCACAACACAATCTTTTATTAATGACATTAAGTCACAACACTTACTAGGACAATCTTATACTAAGGCTATGTACCTTAACTAGGGTTATTTTCAACTTGTACAAACTTTGAACAACCTTTTAGTTTTTCAGGGCAAGCGGGCGGCCGCTCCAAGGGTACCGGGCGGCCACTCACTTTGGTTTGGTTTCTATAGAATTCTTTCAGATAGCATGGGCAGTCGTATAAGGGATTATGTGCGGTCGCACACTAGGGCGAGCGGGCGCTCACTAGCTCACCAATCGGGCGCTCGGTGCAATTTACAGCAAAGGCTCAATTCTTTCCCAGTTTAAGAATTCTCCGTCCCAAGCGTAGGAGTATAACTTTTTACTAACAACTAACTCTCCAGGAGTATTCTAACATACTCAAAATATTCTTTCAAGCTCATTTCATCACAAACCCAGCATGTTAATACTCCCTTTATCCCAAAATTACAAGTATCACAAAACTCATTCAAAACATAAATTTACAACACATATAGCACATATAACATATATATGACCATTTTAACATTTAAGGGGAATTATTAACTTACCTAGTTCGGGAAAAAGTATCGAAGAAATAGGTTTTGGTATGGTAGAAATGACCTACTCAACGCCCTGATCATTTTAGTATAATTAGTTTTTAAAATGGAGAAGTAATTAAAAAGAATTAAATCGAAATAGGATGAACTTACCTTTTCTTTCTTAACCCTAGGTTGAAATTAGGAAAGTACGTTCAATGAAAATGAAAACACAGAGGGAGAAGGGATGGGATAAGCATGTTTTATAAAATAGGGACGGGTTTTGGGGTCGTTACAATCACTCCCCCTTAAGGAAAATTCGACCCAAATTTTAGGGTAACTCACCAAATGAGTCAAACAACCAAGGATACTTCCTTTCCATTTCTTCCCGAAGCTCCCAAGTAGATTCCTCAACATTATGGTTCCTCCACACAACTCTAACAAGAGGAATACTTTTAGTTCTCAATTCTTGGACTTTAGAATCAATGACTTGAACTGGATGTTCCTCATACGACATACTTGGTTCAATATCTTCAGGTATCTCAGACAACACATGAGAAGGATCATAAACATACTTACGAAGCATCGAAACATGAAACACATTATGAATCTTGTCAAGAGAAGGAGGTAACGCAAGACGATAAGCTCGATCTCCAACTCTTCCCAAAATCTCAAAAGGCCCTACGAACCTTGGAACAAGTTTCCCTTTCTTTCCATATCTTTTAATTCCCACCTTTGGAGAAACTTTTAGAAACATAAAGTCACCCTTTTCAAACACAAGGTCTCGCCTCCGGTGATCTGCATAACTCTTTTGTCGACTCTGGGTAGTAGTCAATCGATCCCGAATAAGCTTAACCTTTTTAACTGAGTCATTAACCATGTCAACACCCCAAATCTTTGCTTCCCCAACTTCATCCCAACAAATAGGTGAACGACATTTTCTTCCATACAGTGCTTCGTAAGGAGCCATCCCTATACTCGACTGAAAACTATTATTATAGGCAAATTCCACGAGAGGCAAATGAATACCCCAAGAATCAAAAAAATCAACTAAACAATCCCTCAACATATCCTCAAGAATCTGAATGGTCCTTTCAGACTGGCCATCTGTTTGAGGATGAAAAGCAGTACTAAATCTCAATTCTGAACCCAAAGCCTTCTGAAATACTTGCCAAAACCGAGAAGTAAATCTAGGATCACGATCAGAAACAATGCTAACAGGAACTCCGTGCAGCTTCACAATCTCATTAATATACAAGGTAGCAAGCTTTTCCATCGAATAACCCATTTCAATAGGCAAGAAATGAGAAGAATTTGTCAATCTATCCACAACCACCCAAACTGCATCATGCCTTCTCCGAGTATGAGGTAACCCTGACACAAAGTCCATAGTAACATGTTCCCATTTCCATTCCGGTATTTCTAAAGGTTGAAGCAAACCTGCGGGTCTTTGATGTTCAGCTTTCACTTGTTGAAAGTCAAATACTTCGACACATAATCCGCTATCTCCCGCTTTATGTTATTCCACCAAAAGTGTTGCTTCAAATCTTGAAACATTTTGGTACTTCTGGGATGAATAGTATAACTTGACTTATGGCCTTCCTCGAGAACTTGAAGTTTAATTCCATCAACATTAGGCACACACAATCGACCTCTGAAAGTCAATACCCCTTCAGAACTGAGAGAAAAGTCTTCGAATCTTCCATTTTTGATTTTTCCCACTATCTTCACTAACTCGGGGTCATCTTTCTGAGCATCCTTTATCTGTTGAATTAAAGTTGGTAATACTCTGATATTCGCAAATACAGCCCCATGCCTCGACTCCTAAGGAACCCAATCATGAGCATATTCTAACATCTTCCATTCCCGTACCATCAATGGAGCTACATAAGACTTCCTACTAATAGCATCGGCTACCACATTTGCCTTGCCCGGATGATAAGAAATGGTGCAATCATAATCCTTCAACAGCTCCATCCATCTACGCTGTCTGTTGTTCAACTCTTTCTAGGAGAAAAGATACTTCAAACTCTGATGATCTGTGAAAATCTCAAACTTTGCTCCATATAGATAATGCTTCCATTTGTGTAACGCAAAAACAATAGCTGCAAGCCCCATGTCATGGGTCGAATAATTCTGCTCACTAGGAGTTAACTTCCTTGAAGCATAGGAAATTACCTTCCCACTCTGCATTAAAACACACCCCAAGCCTTCTTTTGAAGCATCACTATAAATTACCAATTCATCATTCCCATTAGGCAGTGCAAGAATAGGAGCGGTGGTCAACCTCTTTTTCAATTCTTCAAAACTGACTTGACATTTATCATCCCATGTTGGGTTTCCATGTAACATGCGCAGCGGAAAATAGCATTTCATTTAAAATTTTATGAAACCCAAAGCCCATAGATCCATTCATATGATTAAATCAAATACTTGCAATATGAATACTAGAAAAACTAACCCTTAATGACTTTGAATTTGGTCTTTGATCTTGGTGGAGAAATTGAAGCTTTAATCACGAACAAGTAAGAACACGAACTTTGAAGATGATGAGCTTCACCCTCTAGCGGTATCCACACCTTGAACGAATATCAAGAACACTTGATCTTGGTTGCTAGACCAAAAATTATGAAACACGTTTTCACAATTTATATGAACTATATGGAATATTATTTGTGTATTATTTTGTTCTTCAATCTAGGATATCTTAGAACAAAATAAATCTCTCTCAAACTCTTTGGAGACTTGTATAAAAGCTATATTGTGTTCTGGCCCGAATTTGGCTGTGTATATACAAGTTAGACCTATTCCAAATAGGAAACTTGTGTCAAAACCCGTCCAAAATCCTTTTCCTAATTAAATCAGGAAATCTGTCCCGACACACTGTGCGGCCGCCCAAAATCAGGCGTGCGGTCGCCCAAAATATGTGCCGCTGCCCAGCCTGGTTTGTGCGGTCGTACACCAGGATCAAAGAGCCTTAATTTTCCAATATAGTCCTTTAAGGATTCGTTCTATTGTGTGTGACCCTCTAGGATTATACTAAGTTGGCAATGGGTTCAAACATGAATCCATAAGATATGATTAGGTTCTAGCAAACCGTCATACCTACCCAAATAGTATAACTAGATACAAGTTCCCATTCCTTTAGAATATGTCATAATCCCTTTGTCCACGATCTCATTGAACACAAGTCATGGTCAAACGGTCAACTTGTTTTTGTTCAATACTTTCTCGATTCCGAATATGTTGATAATCCAAATGACATTAATCTAATCAATTCATTTGAGTCTAGCCGAACATTTTCATCAACATCATTCCTACGAGAGGCCTAAGCTTGAGATCTCTCCGAAGAGAGACAAATCCATTTAGCTTATTATTCTTCCCTACGTGAATCCGATTATGCCAATCATATACTTTATAACTACCCGGTTAAAGGTAGCGTTTGAATATATCAAACATAATGTTCATCAAGTGGAAGACTATAATAACTTCATGTCTAAGGATTCGAATGACATAACTAATATGAGATATATATACGACATAGACCATGACATAAATCTCATACAGCGGGTCATGTCCAGTACCTTGTTCCAAACAAGTACCCATAAATCTAACATGATCATCCCATGATCATTTAGCCTTTATACTAGTGCTTAACAAGTACTAGGGACGGAGATTATTATAAATAAACATGAACAACAATAATAATCAAAACATCTCTTTATTGATATGAAATAAATGATAACAATTACAACGTTGATTAAACGTGCCTAGGGCACCACTACCAACAATCTCCCACTTGCCCTAGGTCCAATCTCCCATGTATCTAATACCCATGGACCTAACATGACCTTCATGTTTAGCTTGTGGAAGTCCCTTTGTTAGCGGGTCCGCGACATTGTCATCAGTAGGTACTTTGCATATATTCACGTCACCTCTGTCAATGATTTCTCGAATGACATGGTAATGCCTAAGTATGTGTTTGGATTTTTGATGTGCCCTTGGTTCATTTGCTTGAGCAATAGAACCATTATTATCCCAATAAAGATCTATTGGATTAGCAATACTAGGAACCACTTCAAGTTCAGTGATGAACTTCTTAATCCAAACAGCTTCCTTTGCAGCATCCGATGCAGCAATATACTCAGCTTCCGTTGTAGAATCAGCGGTTGTACTCTGCTTGGAACTCTTCCAGCTTACAGCTCCACCATTTAACATAAACACAAAACCCGATTGCGATCGACTTTCATCTCTGTCGGTTTGGAAGCTTGCATCCATGTAAGCATTTACAACGAGATCATCTTCCATTCCTCCATAGACCAAAAACGAGTCTTTAGTCCTTTTCAAGTACTTAAAAATCGCTTTTACAGCCACCCAGTGATTTTCTCCGGGGTCGGATTGGTATCTACTTGTCATGCTCAAAGCATAAGATACATCCGGCCTAGTACAGATCATGGCATACATGATGGACCCAATTGCCGAAGCATATGGAACATCATTCATTTTCTCACGCTCATCTCTTGTCTTAGGACATTGAGTCTTGATTAGAGAAACTCCATGTAACACCGGCAAGGTACCTCTTTTAGAATTTTCCATACGGAATCTTCTAATGACCTTGTCAATGTATGTACTTTGGCTTAAACCAAGTAGCTTCCTTGATCTATCTCTATAGATCTTAATGCCAAGTATATATGCAGCTTCACCCATATCTTTCATTGCGAAGCACTTTCCTAACCAAGTCTTCACAGACTGAAGTGTAGGAATGTCGTTTCCAATGAGTAATATGTCATCCACATATAAAATAAGGAATAGCACTATGCTCCCACTAATCTTCTTGTATACACAAGGCTCATCTTCGTTCTTAATGAAACCAAACTCTTTGACCGATTCATCAAAACGGAGATTCCAACTTCTAGAAGCTTGCTTTAATCCATAAATGGATTTCTGCAATTTGCATACCTTAGAATTCTGTTCAAAACCTTCTGGTTATGTCATATACACATCCTCTGTTACTTTTCCATTTAGGAAATCGGTTTTGACATCCATTTTCCATATTTCATAGTCATGATATGCGTCAATAGGAAGCAGAATTCTTATAGACTTGATCATTGCTACGGGTGAAAAGGTTTCATCATAGTCAATACCATAAACTTTCCTATAAACCTTTGCTACAAGTCTAGCTTTGTAAGTATGCACCTTCCCATCCATGTCAGTCTTCTTCTTGAAGACCCATTTGCATCCTATGGTTTTTACACCTTCGGGTGCATCAATCAAATTCCAAACTTGATTGTCTTGCATGGATTACAATTCGGATTCCATGGCTCCAAGCCACTTGTCCGAATCAGGAGAAGACATCGCCTCTTGATAGGTTGTCGGTTCATCATTCTCAATGATTTCCACCTCATTACTATCCGTTACGAGAAATCCATATCTTTCGGGCTCGGATCGTAACCTACTAGATCTGCGAGTTACTTGTGTATTTTGAACAGGTTCTAAAACTCCTTGTGGTTCTTGTTCCACTATTGGTTCAATGTTATTTTCTGGGTCTCGAATTTCTTCAAGATTTATTTTACTCCCACTGATTTCTTTGGAGAGAAACTGTTTCTCTAGAAAGACACCAGTTCGGGAAACAAACACTTTGTTGTCCTCTCGGTTGTAAAAGTAATATCCTTTAGTTTCCTTAGGATATCCCACGAAAATACATTTATCAGATTTGTGTGCTAGTTTGTCGGAGACAAGTCTTTTGACAAAATCTTCGCAACCGCAAATCCTCATGAAAAACAAACTAGGTTTCTTTCCGCTCCACATCTCATATGGAGTCTTTGGAACCGATTTAGTTGGAACTTGATTTAGTGTGAAAGCAGCGGTTTCTAGAGCGTAATCCCAAAGGATATTGGAAGATCAACTTGACTCATCATTGATCGAACCATGTCTAACAAGGTCCGATTCCTCCTCTCGGACACACTATTCCATTGTGGTGTTCCGGGTGGAGTCAATTGTGAAATTATTCCACAATTCTTTAGATGATCATCAAATTCATGACTCAAGTATTCTCCACCTCGATCCGATCAAAGTGCCTTAATACTTTTGCCAAGTTGTTTTTCTACTTCATTTTGAAATATTCTAAATATCTCAAATGCTTCACTTTTATGTTTCATTAGGTAAACATACCCAAATCTACTATAATCATCGGTGAAGGTTATGAAGTATTGAAATCCTCCCCTAGCATTGCTACTTAATGGTCCGCATACATCGGAATGTATCAACCCCAATAAGTCGCTTGCCCTTTCACCTAGCTTGGTAAAAGGTGTCTTAGTCATTTTTCCAAGAAGACACGACTCACAAGTGTCATATGACCCAAGGTCACATGAACCTAAGAGGCCATCCCCATGGAGTTTTGAGATACGCTTTTCATTAATATGACCAAGACGGCAATGCCACAAATAAGAATGATTTTCATCATTAGGTTTAGATTTCTTATTTTTATGATAGACATTTTCATTATTTTCATTCTTGACATCCACTACATAAAGGCCATTAAATGAATCAGCAATACCATAAAGCACATCATTTAAATAAATAGAAAATTTCTTATTCTCAATAAAAAACTTAAAACCTTCATTATCCAAACAAGAAATTGAAATAATATTTCTACTTAAATCCGGTACATAATAGAAATTGTTCAAAACAAGTATTAAACCGGAAGATAAAGTGACTTCATAAGTCCCTACGGCTAATGCAGAAACTCTTGCTCCATTCCCCACGCGTAGGTCTACTTCACCCTCTTTAAGCAGTCTCCTATTCTTTAGTCCCTGCACATTTAAACAAATGTGAGAACCACATCCGGTATCCAATACCCAAGAATCAGTGGTAGAAATGAGAATATCTATCATATAGATACCTGAAGTCGACGCAGCCTTGCTGCCATTCTTCTTCTTTTTCTCTTCCAACAAAGTCTTGCAATTACGTTTCCAATGACCAATTTCTTGACAATGGAAACAAATTGCATCCTTTTGTGTATCGGGTTTTGCCTCAGAAGCCATGGCAACCTTTGCCTTGCTTATCTTGGGTTTGACAACTTTTGTCTTACCCTTTCCTTTGGCACCAGCCTTCTTCCCATCATGAACCAAGAGCACAGGAGAACCTTTCTCCACAATATTCATCTCCGCAGTTTTAAGCATCCCATGCAACTCGGAGAGATTCTTATCCATTCCATGCATGTTATAATTCATCACAAACTGATTATAACTTTTAGGCAATGAATTAAGAATGAGATCCGTGGCTAGCTCCAATGGAATTGGATAGCCAAGTTTCTCAAGATGCTCTACATAACCTTTCATTTTAATCATGTGAGGACTCACTTGCTGTACTTCACTCATTTTGCAAGAAGTGAATGCAACAATGGTCTTGTACCTCTCTTGCCTAGCTTGCTCTTGAAACATGGCTCTTAACTCCACGCCTATCTCATAGGCTTCCAAATGTTCCAAACTTTGTTGGAGTTTTGAGCACATAGTAGCAAGCATGAGACAGCTTACATCTCTTGAATCATTACGATGTTTCTTGTAATTGTCTCTTTCTGCCCTCGGGGCAGTACGTCCTGGTTCAGCAGGAAGTGGTCCATCGAGAATGTACAACTTATCTTCTTGCCTAAGAACAATTCTTAGGCTACAGATCCAATCCATAAAGTTAGTACCATTCTCTTGGAGCTTATCCTTCTCAAGGATCGATCGCAACGAAATTGATTGAGTGTTGTTAGTCATTATCTACAATTATGCAAAAATTTCCAAAATTTAATAAGTACCAATTTTCATTAAAGAAATAAAAAATGTATTTTTTCAAAAAAAATACTCCCACTAAATTATACAACCTTCTTTATACATCCAATGTATATTATAATTTAAATGGGTTAAGATCCCGCTTTAATTTAATTTTAAGTCCGCTAAGGCGGATTACACAAAATCAAATTAATTAGGTAGACAACTCTTGTCAATCATATCTCATATGACTCTTAGTTCCTTTTATGAGATTCTTTAAGAAATACTATTTCAAAAAGCATGTTAAATCTCATCTTTGCCTAGGCTCAAAACTGTTTTGACGCCCAATTAAGTCCAACCATTTTAAACGTATAGTTAATGTGCCTCGCTAGGGCGTGCCCACATTATTTATCTTGCTCATACATAAATAAAGTCAATGCATCTCGCTAGGGCGAGTCTACATTAAATTCACCCATGTATTAACAAGTGTTTTAATCATGGCATAACAATAAAGGACTTAAAACTTTCTTTGAAGGTTCATCACATATAGCTTACAACACATTTATGAGCACATAATATAAACATGTTACGCATCAAGTTTAGCCACTAAATTAATATCCATTAATTTAAGCATAATATTTATGTGTCATTAGTTTCTCTATAATTATGAGGATGAGACTATTTCAACTTTGGTTATTATCTCCAAATTAAGACAACAAGAAGTGCGGCCGAAACTAAGCCATAAGGCATCCACAATTCCGCACTAATTCAAGAAACCAAGAAAGTAGTCCATGTGGCCGAAACTAAGCAATAGATGGTCTCGATGAACGTAAGCCAATTGCATCCACAATTCCACATGGATCTCCAATCTTTGAATCAAGAACTTTGTTTCTCAATTTTAGCAATTATGAACTCTTCATAATTCTAACTTTGTTTTATCTTTGAAACTTTGATTGCGATCAAGTTTGGGAAACACAATCTCGATGAACGTAGATTAGCCATCCAAACCTTGAACCAATCTTAGAATCACAAGACTAAAACAAATAGAAAAATCAAACCCCAGGATCCACACCCAAACCAACTGCCCAAAACCCACTCCAGATCAGCAGGTCTGGCTGGTCTTGTCACTGGTCTAGTCGGACCCCATCAAAATTCCAGATTCTGACTCTGACCGAAAATCAAAACCAGAATCCTGACAACTGTGCGGCCGCCCAAGAAAAACCTGTGCGGTCGCCCAAACTTGTGCGGCCGCCCAATATTTTCTGTGCGGTCGCACAGTAGCATCAGACATAATTTTTTAAAGTTCGAAAATTTGTCTCAAAATTGTTTTCCCCGATTATTAAAACTTTGATCCAATCAAAAATTAATAATCAAACAATTCAGAATCCAACATAATTTTTTTTTAGTGCGATTCAATAGTGCGATTAAAGTTGTAAAACAATAAACCACATAAAATCATATAACACATAAACATCATATATCCAATATTCATATCATGCTAGGCACATAAACAATTTATATACACACAACATGATCTAGGTATTGAAATAATCAACATGAACGGGGCTTTGATACCACTGTTGGGTTTCCATGTAACATGCGCAGCGGAAAATAGCATTTAAAATCCCATAGATCCAATCATATGATTAAATCAAATACTTGCAATACGAATACTAGAAAAACTAACCCTTGATGATTTTGAATTTGGTCTTTGTTCTTGGTGGAGAAATTGAAGCTTTAATCACGAACAAGTAAGAACACGAACTTTGAAGATGATGAGCTTCACCCTCTAGCGGTATCCACACCTTGAACTAATATCAAGAACACTTGATCTTGGTTGCTAGACCAAAAATTATGAAACACGTTTTCATAATTTATATGAACTATATGGAATATTATTTGTGTATTATTTTGGTCTTCAATCTAGGAAATCTTAGAACAAAATAAATCTCTCTCAAACTCTTTGGAGACTTGTATAAAAGCTAGATTGTGTTCTGGCCCGAATTTGGCTGTTTATATACAAGTTAGACATATTCCAAATAGGAAACTTGTGTCAAAACCCGTCCAAAATCCTTTTCCTAATTAAATCAGGAAATCTGTCCCGACACACTGTGCGGCCGCCCAAAATCAGGCGTGCGGTCGCCCAAAACATGTGCGGCCGCCCAGCCTAGTTTGTGCGGTCGCACACCAGGAACAGAGAGCCTTAATTTTCCAATATAGTCCTTTAAGGATTCGTTCTATTTTGTGTGACCCTATAGGATTATACTAAGTTGGCAATGGGTTCAAACATGAATCCATAAGATATGATTAGGTTCTAGCAAACCGTCATACCTACCCAAATTGTATAACTAGATACAAGTTCGCATTCCTTTAGAATATATCATAATCCCTTTGTCCACGATCTCATTGAACACAAGTCATGGTCAAACGGTCAACTTGTTTTTGTTCAATACTTTCTCTATTCCGAATATGTTGATAATCCAAATGACATTAAACTAATCAATTTATTTGAGTCTGGCCGAACATTTTCATCAACATCATTCATACGAGAGGCCTAAGATTGTGATCTCTCCGAAGAGAGACAAATCCATTTAGCTTATTATTCTTCCCTACGTGAATTCGATTATGCCAATCATATACTTTATAACTACCCGGTGAAAGGTAGCGTTTGAATATATCAAACATAATGTTCATCAAGTGGAAGACTATAATAACTTCAAGTCTAAGGATTCGAATGACATAACTAATATGAGATATATGTACGACATAGACCATGACATAAATCTCATACAGCGGGTCATGTCCAGTACCTTGTTCCAAACAAGTACCCATAAATCTAACATGATCATCCCATGATCATTTAGCCTTTATACTAGTGCTTAACAAGTACTAAGGACGGAGATTATTATAAGTAAAAATGAACAACAATAATAATCAAAACATCTCTTTATTGATAGGAAATAAATGATAACAATTACAACGTTTATTAAACGTGCCTAGGGCACCACTACCAACATCCCACACATATGGCATATTCTTTCGAGTCAACTGAGTTAATGGTGTTGCAATCTTAGAAAACCCTTCAATGAATTTTCTGTAGTACCCAGCTAACCCCAATAAACTTCGAATTTCAGTGACTGATTCTGGCCTCTTCCAATTCACAATGGCTTCAATTTTTGATGGATCAACAGATATACCTCTATTGGAAACCACATGTCCTAGAAAAGATACTTAATCGAGCCAAAAAGAACACTTACTGAATTTTGCAAACAGTTGCTTCTCCCGAAAAATAGATAGAACCATTCGCAAGTGTTGCTCATGATCCTCCCGAGACTTTGAATAAACAAGGATGTCATCAATAAACACAACCACAAAAGAATCAAGATAAGGCTTGAAAACCCGATTCATCATATCCATGAAAACAGATGGAGCATTTGTTAACCCAAAAGGCATGACAAGAAACTCATAATGACCATACCTACTACGGAAAGCAGTCTTAGGAATGTCTTCTGAGTGAATCTTCAACTGGTGATACCCACTCCTTAAGTCAAGCTTTGAAAAGACAACTGACCCTTGGAGTTGATCAAATAAATCATCAATGTGAGGCAAAGGATATTTGTTCTTTAGAGTCACCTGATTCAGTTTTCTATAGTCGATGCATAGTCTCAAGGACCCATCTTTCTTCTTTACAAACAACACAGGAGCTCCCCACGGTGATACACTGGGTCGAATGAACCCTCTATCAAGTAACTCTTGCAATTGAACTTTCATAAGAAACTTAAGCACGCGGTTTCATGATTGTGGTTCCATCAAGTTAGCATCTAAGGTTCCAAATATGATTTAAAGAACGGTTTTATCAAAGCCACAGAATGCGGTTTGATGAAATACTTGCGGCTCCATGCTGGCGGTCTGAAGATAAGTGCGGTTTTAATAAATAAACCGCTAGGTTAACCAAACTAAACACTCAGCCTAGACAAATAAAAATCTAGAAATGGACTTGTCTAAAAATTGAAGTATAACTTCATTACAGGCGGTCCTAAAGTCCATAAAAAGACATGTGGCATGAATCAATCAAATTAAGTGGGTGTACTAACAATGAATCCTAACGATCTCCCCCTATTTGATTGATGCCATTAACACACTATGATAATAGCAAAACATTGTACTTGGTAAAAACATGTCCGAAATAAATTTCATGAAATTGCATGTCCCAAGTCAATGCACACACTATGCTAGATCATAGATTTCTAATCTATCAAAAATAAAAGGAAATGAAGAATAGATAGAAAAGAAATACAATCAGATTCATATAAAATGATATGATTTTAAAGTTCAGATATGCATGTTTAAACTGAATGTTTAAAACAAAATGCACTTAAAAATATTTTCATGATGAATGTAGTGTATGAGGTTTTAAAAGTGCAAGTATTGTTCCACAAACAAGCAGTTTGAATAAACAAAGTTTTGGAAACAGAATGCCATGCAATCATTCTCATTATAATTCAATCATAAGGTTTTTAAACTTACAATGTACTTGAATAAATAAAGCAAAAAGACTAAGAAATCTAATCTATCTCATCACCAGCGGCAGGAGGTCTTTCTTCTTCAGCATCCTCTGCAACATTGTCCTGCGCGGCTTGAGCATCAACATCAGCATTTACGGTTAGAGCATCATTCCTTGAACCGGAGACATGGGCGGTTTCAAACACAAAGTCCACTGTATGAAGCCGAACCTTAGTTGGTTCATTAATTCTCTTATCAATAGCAGCGGCTTGTTTGGCTAGATTTCCGGTTCTATGCAGGATGAGCTCAGAGGAATCAAAGGCATGCTTGGCTAGAATGTTGAGTTTTTCTTTGATGGAGTCCATTCTGGTATCAACGGCTTGCTGCTTTAAAGAGTAAACTTCATGATTGGTTTTCATAAGCTCATACAAGGCCAGTTGATTTTCCAAGACCATGTTCAGCTTCTCATCTAACTGCTGCTGCCTTGATCTATCATTAAGTCTTTCACTCATTCTCTACCCTTTAATGGCATCAAGATCAGACTGAATAGTGAGGAGATGAGAATCAAACCGAATGGTAGAGGTTTGTTGATGAAACTGAAGGTTTCTAACCGAATCTATCAAATTGGCGGTTGTAGCACGAAGTAATAAAATGGGATAGGAAGGAATTGAGGGTTGAGGTTCATCAGATGGAGTGTAATCTGGTATAGACTCATCATCATCATCTTTAGAGATTGAGATGGCATCATCAGATTGATGGGAAGGAGAAGGATGCATTTTAGCCTTTCCTTTTAAAAGAATATGGGCTTCTTCAAGAGATAAGCCCATTGAAACTCGAAGAGCGGTTTCAAACTCAATTGGGTCAAACTGAGTAAATAAAGGAACAGGAACAATAGCAGTTTGCGGAGGAGGAGGAGGAAGGGGACAGAATGTTTGAAACTGATCTATAGTAAGGTATATGGAAGGATTGGGAACAAGAAATATTCTATATAGATTGGGAATGCATAGACAGTTGAAATATAAAAATAATTGGGAGGCAAAAGTGGGGTCATTCATAACCTGATATGCAAGTTCTGCAATAATCTGGTTTGCAGCGGCTTGAATGATTTGATCTACAACTACTTCTATGTCATCTTTAGGAAAAATGGCATAAGGGTTAGGGCGGCCAGCCTTGAGAAATCGATCTTCGGCTTTGGCGGCGGCACGAGCAATGGCCCCAACCCTTCTTTCCTTTGAATTTTCAGTCTTGAACAGCTTCAAACAAGATGCCAGTTCTACGGCACTCTTCCTTTTCTTTATCTTCGGTTTAATGAAAAAAACCGAGGATTGAGGCGATAACTGAACCGATGGTTGAAATAGCGGTTGAACCAAACGAAGAGCCAAAGGTTGAACCGATGAAGATGGTTGAACCGAAGATGGAAAAACCGACGTTGCAGCATAAGGTAAAACCGGAGATGAGAATAGAGAAGACTGAACCGGAGACAGAGTATGCTTTGGTGAGTTAAAGTCTAATTTGCGCTTGAGTTTTGGAGGAGAGTCCTCAATTGATATTGGGTCAATTCCTGCTTTCCTTATCTCAGCCTTTTCTCTCAATTCATTTGCAAATGATCCTTCAAGAGGTGAGTGATCCTTCTTATCAAGAGCCTCACTGAAGTCCACTGCACCAGGTGGCCTGGACTGCCAATGCTCCATATAATCATATTTCTTTATCAACTTCCTCTTCTTTTTCAGCGGTTGAACCTCAAGAACTTCTTCATCTTGCTCAGGTTTAATTATTACCTCGGACATATCAGCCTTCTCAGGCAAAACTGCAGCCTCAGACACTTTGGTCTGCGTAGGCTAAACCTCATCCTCAGACACTCTGGTCTGCTCAGGCTCGGTTTGAGAAGAGGGTTTGAGGTTGGGAAAGTCTTTGAATTTTTCAGCCAACTGCTCATCTGTGAACTGAACAGAAGGCGGTTTGGAAGGTGAAGGTTTAGGTGGAGATGAAGGGTTAGAGAAAAGAAAATCAGATAGAATTTTCTTTGGAGAAACTTTTGGAGGTGATAGATGTTTGGTTTGAATGGATTTGGCTTTGGCGGTTTTAAGGGCATGAGCATCCATTGCAAACTTAAGATATTTCTCCACATTCGATTTTATTGGAGAGAGAGGTTTGATTTGAGGTTTTGGAATTGAAGATTTGGAAGTAGTAGGTTTGGAAAGTGTGGGGGACAATCTGATAGGTGGAAATGAAGTTGAAGTAGAAGGGGGTTTGGATGGAGGTTTGACTGAAGGTTTGGGCATCGGTTTGGCTAGGTCAGCCTTTGTGATAACTTTGGGAATTTGAGTAGATCCCTTCCTTTTTCTTTGAGCAGCGGTTTCCCTGGGTTGAGCCGCAGGTCTAGGCCTTGCTGTCGGCTCCCCCTCAACCGCTGGCTCCCCCTCAGCCGAAGCACTGGTTTGAGCCAAGTGACTTAACCCCATTCTGTTCAAGGTTTTAGTTTGGTCTTCATTTCTCAACATCGTAGCATGGGCCTGATCAGCTATGGCTCCAGCATACGGTTTTCCTGATTTATTGAGCCGAGCCTCAGGAAAAGGCCCTTTTTTCGGCTTCAGGCAGAGGGTCCTCATTCTAAACGGTTTGGGCAAATATCCATCCAAACTTCGTTCTGAAAGCATCTAATTTGGACAAACCGAAGATGGTTTTCTCTAAGGGGTCCATCCAGTAATCCTTGATGGTAGAAGAGAACTTGAATATCTCAGGTTCCTGGTGAAGAAACCGAGTAAGAAATCTGCAATGAGTTCTAATCTTGGACTTGCCAGCGGCTTTGTCAGCGGCATGGCGGTGCATAGCATTTATAATCTCTTTCATCACAACCTTAGGCCAGTGCAGAATCTTTCCCTTGTAAATAGCCACACAGTAGGCATATTGTTCTGAGGTAAAGTATTGTGGTTGCCATTCTTGCACATAACTGCTGAATCCACAAGGTCACACAATAAGGACATCGCCTCTCCAAAATCCTTCTTGGAGGAATTCTTCGTTGAGAAGGAACTGACTCCAATCAATTCCAAGGTGGTGCTATTCAAGAGCTCCAGTTTGATGCTTAAAGTCCCAGAGTACTCAAGACCAGCCAGCACACCTATCTTTGTTGCGGTTAGAGTCACATCCTTGCCGCAAACAGTGGACTTGATTGCATCTTCATACTTGACTTCTCCAGTCTCCAAGTCTCTAATCGGTTCTCCTCTCACATCTAACATAGCGGCATTGGTAGAGATCCCATTATCAAAGAATTCTGAACAAATGATAGGGACAAATTGAAGTTCATCCATGAGGAACAGTGGTAAGAGCTTTGAAGTAGTTAATAGTTGCAGTAGCTTCCTTCCAACCGCGTCCTGTTTGATCTCGGCTTCAATAATTCAAGAGCCTGGAACGAAGTTAGATGTATCCTAAAAAAATTATCAAAGTTAGAAAAGATTTGATAAATCAAGGTTTGAAGCATCAATCAAACTGATCAGTTTGAGTGAAGCAGACCAAACCGTAACAATGTAATCCTAACAATGACATCATGCGGCACAACTAAAATAAAAAAAGGTAAAATGTAAAAAAAAAATAAGTGAACAGTAAAAAATAAAACATATCAAAGAGGGAAGTTTTTGAAAAAGAGTTTGAATGCACGAAGAACACGAAGAACAGAGTATGAATATGCAAAACAAAATCTTAACCAAAATATGAAAGAAGTATATCAAAACGACCACAAAGAGCAGACTCTAACAAAGTTCTAAATAAGCAAGAACAAATAACAACATATGAACCCAGAATCTGTAAAAATACGCATGAACACCAAATAACTCAAAAATTGATTTTGCTCAAAATTGAACAAAAATCACAAAACAAAGTAATCAAACAGTATAGATATGCAAATGCGAACACAATCCAACCAAAAATCAAAGAAAAAAGCATAAAAGGATCAAGGAAGATGAACAAGCTTTTTAAGCTTCAACAATGGCGGACAATAAGAAAATACTGAGTTAGGGTTCAGAAATTCATACCATATCGGGCTTCGATGATTTTGCAGATGTGGAAGTAGAAGCAAGATCAATGACTTTCTTTGGTGCCATTTGAAAATTTGCTTAAGTAAGAAATTTTGAGAACAGAGAGAGAGAGAGAGAGAGAGAGTACGGTGAACAGAGGAGAGAGAGAGAAGTTTTTGCCAAATAGAGAAAGAAGGTAAAAAGTTAAATTGAAAAATGATTTGTCTTTTGTACTCAATTAACCACCTCGGGTAGTGGAGCGGCTATGACGGCTGTAGAAAGCTTAACCGTCAGCATACATGTCGATTCGCATTTAATGCGGCAGAAATAATTGCACAATGGTCCTTAAAGAATGAAATGACATAAAGTAGGGACAAAATTGCAATTATACATACCTGAGCGGTTTGAGTAAACCGACTTACCTTTTCCTCATTATCGGTTTTGATGAAACCGATATCTCTCAGATCTGTCTTCGGTTTCATTAGGTCAAAACGATGTACTATTTTCTTGGTATGGTTTGGAGTAAACCGAAATCAACCTTCTCGACTCTGCGGCTTGATTAGAATCTTCTGCCGAACCTTTATTGATGCGGTTCCAATGTTGATAGAACTGCAAGCTATTTTTGCATTTTCTTAAAAGAGCCAAAATACTTAACAAAAATTTTTTAGACCAAGAAATAAATAGACATGAAATAATTTTAAGTCAGCTCCAGCATACCCATTTCTCCTCGTAAATGAAAGAACCTTGAATTTTCAAGCGGTTTGGTGAGGACGTCAGCTTTGATCATCAGTTCCCACCTTTACTAAGAATATGTTCTTTTTTTTCTACATGATCTTTGAGGAAATGATATCTTATGTCAATGTGCTTGGTTTTTGAGTGCTTTACTGGATTGTTGGAGATAGATATTGCTGCAGTACTATCACAGTAGATAGGGCAATTCTTTTCAAATACTTCATAGTCTTCCAACTGCTGTTTCATCCAAAGAATTTGAGAGCAACAGCTTCCAGCCGCAATGTATTCAGCATCAGCAGTTAAGACTAAAACCAACGCTTGTTTCTTGCTGGACCATGATACAAGCCGAGATCTAAGGAACTGACATGTACCACTAGTGCTTTTTCTATCAATCTTACATGCTGCAAAGTCAGCATCTGAATAACCTAACAAATCAAATGAAGATTCTTTGGAGTACCAAAGTCCAAGGTTAACAGAGCCAGATAAATATCTAATAATACGTTTAACAGCAATAAGATGAGATTCTCTAGGGTCAGCTTGAAATCTAGCACAAACACACACACTAAACATGATATCTGGCCTACTTGCAGTTAAGTAAATAAGAGAGCCAATCATACCTCGGTAGAGTTTCTGATTCACTTTCTTACCTTGTTCATCTCGATCCAAACTGCAGGCCTTTTGCATTGGGGTATCTACTGGTTTAGCGGTTTCAAGCCCAAATATCTTGATCAAGTCTTTAGTGTATTTGGCTTGGTTGATAAAGATTCCATCATGACATTGCTTTATTTGAAGTCCAAGAAAGAATGTCAACTCTCCCATCATACTCATCTCAAATTTACCTTTCATTAGCTTCTCAAACTTAACACACATATTTTCATTAGTAGAACCGAAAATAATATCATCAACATATATTTGAACTAATAATGAATGATCTTTGTGTTTAGCAATAAATAAAGTTGTATCAATTTTACCTTGAGAGAAACCTTGTTCAATAAGAAATTTAGATAGAGTGTCATACCATATCTTGGTGCTTGTTTGAGTCCATACAAGGCCTTCTTGAGTTTGAAGACATGATGAGGTAATTTGTTGTCTTCAAATCCTGGCGGTTGGGCTACATAGACTTCTTCTTGTAGTTCACCATCAGAAATGCACTCTTCACATCCATTTGATATAACTTGAATTTCTTGAAGAAGGTATATGCCAGGAACAACCTCATGGCTTCAAGTCTGGCTACAGGAGCAAAGGTTTCATCATAATCGATCCCTTCTTCTTGCCTATAACCTTGAGCAACCAACCTCACTTTGTTTCTTGTTATAGTACCATTTTCATCCATCTTGTTTCTGTATATCTATTTAGGTCCAATTACAGTGTGATCTCTGGGTCTTGGAACTAGAGTCCAAACTTTGCATCTTTCAAACTGATTAAGCTCTTCTTGCATTGCAGTTACCCAACTAGGATCACTTAGAGCTTCATCTACCTTCTTCGGTTCCAACTGAGATAACAGCGCGGTTGTGAACAAACTGTAGTTATCTCTATGAGTTAAGCTTCCTCTTATTTGAACACCAGAACTGATAGGACCTATAACATTAGTAGTTGGATGGTCTCTATGCTCATTGATTTTTGGAGGGAGGTCTTCATGAACCACAATTTCTTGAAGATTTTTTAGAGGAGGCTCTTCTTGATAATCATTGAAATCTTCATTGAAGGTGATGATTGGAACTGGATCAACGGTTTGAATTGGATCAGAAGATAGCGGTTCAGCAGTAACACCACTTGCGGTTTGACTGGATGCAGCTGGAGAACCTGATGGAGCAGTTTGCGTAGGTTGGTCATCACCGGCTGTATGATTAGGGTAGGATGTACCTGTCTCAAAACCACTAAAATCATCAGCAACATTTGGAGCCATATGTGGCTCAAGAAGATCATGTTCATCGAATGTAACATGGACTGACTCTACAATTTTTAATGAAGTCTTATTGAAACAACGAAAAGCTTTAGAGTGTTTTGAATATCCAACAAAAATACCTTCGTCGGCCTTAGCATCAAATTTACCTCGAAGCTCTCTGCCATTGTATAAGATGTAGCACTTGCATCCAAATATTTTAAAGAAGGCAATGTAGGGTGATCTGCCTCTCCACAATTCATACGAAGTTTTGTTGTGGACTTTGATGATGAGGGAGTGGTTTTGGGTGAAACAAGCTGTATTGACTGCTTTGGCCCAGAAGTACTTGGGAAGCTTGGCTTCTGCAATCATGGTCTTCCCAGCTTCAATCAAAGTCCTGTTCTTTCTTTCTACAACTCCATTTTGTTGTGGGACCCCAGCGGTAGAGAAGTTGTGATCAATTCCATGATCATCACAATATTGGGCAACACCATTGTTTGTAAATTCGGTTCAATTATCTGAACGTACGGCAACGATGTCATCCATTTTCTGAGTTTGGAGATGTCTAACGAGAGCGGTTACGATGCCATAAGTATCATCTTTAGAGGCCATCATTTCCACCCATGTGTATCTTGAATAATCATCAAAAACCACCAAGGTATAGCGGTTTCCTCCTATACTGGCAGTTGGGATAGGTCCAAATAGATCCATGTAAAGCAGTTGTAAGCAGCGGTTCATTGCAGGAGCGGTTTTGCTGGGGAATGACTGTTTGGGCTGTTTACCAAGCTGTCATACTTTACATTTCTTATCATGATGGTCAGCCACTTTGGGTAGTCCTTTGACAAGACCGTCCCTTTTCAGTTTTGCTAGATATTGAAGTTCAAGTGGCTGAGCCGCTTATGCCATAACCAGCTACTTTCACTAATATTTTTGGCTACAAAACAGAGGTCAGCAATAGAAACAATATTACTCAAATCAATCATATATACATCACCTGTTCTGTTTTCAGTTAGTAGTGTAACTCCAGAAGTTGCATCTTTAATGAAACAATTTGTTGAGGTGAAGCTGCAATTCATTCATTTGTCACAGAACTGAGATATGGAGAGAAAGTTGTGCTTGAGTCCTTCTACTAGTGACACATTTTCAATAGTCACTTTTCCTCGTTTGATTGCTCACATCCTATTGTTTCTCCTTTCTTGTTGTTACCAAACACTACTGGGGGGGCCTTTCATTGAAATGGTATCACAAAGAAGTTCATTATCTCCGGTCATGTGTCGTGAGCAACCACTATCCAAGTACCAAAGATCCTTCTTCTTCTTTGCGGCACCAGCCATAAAGCATAAAATCTGAAAAATAAACATTAAAGATTTTGGTCCCCCTTATTCCTTGGGTCCTAGAACCAGCAGATTTTTGGGACCCACACCTGTTTGACCTTAGGATTTTTACGTCCTTTGGCATTAGGTGTGAACCTTAAAAGACAATGACTAGCACCATGACCAAAATCAGCACAAATAGCACAATGAATAAATACTGGTTTTGGTTGCGGTTTTACAAACCCTTTACTGACCTTCGGTTTCACATGACTGGGTCAGCGGTTTTGGCTTTAACAAAGGTTACCTTCTTGGGCTCAATCTTCCTCTTAGGTGCGGTTTTAGGAAAAATGATAGGAATTTCCTTAAACCGACTAGGAGCGGTTTCATCTTTCAATACTTCCTTGGTTGCCTCAACCGCTGTGGATTTCTCTTTCCACTTTGAATCTCTCCCAGTCTGGTTTTTAGGATACTCAAAGAAATAATTATGCTTTTTAATTTCTTGTTTTGAGCCCTTTTTACCAGCATGATTTACCTTAGGAATTTCTTTGGTTTGTTCATTAGGTATCACACCACCTTCGGCACAGAGGCAAGGACACTTACACCCATCATCGGTTTTAAACCCCAATCCACTTTTATCGAAAGTAGGAATTTGTGAATTTAGGATTTGTTCCACGGTGACACCAGACTTAGTCCACACATCGGTCACTTTTTGAAGATCATCCCTTTGTGCAGTAAGCTCATGGATTTGGGTGAGAAGTACCTCAGCTCTATCCTTCAGATAGCGGTTTTCTTCCTCAATTAATGATATCCCAGTAATTTGGAACTTGCGTTTCTCAATTTCCTCCTTGTGGGACTTGCATTCCTTTTGGGAATCTTCAAGTTCCGCAGCCATTAGTTTATATGCCTTTTTAAGCACAGTATGTTGTTGACAAATAATATTAGCACGTCCTAATACCTAGTCATCATGGCTTTGGTCTGCATGGACCTCAGGAGAGCGGTTTGGTGTTGTAGGAGATTTGTTTGTTCTAGCCTCGAGAGTTCTTGGTGAAACTGACTTCATTTGTTGATTTGGCAGTGGAAGGCTTTCATCAATTTCAACTCTTTCTTCAAATCCTATGAGGCAGAGATTAGCAATTTCATCTTCATCATTACTGTCATCTGAATCTGATCCTATCCATGTCAGATGTTGATCCCCTTGGTCAGCTACCATTCCTCTTCTCTTGAAAAACTTCTTGTTGAATGGTTTCTTTGCTGGTGCGGCTTCATAGCGCGGTTTGGGACAACTTGAAGCGAAGTGACCTGGCTGTCTGCAGTTATAACAGACCAGGTCATCCATTTTCTTAGGATCTGCGGTTTTGTTGAATCTGGTTGGAGGGACAAACTTTGCAGGTCCTTTGGGGGATGGAAATTGAGATCTATTGTTTTTCCTGAACTTGGTGTATTTCTTCACATACAGAACAAATTCTTCATCATCCATGTCATCAATATCAACTTGACTAGAACATGAAGATTGAGATGCTACACTCTGAGAATAAGAACTTTGAGGAGGAGTGTAGGATTGATGGCACTTCTGATAAGATTGATGATGTCGCGCCCCAGACCCGTGGTCCTACTTGGCCCCACGCTCGGGACACGATTGGAAGACGTCATAAAACACTTTTAGACAATTTTTCGAAATATACTTTCATAAAGTTTAACAAAATCCACACTCGAAGTTCAAAGACTTTCATTTAACTTTCAAACAAACTGTACAAACAACTTTCACCAACGAAAGTACTTAGCCCGAAGGCTTACAAACTCTTATACAAATGTACAATTACCATATTTTAACAAAACATGTGATACACGGATACAGTCTCGGGTACACTACCCCAAAGGTTATACATTTATATAATGTAACCTTTAAACCATACTTACTTTCCAAAATGGATTATCAACCCGACGTCCTCCCTTGTGAAGTAACCTATCCCCTGGGCTCGCCTTTATCTAAAACAGTAAACAAATAAGGGGTGCGAATAAATCTCAGTAAGCTACTAAAATGCAACTACGTTACATGATGAAATGATACTCGTAATTGAACAATGTCAATAAACATTCATTTAGCACATAACATGAGAGGCAAAGCCAACTCATCACACCACACATAAGGAAGAAATAAACACTCATAAGTGGATACTGAGCCAAGGTTCTCGAATCAAACATATAACCATCTGAGAGGTATCAACTGAGCAGCGTCAAAGAGCTGAAGCCGGGATCCCAAAAACCAACCATAACCATAATAACCAAAGTAACAACAGGGGGAAATATGACACAAAGTCATAACCCAAGGCTCACGCAAGGGAGCGATTCATCCCATCCAAGGCCAATCTGGACTGGGGAAAACAGAAAAGGCAACAGTGGAAAACCTTATAGTGAACTTGGCTCGTGTGCCACTATAATTCTCCCACTACCTGACTCAAGGTACCAATGGAAAACCTTATAGTGAACTTAACTTGTGCCACTATAATTCTCCCATTGCCTGACTCATCAACAAGTACCAGCTGGACTTTAAACACGAGCATAGTAATGAATATTTGCTTAAACAACAACCGGGGGCAATGATTCCAAAGTAGGGAACCAAGCCAAACACATCACAAAGATGAACCAATCCAAACCACATCAAGAGATGTTCAACAATAGCCAATTAATATTTAGTTCAATTCCACAACACATATGTTCACAAAGGAACCGTTTCCAATACTCGAATGTTCCACAACAACTCTCTAGGTACTCTAGGATATCACCTAAGACCTAGACCAAAATTGAACTCTAAATCACTTGGATTGAAACAACTCAAACTTTTCAGCAGCCCTAGGCGGTCGCCCACACCAGCCTGTGCGGCCGCCCAAAATGCCCTGCTCCAAGACAAAAACCTTCCAGATACATGGGCGGTCGCATGCCCTATTTGGGCGGCCGCCCAACACACTCGACATGCCAAAATGCACTAAATTTTACTCCCTTCATTTAACCGTCCCAAACGTAGGAGTATACTTTCAATAACATTATAGCATTACTATCACTACCCATAAGTGCAATACATGCCCAAGACACCGCTTTCAAGCCTAAACCATTGTTTTTCTTCATAGTATATTAATACTCCCTTTGTCCCAAAATTAAAAGTATCACAAATATTATCCAAATCACAAAAATAACAATCACAAGTATCAAATATAACATATATGACCATTTTAACATTTAAAAGGGGAATTAGTAACTTACCTATTCCGGGGAAAGTATAAATGAAATATATTTGGATCGGGTAGAAATGGCCTACTCAATGCCCTGATCATTTTAATATAGTTAGTTTTTAAAACGGAGAAGTAATTAAAAAGATAGAAATTAAAATAGGATGAAACTTGCCTTTCTTCTACTTGAACCAGAGAAATTTTAGAAAAGTTTAGGAGTGTATGAAATGCTACGTAGAGAGAGAGAAAAAGGTAGGATAAGAATATAAAGATTTTTTATAAAATTTCCACTTTGGTCCCTCTACTTTCAAGTTGAACAATTAAGCCCCTATAGTTATATTTTCACAAAGGACCCTATAGTTTCAACTTAATCTATTAACTCCCTTAACCATTATTACTATTAACCAAATAAATAACACAATTAATCAAACAATATGTGCAAGTCATAAATTGTGATGCAACACATAAAATGCACACATAAATTCAAATTAAAATCCCCAAAAAAATAAAATAAATTGGGACGGGTTTTGGGGTCGTTACAATCACTCCCCCTTAAAGAAAATTTATCCCGAATTTTAGGGTAACTTACCAAACAAATCAAATAACCAGGGATATTTCCTTTCCATTTCCTCCCGAAGTTCCCAAGTTGACTTTTCAACATTACGATTTCTTCATACCATTCTAACAAGCGGAATACTCTTGTTTCTCAATTCTTGAACTTTGGTATCAATCACTCGAACTGGTTGTTCTATATAAGAGATATCGGTTCTAGATCCTCTGGTATCTCTGATAACATATAAGATGGATCATACAAATTTTTGCAAAGCACGGAGATATGAAATACGTTATGAATTCACCCAAAGAAGATGGCAGCACAAGATAGTACACAAGATTTCCAACTCTTTCTATAATTTCAAAAGACCCATTATGACTTTTCTATCAAATAGCAAATCTCAATAGGTAGAAAATGAACGGGTTTTGTCAATCTTTCCACGATTACCCAAACTGCATCATGCTTTCTTCAAGTACGAGGAAACCCTAACACAAAATCCATCGTGACATAATCCCATTTCCACTCAAGTATCTTTAGAGGTTGAAGTAGACCGGCAGGTCTTTAATGTTCAGCTTTAATCTGTTGATAAGTCAAACACTTTGATACATAATCCGCTATTTCTCGCTTTATATTATTCCACTTAAATATTGTTTCAAATTCTGATACATCTTGGTACTCCCGGGATGAATAATATACCTGAACTCGTAACCCTCATCAAGATCTTGGCGTTTAATTCCATCAATATCTGGTACACATAGCCATCCTCTATAAGTTAATACTCCTTCAGAACTTTGAGAGAAATCTTCAAATTTTCTATCCTCGATTTTATCCACTAATTTTCTCATCTCGGGGTCATCCTTCTAAGCATCTTTTATCCGTTGAATTAAGGTTAGTAATACTCTATTATTCGCAAACATACTCCATGTCTCAATTCATAAGAACACCAATCTCAAGCATCTTCCATTCTCGGACCATCCTCGAAACCATGTAAGATTTCTGACTAATAGTATCTGCGACTACGCTATCGGTTGCAACTCTTTTTGGGAGAAAAGATATCTCAACTCTTATGATTTGTAAAAATCTCAAACTTTGTTCCATAAAGATAATGTTTCCACTTATGTAACGCAAAATAATCGCAACAAGTTCCATGTCATGGGTCGGATAGTTCTGTTCACAAGAAGTTAACTTCCTCGAAGCATCACTGTAACTAACAAAATCATCATTCCCATTAGGTAACGCAAGAATAGGTGCGGTGGTCAACTTTTTCTTTAATTCCTCAAAACTGACTTGATATTTTTCATCCCACATATATGGTACATTCTTTTAAGTCTACTAAGTGAATGGTGTAGCAAATCTTGAAAAACCCCTCAATAAATCTTCAATAATACTCCGCTAAACCCAGAAAATTTCGCAAATAACTGCTTCCATCGGAGTCCAGACAAAACCATTCGCAAATGTTGTTCATGTTCCTCTCGAGATTTAGAATAAACAAGGATATTACCGTTAAAAACAACCACAAGGTATCAAGATAAGGTTTGAAAACCTGATTCATCATATCCATAAGAACAACGGAAGCATTAGTTAACCCGAAAGGAATAACAAGAAACTCATAGTGACCATATCTACTACGAAAAGCAGTCTTAGGAATGTCTGCAGAATGAATTTGCAACTGATGATACCCACTCCTCAAACCAAGCTTCGAAAAGATAACAGACCCTTGAAGTTGATCAAATAAATCATCAATGTGAGGCAAAGGAGATATTTATTCTTTACAGTCATCTGATTTAACTTTCTATAGTCAATGCATAGTCTCAAGGACCCATCTTTCTTCTTTACAAACAACACAGAAGCTCCCTATGGTGATACACTAGGTCGGATAAAACCACTATCAAGTAACTCTTGCAATTGAACTTTCAACTTTTTCAATTCAGATGAAGCCATTCTGTAAGGTACCTCAAATATCAGGGTAGTACCTGGAAGTAAATCAATGCAAAACTCGATTTCCCTATCGGGAGGCATAAAATACTCAGTTGAAAATATATCAAGAAACTCTATAACAATATGCACATCAACTATTTCAAAAACCCTTTTTAATAGTATCAAGAACACTAGCCAAGAATCCCACACAACCACGGTGTAACAACTTCTAGCCTTCACATAAGGAATAATACAAATTCCCCTACCCAGAGGAGTAGCCTCAAAAGTAAATTCAGGCACATCAAGAATAGAAAATATGACAATCCTTTTTATAACAATTAACTGAAGCATGATAATTATTTACCCAATCCATTCCCAAGATAAAATCAAAATCTTGCAATGGCAATATAACTAAATCAGCAAGTACAACATGCTCATGAATATGCACATCACAAGTATGCAACACTCTATCAGTTGCCAAACACTCCCCCATAGGAGTGGACACCTCTAACACATAAAATAGAGACTCAGGAGACAAATGTAACTTTTTCCAAAATGCACAGACACATATAAATGCAATGAGCTGGGGTCTATAAGTACACGTTCCCTCAAACTAGACACAGAAATTATACCCCCAATCACGGCAGAAAAATCTAAAGCCTGTTGTTGATTAGTAGCAAAAACACAACCCTGCACTTTAGGCTTTCCCGAAGCATCCCTCTGAAAATGATCAAACTGACCACAATTCAAGCACTTACCCAACTTCTTCTACTTTGATTTCC
Source organism: Campanula takesimana (assembly GCA_026119855.1). Lineage (NCBI taxonomy): Eukaryota > Viridiplantae > Streptophyta > Magnoliopsida > Asterales > Campanulaceae > Campanula > Campanula takesimana. The sequence goes on along the minus strand of JAOWBW010000093.1, from coordinate 1,848,631 downwards.
CAAAGTGTTACCTTTATTGTTGGCAATTGATTGCTCCTGAGGTTGTCCTCTGTTTTGTAATGATGTTCCCTGACCTCCTCGATTGTCACCGTACTGTGGTTGAGGTCTTCCTTGCCTCTCCGCACTCGATAGTTCAACTTTCCTCTTATGTTCTTCAATATGGTGCTCCACTTGATAAAATCTATCAAATGCATCTTGAAAATCCTGTAACTTGTGAAATACTAGTTGAGTTCGGATCACAGTTCTCAATCCTTTCACAAATCGCATTGCCTTCCTCTCCTCAGTTGCAAATAAATAAGTACAGTACCTGGATAACTCTGTGAATTTAGATGTATACTGAGCCACGGACATAACATTTTGCTCTAAGTTGAGAATGTTGGGTATGCTCACATATATCTCAGTTTTAAATGTAATAGGATTTATTAGATTTGATTGATCCATCACCTAAGTTTTATTTCATGGACTTTAGACCCACATGTAAGAAGTATTTATACCTCATTTTTTAAATTGTCCATTGTTATAGAATAGGCTTAGAAATAGGGCAAGAAGATCAAGTTTCAAGAAAAATCACTCAGTGAGTTTGAGCCGCGCTTATGCGCCTCCTGCGCCACGCACCTTCTACATTCGCGCCATGCGCCATTTAGAGCGCGCGCATAAGGATTTCTTCATAAAGCTGTGTTACGCGCCTCTGCGCCCCTTGATTTAAGCGCACGCTTACTATGCGCCTATTGGCTCAATGCGCCTCTTGGCTCAAACGCGCCTCAAAGTGTTTATTCAACACTCAGTGATTTATTGAAGACTCGAAGACTTGAAGATAATTCAAATTACGCCAATGATCCAACGGTGGTTAAAAGATGCATATGCGCCTAATCTATTGACACGTGTCCACAACGGTCACATTTATGTAGAGTGTCAAAATGGCCATAATATATGCATGCTCCAATCAACGAGCGACAGCTCATCTTATCCACAAGGATTTCCAACGGCTAGTTTTTTTGAAGTTCACTATAAATACCCCATAACTTCAACATTTTGAAGTTGCTGAGTTTTGCTAAGAATTTCAAGAATTTCTCTCTCTAAGCATTCGTTGAAGATTTGAAGATTGCCTTCGTTTTTCCAGATTTCTCAAGAACATCTTCATACCTTCATCCTTAGCCCAGATCTTCAAGCCTTAACACTTTAGTTTCTTGTGCTCTCCATCTCAAAGATCTAAAGAGCCTTGATTCTAAGAACACACACGCACCTCTTTAAGATTAATCATTTAGATTCTTCTTTAAGAGATACACCGGTTATTGTTTTGGATTTGTTCTTTCATAATAGATCTTGAGTTAGTGTATAAGCTCAAACATTGTAATTTGTAACACTCACTCATTATATAAAGATCTCGATTAGAAATCCAAGACTAACCATCTTGGTAGAGGACGTAGATCTTTCATTGATCGAACCTCTCCAAATAGCTTGTGTTATTATCTCGTCATTTCTTTCAAGTTATTATTTTCACTCACTATTTGCTTGTTTACTCATTGTAGATTGATTGAACTGAATTGTGTTGTGTTGTTATATCATTTGCCTTAGTTCCTTATTTCAACCACTTTGAGCCAAAATACTTAGAGTGTGTGTGCGCCCCTTTATTACACTTTGCGCCTATTTTCATTACTAAATTCCGCTGTGCATTTCACTCACTCACTTAGGCGCATCTCATAACGCTTACTTGATAAAGTGCGCATTTGCAATTGAGTTTTTCAAGGGTACGAAAAGAATTTTAAAACAGCTATTCACCCCCCCCCCTCTAGCTATTTTCATACCCTTGTTGCCCTTTGGGACCAACAACTGGTATCAGAGCAAACACCTTTATAAAACATTTTTCGTTTTTCAAGCTTAACAGCTTGGGTGCCGATTCTCAATGGCAAACTCAAAACCTATGGCAACTGCAAACTACACTCACGTTCCGGTCTTTGATGAAGATCATTTTGACGTGTGGAAATTCATCATATTGACTCATCTCAACTCAATCGATGAAAGGCTCCATGACACCGTCGTTTATGGACCTTATATTCCGATGAAGGCGAATCCAAATCCACGCACCAACGCTGCTCAACCTACAGTTCTAAAACCAAGGGAAGAATGGACCGAGGAAGAAATTAGAAGAGTTGCAAATGATGGCAAAGCAAGAAACATTCTCTTAAGCACTCTAAGCACGGCTATGAAACAACAAGTCATGCATTGTGCTACCGCTAATGAGCTATGGGATGCTATTGAAGAGCATATTGAAGGAGACACCGTCTGCAAGGAGAACAAGAAATACGAAGTACAAAAGAGATTCAACAATTTCTCTCAACTCCCCGGTGAAAACTTGAGGCAAACTTATGAACGCTACTGTGAAATTATCAATCTATGTATTTCACTTGGCATGAAGTTTACCAACAAAGATTTGAATGTAAATTTTCTACAAGCTTTTGGATCAAGATACCTACATAAATCTAGCGCTCTTGAAGACGCTGGAACTTTAGATGTTTGGACTTTAAGGAACCTATATGCAAATCTCAAAGTTTACGAACTCAAACTCCAACGAATCAGCGAAACTGAAGGAAAGTCAAAATCTATGGCTATGATGGCGCACAGAGAAGTTGCGCCTACACCTGCGCCTACTCCTGCGCCTGTACAAGATGAAAAAAACTCCGATCCCAAAATTTCTACTTCTGAGCTATTAGACATGGATGATGAAGACTTCGCTTTATTTGTGAAGAAATTTCAAAAGTTCAGAAAATTCTCAAGACCCGGCTCAACCAACAAATTTCAAGGATCTACCAGCAAAGCTCCTCAAAAGTTTTAATTGCAGGAAACCCGGACATTTTGCATCAAGCTGCCCGATCCCCAAATTTGAATATATGCAGAAGAAGAGCAGCCATACTCACAAATTCACTCCCAAGTTCACTCGTCACAAGGGAATGGTTGCTGAAGAAGAAGCACCATCAAATGAGCACAACACTTGGATTGAAACAGACTCCGATGAGAGCGATGAAGATTCCGATGATGGACTCGTTTGTTTGATGGCAAATGATGATGAAGTTGATGCTTATGATTCTGATGATGACTTCTCCAAGGATGTTCCCGATATGAATGCCTTGAATAAACCTATCAAGAAATCTGCAGGTTTTCAAGAAGTGAAAAAGAAGAAAGGACCAACCATCAGCGAGCTCGTTGAACAAGGATTTCTCACTCTGGCTCAAAACGATGGTGGATTGCTATTCTCACGATGTGATCTTGGAGCAAGGAACAAATTGAGAAAAGGAGCATACATTAGACCACAGGTTGAACCAACTGCTCCAATCTCCAAAATCAATGATGATGAAGTGATTGCTGAACAAGAAAAATTGTTCAAAAAGGCTGAAAAGGTAATCACTAGATTTGATAGTATGAAGGAAGCTTTAGCACTATCATGTGATGAAATTTCCCAGCTTAAGACCGAGAAATCTCTACTTAAATCTGAACTCACCCTCCTTAAGGAGAAGATAAAGAACATGACTCCTCTTACTGTTAAAAACACTTTTCTAACAGAACAGAACTCACTTCTTAAAGTTCAAAACGATGAATTGGTTGCTCAAATTACTGATCTTAAAAAGATTACAAATGAGTGGTCCAATTCTCGTGTCACTATGGAGAATATATTTGAGTCCCAAAAAGTCAGTGGTGATAAAAGTGGCTTGAGATTCTCATCAACTAGTGACAACTTTAAATGTGATGTCTGTGCTGAAAGAGAGAGTGAATTTACCAACCAACAAACTTTTGAAATTCCCAAGGAAAAACATTCTAATTCAATGGGTAAAGGACAGGAAAAAGTCAAGAGACAAACATTCCACTATGTCTACCCAACGAAGCAATTTGGGAAAGCTAATGGGAAAGATATAGCTACAGATGAACCATCTCCTAGCAAAATCATTCTTGAAAATAGGCGCGCTCCTTCTCCGAGTGCTCATTATGCGCCTAAGAGCCACGCGCCTCATCGCCGTGCGCCTCCTAGCCCTATGCGCCCTCCGAGAAAAAGCGCTCCAAAATTTCAAAAGAAAGATTTTGTTAAGTCTAGTTCATCTGACCCAAAGAAGAATGCCATCCCCAAGAAAAGTAAAGAGTTTGTGAAAACTCACGTGATTGGTGGCTTTCATCATTGTTCTATTTGTGATTGTTCAGGACACAAGGCCGTGGAATGCCTTTTGCGATTCACTCCAAATGCCAAAGGACGTAAAAATCCTAAGGTCAAGCAAGAGTGGGTTGTCAAAAGTTGCTAACCCTAGGACCCAAATGGAATAAAGGGGACCTGCTTAAATGTCTATATTTCAGGTTCTTTGTTTCATGGCTGGATCTTCAAAAGCTAGAAATTATGAATGGATTCTCGATAGTGGGTGTTCAAGACACATGACTGGAGATGAATCCTTATTAGAAGATGTCCATGAAGAAAGAGGTCCCTCCGTAACATTTGGCGATAATAACAAAGGTCAAGTTGTAGCATATGGAAAGCTCAAGAAAGACAAAGTGTGCATTGAAAGAGTCTCACTCGTCGAAGGGCTCAAGCACAACTTATTATCCATATCTCAATTCTGCGACAAAGGATTAGAATGCCATTTCACTTCAACGCAATGTCTTATCAAGAATGGCAAAACTGGAACTATCTTACTCACGGGATATCGTAAGACAAATATTTATATTATTGATTTCCATAGTATGAACTCTAGTACTAATCTTTGTTTGTAGCTAAAAGTGTGAACGAAAATAGTTGGCTGTGGCACAAGCGCTTAAGTCACTTGAACTTCAAGTATCTATCTAAACTCAGCAGGAAAAATCTTGTCAAAGGACTTCCCAAGGTTGCTGATCATCATGACAAAAAGTGCGCCGCATGTCAACTTGGCAAACAACCGAAGTAGTCATTTTCAAGCAAGTCAAATCCTTCAAGTACAAGATGTTTGCAACTGCTTCACATTGATCTATTTGGACCAGTTTCAACCGCAAGTATTAGAAGAAACAAGTATACTCTAGTTGTGGTGGATGATTATTCAAGATATACATGGGTGGAGATGATGATTACAAAAGATGATTGTTATGATATTCTCACTACCTTATTTCGACTGCTCCAAACCCAAAAATAATATGACATCGTTAGTGTTCGATCCGACAATGGAACAGAATTCAAGAACAACGGTGTTGCTCGATATTGTGAAGATCATGGGATAGATCACAACTTTTCAACCGCCGGAGTCCCTCAACAAAATGGCGTTGTTGAACGAAAGAATAGAACGTTGATTGAAGCGGGAAAGACGATGATAGCTGAAGCTAAATTGCCTAAGTACTTTTGGGAAGAAGCTATCAACACTGCATGTTTTACTCAAAATCGTTCCCTCATCAACAAACTTCACAACAAGACTCCGTATGAACTTTGGCGTGGTAGAACTCCCAACATTGCATTCTTCAAGATCTTTGGTTGCAAATGTTATATCCTCTACAACGGAAATGAACATAGAGGTAAATTCGATGCCAAAGCCGACGAAGGTATTTTTGTTGGGTATGCCAAACACTCTAAAGCTTTTCGTGTTTTTAATAGAACTACATTAGTGATAGTTGAATCTGTACATGTTACATTTGATGAACATTCTCTCCTTGAGCCACATTTGGCTCCAAATGTTGCTGATGATTCTATTAAGCTAAATGATACAGGTGCTCCTATTTATGTTGCGCCCACTCAAGATCAGAATCTATCAACTCAAGGAAATCCATCTACATCAAATGCGCCTAATTCATTGTATAATGCGCCTGGTGAATCATCTATTGCGCCTCACTCAAATGATGCGCCTCATGATTCCTCTCACGCGCCTATTTCTACTGCTGCATCTGGTGTAAACCCAAATTTCAATTTTGAGCCAGTTCAACCCCAAATTTCAATGACTTTGAATCTGGTGAAGATGTACCAATTGAAGACCTTCAAATTACTACGACTCAACCTAACTTACCTCCTGAAATTCGTGAAGTTAGAGGTCACCCAATTGCTAATATCATCGGTGATCTACAAGTTGGTGTTCGTACAAGGAGAGCTACAAACTTTGATGCTTACACTGCTTTTATCTCTCAAATCGAACCAAAGAAGGCTGATGAAGCGCTCCAAGATCCTAATTGGGTTGTTGCAATGCAAGAAGAACTCAATCAATTTGAACGATGTAAGGTCTGGACTCTAGTTCCAAGACCAAATGATCATGGAGTGATTGGTACAAAATGGGTGTTCAGGAACAAGATGGACGAGAATGGAACCATCACGAGAAACAAAGCAAGATTGGTTGCACAAGGCTATAGGCAAGAAGAAGGAATTGACTACGATGAAACTTTTGCGCCCGTAGCAAGACTTGAAGCTATCAGATTATTTCTAGCTTACGCCGCTCACAAGAACTTCAAGTTATATCAAATGGATGTGAAGAGCGCGTTTCTAAATGGTGAACTTCAAGAACAAGTCTATGTTGCTCAACCACCTGGGTTTGAAGATTCACAATTTCCAAATCATGTGTACAAACTCCAGAAAGCTTTGTGACTCAAACAAGCACCAAGAGCATGGTATGATACACTATCAAAGTTTCTCATCGAAAAAGGCTTCACTCGCGATAAAATCGATACAACTCTTTTTATTGCCAAACATAATGGTCATAAATTACTTGTTCAAATTTATGTTGATGATATTATATTTGGTTCTACTAATGAATTGTTGTGCAAGCGTTTTGAGAAACTAATGAAGAGCAAGTTTGAAATGAGCATGATGGGAGAACTCACATTCTTCCTCGGGCTTCAAATCAAGCAAATGAGTGAAGGCATTTTTATCAACCAATCCAAATACACAAAGGACTTAATCAAGAAGTTTGGACTTGAGAACGCTAAATCATACGATACTCCAATGGCCACCGGCAACAAACTCGACAAAGATTTAAAAGGTAAACGTGTTGATCAAACACTCTATCGAGGTATGATTGGCTCACTCCTTTACCTTACTGCTAGTAGGCCTGATATTATGTTTAGTGTTTGTGTTTGTGCTCGTTATCAATCCGACCCTAGAGAAGCACACTTAATTGCTGTGAAACGTATTATAAGATATCTCTCTGGCACTGTTAACCTTGGACTTTGGTACACCAAAGATTCGAACTTTAAACTTGTAGGTTATTCAGATGCGGATTACGCAGCGTGCACCATTGATAGGAAAAGCACAAGCGGCACTTGTCATTTCCTCGGATATCGACTTGTGTCATGGGCAAGTAAGAAACAAGCTTCTGTATCTATTTCAACAACCGAAGCGAATATATCGCTGCGGGAAGTTGTTGTTGCCAAATACTCTGGATGAAGCAGCAATTGGTGGACTATGATATCATCGAAGAAAATTGTCCCATCTACTGCGACAATACATCAACAATTGCGGTTTCTGAAAATCCTGTCATGCACTCAAAGACCAGCACATCGACATCAAATATCACTTCCTCAAAGACCACGTGGAGAAAGGAAATATTCATTTGGAACACGTGGGAACCGACTATCAAATCGCCGACATTCTAACGAAAGCACTTGACGCGAAACGGTTCATGTTTTTGAGAGGTGAAATGGGTATGCTTGAACTCAACTAAATTCAATATAGTTTTGTCAATACTAATGATTTTATGTTGTGTTGAGTTATGAGTATATTAGGTACAAATGATTAAAATCAGCTTTTCAAAAGTTTCAAGGAATCTATGCGCCATCTATACTGCGCGCCCATCCTCATTTTCTGCGCGCACAATCCATGCGCGCCTATCAATCCATGCGCTTAAAACGCTTATGCGCCCTTAACCATCTCTTATGCGCCTTGATGAATAAAGCGCCTAGATGAGTATGCGCCTTGCTGAAGTAATGCGCCCCTTCATGCGCGCATTAACTATTGCGGCTCAATCATTTCTCAAAATTCAATTTCAATGATTGAACGTATTAAATACACAAGTACCAGGTATGTTAATTCTGTTCATTTATTATAGGAATCTATGTCTTTTGACATTCCTTTAATTGTTCAAGGGTACTTGTGCAATTAAAATTTTTCCCTCGTTTTACGCTTTTCGAAAAATTTTATTTTCTGGGATATATTTCTTGCACCCCAACTTACACCAAAATAGATGTTTTTGGTGTTTGTGCAAAAATTAGTCAAAATTGCTCATACACTTAAAGGGAAAGTGGAGCAGTTTTTCTAAAACCTAAATGTCACATCATGACACTTTAGGTCATTCAGCCATTAATGCCCTTCAAATCCCAAAAATCCTCATTAATGATCGTCCTTTTTGTCATGATGAGCCGCCATTTTCAAAATCCCTCATAAATGCCAACCTTTCAACTTCCCATCTTTTTAAATTTTTGACTGTATTTTTTCATATCTGTGCAAAATTTTGAACCTAACCTATAAATACACATCATCATCTTCCTTTCTTCTCACCTACTCTATTTCTCTCTCTCTCTCCCCGTCTCACTCTCTTACCCAGACTCATATCTCTCTCTCCATCATTTTTTTTTTTCATTTTCTATATATATATATAAGTTTATGGGTCCTAAGAAAGCATCAACATCTACACAAGACGAATTGTATGAATTCTCAACCTTTAATCTCCTTACATTTCTGAATTTTTTTTTTTTTCTTTCGTCATTTTCAGTGTTTTTTCGTTTTTTAAACCCGGATTCATTTCCTTTGATTTCTCTTGTTTCGATGATCCGTTTTCTATATCGTTTGTTGGGTTGTGTTCTATTCTTGATTTCGAATCTTTTAAAACCAACATTTCAACGATCAATGCTTTGCTTGTTACAAATCTGAATTTTTGTTTTCAAAATTTTTCAAAATTTTCGGTCATTCTTTTGATCATTGTGCTTTCATTATTGATTTGTTCATATTTGTTTACATATTTAGATTCCTTGTTGTCATGCGGTCATTTTGATATATTATTTGTCTAGTTTGGTGAAGTTTCATGATTTTCGTGTTCTTGGTGTTCTTCGAGCATTCAAGGGTCGTTCTTCGTGTTCTTCGTCAACATTGCATGTTTTGGTCTCTAAAAATTTTTCTACCTTGTTTTCGAAAATTTGAAATTTTTGATTTTCATTTCTGTCTTTTGAATGCTTGTTGTTTGTTTTTCTTACTAAGTTAAATTTCTCACGATATGCGCCTATATACTTCTTTATGCGCCTATTCTTTTATGCGCCTGAATGCTTTCTGCGCCTCTACTTGTATATGCGCTTAAATCATTCTGCGCCTAAAACCTTATGCGCCTAACTTCGTACTTAGTCAAATTTCGTTGTTTTAATTTTTCCTTAGTATTCACATAGAACCATATTATGCGCCTTGTAACTCTATGCGCCTTTAATATTTTATGCGCCTAATTCAATCATGCGCCTTGATTCTCTCTAATTTGTGCGCCTGATTCAATTATGCGCCTATCTATTTCATGCGCCTATGTTACTTTGATCATTTTATGTTTTTATGCGCCTATGTCACTTCTAATATCAATCATTTTTTTCAGGACCTTGCAAATTTTAAATTAGAAGAATCTCTTGATCTATTAGAGATGTCTGGTGAAGTAATTGGCGCGAAATCATAGAAACTCTGCGCGTAGCTGGTCTGCTCCCCTTATTCACCATGGACCAAGATTTCTATTCTGCGCTCCTCGTGGATGAGTTCTTTTCCACTGCTGTTCTAGTGGAAATTGATGTAAATGGGCGCACTCACGACCGGATTGAGGCGCGCGTTCAAAATGTTGACGTCCATATTTCATCATCTGTGATTCGACACTTGCTCGTTTTCCATCTACGGGTGAAGATCGCATTATTGGGCGTCCGATGACTTACTCTATTGATGATCAGAACAAGATGGCTGCTTCACTTCTAAATATTCCCACGCTTCAAAATAATATCAAAACACCGAAATTCGAGATGGTGGAGAACTCTTGACTCACATCGCGCACTTGGTGGGAACTTCAATTGTTTTCAAAACTGGGAACGTGAACCGATTCACGGTGGAACAATGGGAATACACAGCTGCCATCATGGCCAAGGAGAAGCTTCACTCTGGCCTCACATTTGTTTAAGACCCTGCGTGAGCAAATTGATAAATTTGTGAAGAACAAAAGTGATGGAAAGACCCGATTCCGCTCACACTGCCTTCTTCTCACAAAACTTTTTCTAACTTACCCTGAGTTAGTTAAGTTTTTGAATGAGAATCCTGATATAAAGATCAACGATGTTCCAATGTTTGGTAAAGCTAATTTGGACCTCAAAAAGCGCAGAAAGAAGCCTACAAAGCGCGCCAAAGGCATTCAAATCAAGACTGTTGAAGGCTTAGTGATGAAGACACAGAGTCCGATGATGCGCAAGTCCTTAAAAGCGCACCTTTGATAAAGAGCGCGGTGAAGGCAAGCGCTAGACAAAGCGCTGATCCCGTGCCAGGCGCAGAGAAAAGCAAAGGAAAAAGAGTGGTTGATGACCCTCCTCGTGCGCCAATCAAACGTACTAGATTTGAAACTGATGAAGAACGAGATCTAAGGCTAGCGGCAAGAAGCCAGCAGGCTTGAGGCTCAAGAAAAAGAGAGATGAAGATTTTCAAGCGAAACAAGCTGCTGAGTCAGAAAAAGTTAGAGCGCATGAAAGGCGCTGGATCAAGTGCTGATATTGAGAAAGGGCCTTCTGTTTCCGCGCCTACCCAGCGCGCGCCTTCTCAACGCGCCTCCTCTCCCAGTGCGCCCTCATTCAAATTTCAACGGACCAACGCGTGTCAAGGGTACAACTCCCTCTGATTTCTTCGGCGATGACATTTCAGACATAGAGATCAGATCACAACAGCAACTATTGATGTTGAAACAGTTGTTGTTGAAACTGTTGATGTTGAAACTGAAGATGAATTTGAGTCTCCTACTCATTCACCTCCTCCTGCGCCTCCATCTCCTTCTGTGCCCCTTCAAGATTCTGCGCCCCTTCAAGATTCTGCGCCTCCTCTATCTGCTCCCGATTTGAGCGAGGTACTCTCCATTCTTCATTCTTTACAGCAGGGGCAAGCAATTTAGAACAAGGACAAACGCATATAAAGTCTCAATTTGAGCTTCTTACTTCCTTACTCACTGATCAATCCGAAGAGATCGCTGCCATTAAGGGGGAGATGAACTCTCTCAAGGACAAACTCTCTGCTCCTTCTCCTCCTCCGGCGCAGACTCAGGTTCAAGCTCATACTGATCAGGCGCAAACCACCTCTTCTGCGCCTACTTTCATACCTCAGTCTGCTGCGTCTCAATCCAACATGAACGTGCTAGTATCTAAGTTGGATGTTCCTGAAAGAATTGGTCGTCACTCATTTCACTGCTGCTCACTCACTCAAGCTCTGACAGACGCGCGGAACATATTTCTTCTGATATTATCACGGCTCAAAATGCCATTGAAGCTCACATTCAAATCTTAGAAGAAAACATTTCCCAGCAGCAGCAAATCACTCAGCGTTCCATTGATGAATACCAAAACATCAATGTGAATCACTTGAGTTACATTAGAGACGGTATCACTGCGCACTCACTTCCAGTGTCACTGGACACTCAAGGGTTAGCGAACCGTAGTCATCAGCTCGCAAAGCAAATTCAGCGTTCTGTTTCAGAGATCGTTGAAGGATTGAAGGAAGATGATGCGCCTCCCAACCCTTAGTTTCTATTATTTTGTTTGTAAGTTTTTAGAACCTTTTGTAATAGAAACAACTCTTGTGTTAGTGATTTTGTGCTTACTTGTTTTAGCACATTTTTGTTTTTGTTCTATTCAAAACTTGTAATTTGTAACTCTTACACCCCAAGTTTTAATGAGAACAATGCATCACTTATTATCAAACCTTGTTCACTCAAACTCCTTGTTTGTAGAACAATGAATATTGTTTAAATTCATATGCATCATATTGAATTGTTTCATACTTTCATGCATTAAGTTTAAACTTGGTTTAAACACATTTCAAAACTAAAAATCATATATCATCTTGAATGTGTTAAACTGTTGTTTTCTATCTTTCCATATGTAATTCTTTATTCTTATTGGAATAGATTAGGAATCTATATTTTGGACTAGTGTGTGCATTAACTTGAGACATGAATTACCAATTTCATTCATTTGGACATGTTCTTATCAAGTATAATGTTTGTCATTGATATAGTAGGTAATGGCATCAATCAAATAGGGGGAGATTGTTGGGTATGCTCACATATATCTCAGTTTTAAATGTAATAGGATTTATTAGATTTGATTGATCCATCACCTAAGTTTTATTTCATGGACTTTAGACCCACATGTAAGAAGTATTTATACTTCATTTTTTAAGTTGTCCATTGTTATAGAATAGGCTTAGAAATAGGGCAAGAAGATCAAGTTTCAAGAAAAATCACTCAGTGAGTTTGAGCCGCGCTTATGCGCCTCCTGCGCCAAGCGCCACGCGCCTTCTTTATTCACGCCATGCGCCATTTAGAGCGCGCGCATAAGGATTTCTTCATAAAGCTATGTTACGCGCCTCTGCGCCCCTTGATTTAAGCGCACGCTTACTGTGCGCCTATTGGCTCAATGCGCCTCTTGGCTCAAACGCGCCTCAAAGTGTTAATTCAACACTCAGTGATTTATTGAAGACTCGAAGACTTGAAGAGAATTCAAATTACGCCAATGATCCAACGGTGGTTAAAAGATGCATATGCGCCTAATCTATTGACACGTGTCCACAACGGTCACATTTATGTTGAGTGTCAAAATGGCCATAATATATGCATGCTCCATCAAAAGAACGAGCGACAGCTCATCTTATCCACAAGGATTTCAACGGCTAGTTTTTTTGAAGTTCACTATAAATACCCCATAACTTCAACATTTTGAAGTTGCTGAGTTTTGCTAAGAATTTCAAGAATTTCTCTCTCTAAGCATTTGTTGAAGATTTGAAGATTGCCTTCGTTTTTCCAGATTTCTCAAGAACATCTTCATACCTTCATCCTTAGCCCAGATCTTCAAGCCTTAACACTTTAGTTTCTTGTGCTCTCCATCTCAAAGATCTAAAGAGCCTTGATACTAAGAACACACACGCACCTCTTTAAGATTAATCATTTAGATTCTTCTTAAGAGATACACCGGTTATTGTTTTGGATTTGTTTCTTCATAATAGATCTTGATGTTAGTGTATAGCTCAACATTGTAATTTGTACACTTACTCATTATATAAGATCTCGATTAGAAATCCAAGACTAACATCTGTAGAGGACGTAGATCTTTCATTGATCGAACCCTCTCCAAATAGCTTGTGTTTTATCTTTCATTTCTTTCAAGTTATTATTTCACT